>JAWNNI010000163.1:1800000-2162910 GCA_035043065.1 Hirtodrosophila confusa
TAGAGACACCAAATTTGGAATGTAGGTTCCTGTATACCATACCATACCATTTTCAAGATATAGCTTTTAGATTTGGCATTTGCAATACATTAGTCTCTCTTAATCTACTGTCCAAATTTCAAGTCGATCGAATAATAAACACGGAAGTTATTCACGAAAGAAGATTCAGTGATGCAGCGAGAGGAGGGAAGAAGAAGCACAGCCACCAATTAAAATGCCTCGCTTGCGCTGTCGTTTTTGCCGCGTGTGTGTGTGCGTCTTTGTGTATGTGTGTATGTATGTGTAAGTGGACGTAGACGTGATTGGATGTTTTAGACCTGGGTACAGGAGTTTCGTAGTCGGGTATACTCGACTATAGCATTCTTACTTGTTTATATTATACTGCTGAATCTATACTTTTACCTAATAGCCTGAAGGTGAACCATAATATTATTAATAATATTTTTTCACCTACACACTTAGCAACCACATACCACTTAGCAACCACATACAGTCATAAGCTACCCAAATTATTGTAAGCAAATCTGTTGATAACTTCGACATTGGCGGATATCGTTCAGACATAAACAAAAGACTCTAAATTTAAGAACCCAAACCATTTGTCGTAGTTGGCATCAGGCCATCACTTTCCCACACCAAAATGCAGACGCTGCACAAATCTCGGCAGACGCAACGTCGCTACTTCTCTCGTAATCTCCCTAAGAGACTACTCATTAAGAGAGCCAAAAGCTCGCTCTCAACACAAACGTTTTTCAACCTAAAGCTTTCTAAAAGCTTCGGTCCGAAGTTTGATCAGCGCCCACGCACTTAAATTAATTGAGTTCGATTTGGAAATCCTAATAATTCGGTTGTGATAAGGTTTATAATTAAATAAAATATTTTTTTAAAACCCTCACGTAAATCGGTTATTTAATTGGCGCAGCCGGTAGGATACTTTCAAGTTGTAAAATACGCATCCTCTGTAATTAATCCTGGATACGATTCCTACGTAGGATCGTCAAGTAAATCTCAGCAAGTATTAGTCTTTGGCTAATCGAGATTACTTGGTAGTGTTTAAACACTACAATAACAGCGAATACGTCTGGGTGTTACAAATCAAATTTTTTGATCCCTGTAACCCGTGTTTCACTGGGAGGAATTTGCATGTGCAAATAAACTCAATAATAACAATTGGGACGCGAAAATTTGTGTGCCGCCAACATTTGTTCGCGAAAATTTGTGTGCAGAACTATACAATCAAAATCAAAACAACACAATCTACATTATTTAAATCAACAACGACAATAAATGCAAAATTGCAACGTTTAAAAAATTAATCAAGATCTATACAATCAAAATCAAAACAACAAACATCTTCTACAAAAAAATGTAAAAAAAAAAAACAACAACAACAAAGACAATAAGTGCAAAATTGCAACGTCGATAAAATTAACTAAAAGCCCAACAACCAACACATAAAAAATGACTCTGGAATTATCAGAATAACATCAAAATCAGGCATTGTCTCAATTGAGACAGGTTACCCACTTTTTATTTTTTTTCACATTCTTATTAGAATTTTATTTAAGATCTGCCCGAATAGCAGGCAATAATTAATTTGTACAGAAAAACATTAACATTTCATTATGTAATTTTTCGTATTTAGGGGGTTGGGTTGGGGGAGGGCTTGTACATAATGGGAGTGGGGGTTTCTTAAGAGTCCAGCGGGAGGTGGAGTGGATGCTTCCTTCGGAGCCGTCTTGCTGCTGTACTGTTGTCCATAATGTTCAGAGCTAGTGGATTGGGGTGGCACAGAAGAGTAGCGGTGTAGCGCTCGCTGATTCTTGCCACCTCATCTTTGACCCATGGAATGTCCAGCTCGTTGTGGATAGTGGCGTTGTCGTGGAAGAAGTGGGCCTTGGAAACCATGCGCAAGACTTTGTTTTGAAATCGCTGGACCATGCGGCGATTACTCATGCTGGCAGTGCCCCACAGCTGATTGTCGTATGTCCAGATGGGCTTTAGTATTGATTTGTAGACGAGGAGCTTCAAACGCAGCTTTAGCTTAGATTGCCTGCCGATGAGCCAATAATATTTTTGGAGCCTTTCCTCAGCTTGCTTCCACTTACAGAGAAGGTGGGTTCGCCAAGTCAACCTTCTGTCCAGCGTCATACCCAGGTATTTAGGGAAGGCTTCCATCGGGATAGGGAGCCATCTAGGTGTACGGGCGGACAATTACCCTTGCGGAGGGTGAAAGTTGTCTGCGTGGACTTGTCAGCGTTTACCGTGATGTTCCACCTTTTCAGCCAAGGACTAAGGCTGTCCAGTTGGCACTGGATGGACTCGGATGCTTCCTGGGGGGTGTCGGCTGTGCTGACGAATGCAGTGTCATCGGCGTATGTGGCGACTGGCAGCCTATAATTAGGGCTGACCGGCATGTCAGCTGTGTAAATGGTGTACAGGATCGGCCCCAGAACGCTGCCTTGCGGCACTCCAGCTCGGATGCTTCTAGGTGAGGACTTTGCATCGCCGCATTTAGTGATAAAGTGCCTATCACTGACATAGCTTTTGACGAAGTTAAAGCAGGGCAGCAGCAGGATTGCTTTAACTTTGTGAAGCAGGCCGAGATGCCAAACCCGGTCGAACGCTTGCTTCACGTCGGTGAGTATAACTGCACAGCAGTATTTCGGCTCCTCGAACGCCTCCAATATGCGCTCCACTATCCTGTAGCATTGCTCAAGGGTACCGTGGGAGCGTCTGAAGCCAAACTGGTCATCGGGGATCAAGCCAGCCTCGTCCAATACTAGCAACACTCTACGCAAAAATACTCCTTCGAGTATTTTGGAGAGTGTCGCTAGCAAACTTATCGGACGGTAGGAGGCGAGATTGGCTTCAGGTTTTCCAGGCTTTGCATGAGGATCACCACGGCGCGTTTCCATTGTTTGGGGGAAGTGGCCAAACTCGTTGTGGTGTGGGTCTCCTGGCTCAACCTCTTCGAGGAACCTGTCGAAAGCACTCCTCCTCAGCCTTTGGAGTAGATCCTTCAGATTTTTGGCGGCTCTGTTGAGCCGGATCTTGTCGTACGGGCTGCGCGTGGAGAACCATGTGCGACGAAGTCTCCTCTTCTCAGCGACCATTGCAGCTACCTCCAGCGTCCATAAAAAGAGGTCCCTCGACGGAGTCCTGGGGGAGGAGCTGAGCTGTACCTGGGAGACACAGTCGCAGCAGCTTGGTGGATTCCAAGCCTGAATTGTTCTACTGCTTTGTCTAAATCGCTGGGGGAGTTAAGTGCGACGGTGGAGTCGACATTCGACTCTAGCCACGATTTGAAAACGGAGGTGTCGACACTGTCTCTGATGAGTCTTCTGCGTGGCGCCTTCTTTTCCACAGGGTGGTTGTTCAGCAGCGTGACCGCACTATGGTCCGACAGCAGCTCAGCGTTGCCAAAGCATTGGATCTGGTAGGCGTCAATGCCCTTGGAGATGGCAATGTCGAGAATGTCGGGGTGCGGGGCTTAATTGTCCTGGGCTCAGGTGCCTGCTTCGGCTTTTCAGCTGAGTTGACTTCCTCGAGGGAGCTATCGTCCATGTTGTCGTCGTCTCCTTCCTCGTCGTTGGATAGTGCCGCAAACCTGTTGCCGGTAAGCCTGGCCCTTGATGCCGCACTTGTGCTGGGCCCGTCACGGGGACGAGTGTGGGGGGTCTGCTTGCGGGCAGGCTTCCTCTTTATCTCTCTCCAGGCTCGGTACCAGAGCTGGAGTCATCTGAGTCCGTGGAGATGGATGCCAGATTGGCCTTCTTCGGCTGGCTCAGAGAGAGGGATTCTACGATAGTTTCATAAAAGCTTACACTAACACACAAAACAATTCAAATCGTAGGAATGGGGGAAACAATTCTCAAAATTCAAACCAAGTGCCTGCCACTTCAAGTAATCCAACTATAAATTATCAACAAAACAATAATTCACAAAATAGACAGCAAATCTACGAAGACCCAAAACAATAACAGAACGAATTCCGACATAAAATAACTCAAGGTAGGACTCAGAATAGAATGAACTATCAACAGAACCAACCTTTTGCATCTAATGCACCAAATCCATCCACAAAGAGACAGAGAGAAAGTACATCTGGGCATATGAAAATGGATACTTCCGAAAATTTCCATCAACATGCCTCGGATCAGGAAGAGACGGACGAAGAAACGCCAACTCATTCATACGAATAATTATGAATGACAAGCCGTTGAAATGTATAATTGAATACAGGTTCAACTATAGATATAATGAAGGAAAACTTTAAAATTCCCAAAGAAAATCGATAAATTAAAAGTACACACTATAAATGGTACCATAGAACTAAGCGAAAGTATAAAATTAGGACCCAGTAAAATTTATCCATCACACCAAACATTTTATATTCATAATTTCTCAGAAAACTACGACGCCTTAGGTAGGTAGGAAATCTAAGTGCGACGGTGGAGTCGACATTCGACTCTAGCCACGATTTGAAAACGGAGGTGTCGACACTGTCTCTGATGAGTCTTCTGCGTGGCGCCTTCTTTTCCACAGGGTGGTTGTTCAGCAGCGTGACCGCACTATGGTCCGACAGCAGCTCAGCGTTGCCAAAGCATTGGATCTGGTAGGCGTCAATGCCCTTGGAGATGGCAATGTCGAGAATGTCAGGGTGCTTGTGCTGGTCAGTGGGCCAGTATGTAGGCTCACCCGTGGAATGGCAATCCAGTCCTCTGCGCTGGATGCATCTGTACAGTGCCTGTCCCTTGGGGTTATTTTGATCTGGAGCCCCACCACGAATGCTTAGTGTTGAAATCGCCGCGAACTATGAACCTGGTTCAAAGGCTATCCAGAAGTTGCCCGAATTCGTCATCCTTGACGTTGTAGCATGGTGGCAAGTATGCTGCAGCGATCGTGATGTCACCCATCGGGCTAGGCAGACGTACTTGCGCACATTCGGCCCAGTCTTCCTGAAATCCGGGCAGCTCGATGTAGTGAATGGCACTTCTTATGAGCACAGCGGGTCCTCCGCGGGCTCTTCCATTGGGGTGGTTAATATGGATCAGATAAACCCATTTATGGCAAAGTGGGATCTGTTGGACACGTGAGTTTTGGAGATCAGTAAAATGTCAATATGATTGGTCTTCACGAAGTGCTCGACCTCGGGCCTGTTCTTGCACAGGCCGTTCGCATTCCATATGGTGGCAAAAAGTCTTACTTGCATAGTTTACCGACCAAAGTGGCAAGCATTTGCGTCATTTGTGTGAAGATTTTCTCCATCATGTTCTCCATTCGAGCAACCATCGCTTCCATGGCACCTCCCAGTGTCGGCTCGGGCTGGGGGATCTGGCTTGTTGGATCGAAGCGTGTCCGCAAATTGACGTGCGGTCTTATATTAGCAGGCGCTACTCCAAAATTTTGCCTGTTGAAGATGGTAGGGCGGCGACTGGGCTTTGGAGCCATAAGTGCCTTGGCTTTCTTATAGGCAGATCATCCTTTGTAGGAAGCCACATGGCTGCCTTTACAGTGAAGGCAGAATGCCGCGTCTGCTTTGTCCTTTGGGCATAGCGTGGACGAGTGTTCAGCACCGCATTTGACGCAACGCTCCTCGAGCCTGCAGTAACGCTGAGTGCGTCCGTAGCCTTGGCAGCGGTAGCACTGCACCACATCATCAAACTTTTTGGGGGGCTCAACCGTGACGACTGAACGGCTTGAACGGAATCTTGAAGGCATCCTTGTTGTTGCTCGCCGGCTCCAAGTTAACAAAAAATATGTTGTATGGATGCTTGGTCGCCTTGTTTCCAGGTTAATGATGTCTCTAGCCTGGTGGCCGTGGGTGCTGAATGCCGCCTTAATGTCATCTATGTCGGTGTAGAAGTGTAGCCCCTTGACAACGATGTAGTAAGGTCTTTTATTGCGCGGCTGGAACGTCTGGTACCGCTTATTGCCGTCATCGAGGTACATTTTCAGCTTGGTGTAGCTGGCCTTGTCCTGCGTGATCACCCTGACGTTATTTCCACTTGTCGTGTTATAGGTAAATTCACTGCCCTTTCCCAGGACCTGAGCATTGGTATTCGTAAACAACTTTATATTTGTCACGTCGGCGACAAATATTGGCGGGGCTTAATTGTCCTGGGCTCAGGTGCCTGCTTCGGCTTTTCAGCTGAGTTGACTTCCTCGAGGGAGCTATCGTCCATGTTGTCGTCGTCTCCTTCCTCGTCGTTGGATAGTGCCGCAAACCTGTTGCCGGTAAGCCTGGCCCTTGATGCCGCACTTGTGCTGGGCCCGTCACGGGGACGAGTGTGGGGGGTCTGCTTGCGGGCAGGCTTCCTCTTTATCTCTCCAGGCTCGGTACCAGAGCTGGAGTCATCTGAGTCCGTGGAGATGGATGCCAGATTGGCCTTCTTCGGCTGGCTCAGAGAGAGGGATTCTACGATAGTTTCATAAAAACTTACACTAACACACAAAACAATTCAAATCGTAGGAATGGGGGAAACAATTCTCAAAATTCAAACCAAGTGCCTGCCACTTCAAGTAATCCAACTATAAATTATCAACAAAACAATAATTCACAAAATAGACAGCAAATCTACGAAGACCCAAAACAATAACAGAACGAATTCCGACATAAAATAACTCAAGGTAGGACTCAGAATAGAATGAACTATCAACAGAACCAACCTTTTGCATCTAATGCACCAAATCCATCCACAAAGAGACAGAGAGAAAGTACATCTGGGCATATGAAAATGGATACTTCCGAAAATTTCCATCAACATGCCTCGGATCAGGAAGAGACGGACGAAGAAACGCCAACTCATTCATACGAATAATTATGAATGACAAGCCGTTGAAATGTATAATTGATACAGGTTCAACTATAGATATAATGAAGGAAAACTTTAAAATTCCCAAAGAAAATCGATAAATTAAAAGTACACACTATAAATGGTACCATAGAACTAAGCGAAAGTATAAAATTAGGACCCAGTAAAATTTATCCATCACACCAAACATTTTATATTCATAATTTCTCAGAAAACTACGACGCCTTAGGTAGGTAGGAAATCTAACAGCCCATATTGCTCCTCGATTTGGATCGTGCCAAAAACGAGCGATGCCTCGGGAAAACCAAAATTTAGTGTAGTCATTGACTATCGCGGACTCAACGATATAACTGTTGACAAGTACCCAATACCGATCACGGACGAAATATTGGACAAATTAGGAAAGTGCCAGTACTTCACAACCATCGATCTAGCTAAAGGTTTTCACCAGATCCAAGTGAATCCGAAGTCGATTTCCAAAACTGCATTTAGTACCAAACATGACCACTACGAGTACACTCGCATGCCTTTTGGACTTAATAATGCTCCTGCAACGTTCCAGCGTTGTATGAACAACCTCTTAGAAGATTTAATCTATAAGGATTGTCTCGTATACCTCGATGATATCATCATATACTCCACTTCATTTGAAGAGCATCTATCATCACTCAGAAAAGTATTCAGGAAATTGAGGGAAGCCAACCTAAAGCTTTAACTTGACAAATGTAAGTTTCTGAAAAAAAAAACTGAATTCTGGGGTCATATTGTGACCACAAATGGGATAAAACCAAACCCGCATAAGATAGAAGCAATCATAAAATTCCCCATACCTAAAACTCCAAAACAAATCAAATCATTCTTAGGCATGTGCAGAAAGTTCATACCGAACTTTGCCAGTATAGTTAAACCGTTGACATTGAAACTCAAAAAGGGAGCAACTATTAACATTCAAGAAAAAGAATTCATTTCGGCATTCGAAAAGATGAAATTGCTGATCACGTCTGACCCTATATTGGTCTACCCAAATTGCGATAAACCATTTCTTTTAACTACTGACGCAAGCAATAAAGCGATTGGCGCTGTTCTGTCACAAGAACATAAGCCCATTTGTTTCGCAAGTAGAACTCTCAATGAGCATGAGTTAAATTACTCTGCTATTGAAAAAGAGTTGTTAACTATTGTCTGGGCTACGAAATATTTTCGATCTTACCATTTCGGTAGAAAGTTTAAGTTAAAGTGATCACAGACCATTATCCTGGTTAAACAATATCAAAGAGCCTAACATGAAACTCCAACGGTGGAATACCAGACTAAATGAGTTTGATTTTCATATCAAATATCTCCCAGGAAAAGAAAATAAGGTAGCCGACGCTCTGTCCAGAGTAAAGCTAGAACAAAACTTATTAGGAGAATCAGCAGATAGTAATGTAGCCACAATATACAGCGCACATGAAGATAACTCGAGCCTTATCCAAATTACAGAAAGGTCCATCAATTATTATAGTAGGCAATTAGAATTCATCAAAGGGGGTGAAAATAAAGTGGAAGTTATCCACTACTTTCACAAAACTATTGTAACAATCACATTCAAAAATATGAACAATGCATACGCAAAAGAGATAATTAAAGAATATCTCTGTACAAAAAATAGTGTAATCTATTTCCACAACGAAACAGACTTCCCTACATTTCCAAAAACCAGAAATCATAAACCAGAAATCATAAACCCAGATCAAATAACAAAAGTTATGCGATCCACTAGTAACTAACCAATATCCAAACATATGCTGAATTTAAAGAACTCACGTTAAAAACTCATAAAGATTTGCTACATCCAGGCATAGAGAAAACTATAAACTGGTTCAAGGAAAAATACTACTATCCAGACTACCAACGTCTAATCAAAAACATTCTGAGCGAATGTGAAATCTGCAACATAGCTGAAACAGAACATAGGGACACAAAACTAACCTTTGAATTAACACCAGAAATCTTTAACATTAGGGAAAAATATGTCATGGACTTCTACATGATAGACAATGTACAATTACTATCATGCATTGACATTCATTCAAAATTTGCAGCACTCATTGAAGTAAAAAGCAGAGATTGGCTAGAAACTAAAAGAGCCATCATTAAAATATTCAATGAAATGGGAAAACCCCAAAAAAATAAAAGCCGACAAAGATTCAGCTTTCATATGCGCAGCATTGCAGGCATGGTTGAAATCTGAAGACGTTATAATAAACATCACATCGAACAAAAACGGCATTGCAGATGTGGAAAGATACCATAAAACAGTTAACGAAAAATTAAGAATAGTTAATAATGAAGCAGACATAGAAAATAAGATGACTAAGTTCGAAACCATATTATACACGTATAATCACAAAACAAAACATAAAACTACTAACAGGACCCCAGCAGACATATTCATTTATGCAGGAACTCCAGAATACGGCGTCCAAAAAAATAAAAGAAGACAAATAGAAGCACTTAATAAAAAACGTAATAATTTTGAAATAGATACTAGATTCAGGCAAGCCCCACTAGTTAAGTCAAAAACTACTAGAACTACAACTAAGAAAACAGGACAGTTAAAACAATTGACGAAAAACACTTCGTAGAAAGAAACAGAGGTAGAAAGGTTACACATTACAGAAGAAAATTTAAAAAGAACAAGTAAGAACGTTGAATACTATGTTCCCAGTCCTATATTATTTGGTTATTTGTGGGTTCGGAAAGAGACGCGAAAAAAACAGTAGTCTGTATGCCAAATTTGGTGACTCTACCTGTACAGGTGTGTGAGATATAGATTTTGCTCCTTTATGGGGGAGGGGGTGGGAGGTCCAAAAAATTTTGATGCAGATTTGTCCAGGGGATCAACATTAGTATGTATGCCAAATTTAGTGGCTCTACCTGTACAGGTGTGGGAGATATAGATTTTTCTCATTTGCGGGGGAGGCAGTGGGGGTCAAAATTTGCTTGATGCAGATTTGTCCAGAATGTCAGCATTCGTCTGTATGCCAAATTTGGTGACTCTATCTGTAAAGGTGTGGGAGATATAAATTTTTCCCCTTTGTTGGGGAGGGGGTGGGGGGTCAAAATTTTGTTGATGCAGATTTGTCCATTTAAAATGCCTGGCTTGTGCTGTCGCTTGCGCTATGGCTCTTGCGTGTGCGTATTTGTGTATGTGTGTGTATGTGTAAGTGTACGTTCGATCGGAAATATTTGACCTGGGTACAGGGAGTTTCGTAGTCGGGTATACTCGACTATAGCATTCTTACTTGTTGTATTTATATTTGGAAATTAGTATGAAACCATTCGCATTAAAATCGAAAAAACCCAGACTTCACCATTTTTCCGACCGTGGGCGTGCCTTTTTGAAAACCGGTAGCACATGTGTCGAACTATTTAATGTGAGGTGATTTGAAAACTAGTTTCAAAATAGTTGGATGATAAACAGCAGTTTAAAAATGAGTTTGAAGTGAATCGGACAATAATTAAAAAAGTTTCATACAACTTTCCGAGAATTTTCCGACATTGGTGGTAGATTTTCCAAAATCTTTGAGCACCGTGACTATTATGTTTTTATATAGAACCGTGAAACCGGGTATTACCTACTAGTTATATTATATATCAATTATTTTTAATAATATTTATATAAGTCATTCGCATTGGCATTGCTTGCTGCGTTATTACATCGATTGCCAGATATAATACTGTAATCAGTGCTGCTAGACAAAAAATAAAAGAATATTCGCCTGTGTCTAAACACTAACCAGTTGCCCCGCGCTTTCGCGCATAGTCTGAGTTATTATGTTAATTATGTTTATTTTATTTATTTAACAATGCTAACTATTACACTAGTTTACAGCCATTTTGCAAAGTAAATCTTAGTGTGATTTTCTTAAGGACTTTGGCCCACTGAACACGAAAATGACACTTAAAATTTTTTTCATGGAAGCGTTTTCGAAATATTAATTTTTTTTCGAATTTTCGAAGTTGCTCCAACGTTTTTGAATATATTTCCATTTTTAATCAACCGATTTGGGCAAACAAGCACTCAAATTAAAGGTAAGTAAACCCTCTACAACTTTCTGTCATACTATATTAAGATCGGTTCAGTTAAGATGTAGCGATTTCGAAAGGTTCGAAAATACGGATTTTTTGTGATTTTTTGAGTTCGAAAGCTCACATATCGGGCTGGAAAAAATAGAAATCGTAAAAATAAAATTTGTTTTTTATGTTTAACGTAAAGCTGGTTCTGTTTCGAAGAAAATAAGCTATTATTTATGAAAATCCAACAATAAGTGGCGAAGTAATGCAGCTTTCAGTAAAAGTCAAAAAATCAGTTGTTTTACGATTTTCTCGTTTTTACTCCCTCTACCCATAAAATGGGTAAAAGGGGGTATTACATCTGTGCAAATGTATGTAACAGACAGAAGGAGACATCTCCGACCCTATAAAGTATATATATTCTTGATCAGTATCAAAAGAGATTTCGATTTGGCCATGTCCGTCTGTCTGTCCGTCTGTCCGTCTGTCCGTATGAACGCGTCGAACTCAGCAACTACAAGAGCTAGAGACACCAAATTTGAAATGTAGGTTCCTGTATACCATACACAGATCAAGTATGTTTCATATTTCAGATATCTCCCCCGTTGGATTTTTTTCCAATTAATTTGGGTGACGTAAGTGACGAGCACGGAGAACGTTTTCACCAACAAATGAAAGCCATTGAGCGGCGGTATCACGGCTTTTGGGATGAAGCCATGATGGGCGACTACATTTGGTCTCTCATACGAGAAACGGAGTGCAAAAGCAACAAAAAGCAAAGGAAGAGCCACAATTTTTTTTAACATTCATATTATTAATTGTTAACATAAAAAAAAAAACGAGAAAATCTTAAAACATCCGATTTTTTGACTTTTACTGAAAGCTGCATTACTTCGTCATTTATTGTTGGATTTTCATTTATAATAGCTTATTTTCTTCGAAACATATCCAGCTTAACGTTAAACATAAAAAACAAATTTTATTTTTACGATTTCTATTTTTTCCAGGCCGATATGTGAGCTTTCGAACTCAAAAAATCACAAAAAATCCGTATTTTCGAACCTTTTGAAATCGCTAGCATCTTAACTACTGAACCGATCTTAATATAGTATGAAAGAAAGTTGTAGAGGGTTTACTTACCTTTAATTTGAGTGCTTGTTTGCCCAAATCGGTTGATTAGAAATGGAAATATATTCAAAAACGTTGGAGCAACTTCGAAAATACGAAAAAAAATTAATATTTCGAAAACGCTTCCATGAAAAAAATTTTAAGTGTCATTTTCGTGTTCAGTGGGCCAAAGTCCTTAAGAAAATCACACTAAGATTTACTTTGCAAAAAAAATTTTTGATTTTGTAAACTAGTGTTATTGGTCAACACTGGAAATTTAATCAAAAAAATTTCCCGCCTGGGAAGGAGACATCTCCGACCGTATAAAGTATATATATTCTTGATCAGTATCAATAGAGATTTCGATTTGGCCATGTCCGTCTGTCCGTCTGTATGAACGTCTGTATGTCAATCTCAACAACTATAAGAGCTAGAGAAGATTAGAAGATTCAGTAATGCAGCGAGAGGGGGAAGAAGAAGCACAGCCACCAATTGAAATGCCTCGCTTGTGCTGTCGTTTTTGCCGCCTGTGTGCGTGCGTCTTTGTGTATGTGTGTGTGCATGTGTAAGTGGCCGTAGATGTGATTGAATGTTTTAGACAGGTACAGGGAGTTTCGTAGTCGGGTATACTCGACTATAGCATTCTTACTTGTTTTCTTTTAACTTTATATCGCGGCGTTGGCCTAACGATGCTTTTCTTTTAAAAATTATATCACTGTGTTAACACTTCGAATCGCGGTTACTTTGACCGTTGGGCGCCAGTAAAACGAATTCGTTCGTACGTTATAAGTGACTTTATTAATATTGCTCAACCGAGCGTTTGAGCTGCTGTTTAAAAACTAATCCTAAATATAATTTATGCTAGCCGGCATGGCCCATGGCCCGCGGCAGAGCCGGCGCATAGTCCATGGCTCGTGGCAGAAACTGCAACAGAATGCTGACTCGGCGCCTCGTGACCGTTCTTGCAGCGGTCACTCAGCGCTGGCATGCGGGTGTCAGATTCCGTCTGCGACTTTGTTGCCGTCGCGGCCGATCTAATAGCCTGATCGGCATACTTTGACTTGCGCGTGTTAACATGTATGCCAAATTTAGTGACTCTACCTGTACAGGTGTGGGAGATATAAATTTTTCCCCTTTGCGGGGGAGGGGGTTGGGGGTCAAAATTTTGTTGATGCAGATTTGTCCAGGGGATCAACATTAGTATGTTTGCCAAATTTAGTGACTCTACCTGTACAGGTGTGGGAGATCTCGACACTTCATAAATTGAGGGCATACACCAACACGTGTACCAAGTTTGGTTGCTCTAGCTTAAAGATAAAGGCAAAAAAATTGCGTTCATACGGACAGACGGACAGACGGCCAGGCGGGCAGACGGACATTTCGCAAACCCTTCGGGAACATAGTATAAAAATCCAGAATAAAGCTATCCAACTATTTTCCACCCGTTGTATTGCCCGCAAGGTACCGAGCTTTTTACTCCCTGTAACCATAAAATGGGTAAAAAGGAGGCACTACATCTGTGCAAATGTATGTAACAGGCAGAAGGAGACATCTCCGACCCTATAAAGTATAGATATTCTTGATCAGTATCAAAAGAGATTTCGATATGGCCATTTCCGTCTGTCTGTACGTATGAGCGCGTCAATCTGAGCAACTACAAGAGCTAGAGACACCAAATTTGGAATATAGGTTCCTGTATACCATGCGCAGATCAAGAGAGGTGGAGAGAAGAAGCACAGCCACCATTTAAAATGCCTGGCTTGTGCTGTCGCTTGCGCTATGGCTCGTGCGTGTGCGTATTTGTGTATGTGTGTGTGTATGTGTAAGTGTACGTTCGATCGGAAATATTTGACCTGGGTACAGGGAGTTTTGTAGTCGGGTATACTCGACTATATCATTCTTACTTGTTGTATGTATATTTGGAAATTAGTATGAAACCATTCTCATTAAAATCGAAAAAATCCAGACTTCACCATTTTTCCGACCGCGGGCGTGCCTTTTTGAAAACCGGTAGCACATGTGTCGAACTATTTAATGTGAGGTGATTTGAAAACTAGTTTCAAAATAATTGGATGATAAACAGCAGTTTAAAAATCAGTTTGAAGTGAATCGGAGGATAATTAAACAAGTAAGAATGCTATAGTCGAGTATACCCGACTACGAAACTCCTGTACCCAGGTCAAAATTTCCGATCGCATCTTCGTTAACTTACACATACATACACAGATACGCACACGCACGAGCCACAGCGCAAGCCAGGCATTTTAAGTTGTGACTGTGCTTCTTCTTCCCTTTGCTGCAGCACTGAATCTTCTTTAGTGAATAACTTAGGTATTTATTATCCGATCGACTTGAAATTTGGACAGTAGATTAAGAGGGACTAAAGTATTGGACATGCCAAATCTTAAAGCTATATCTTGAAAATTGTAACTGTAAAACGGTTTTTATCGAATAGCGGGGGAACGGGGGAGATATCTCAAATCTAAAATAAACTTGACCTGCTCCCGCTATACACGAACCTACATTCCAAATTTGGTGTCTCTAGCTCTTATAGTTGCTGAGATCCTTGCGTTCATACATACGGACAGACAGACGGACAGACGGACAGACAGACGGACATGGCCAAATCGAAATCTCTTTTGATACTGATCAAGAATATATATACTTTATAGGGTCGGAGATGTCTCCTTCTGCCTGTTACATACTTTTGCACAAATCCAATACCCCCTTTTTACCCATTTTATGGGTACAGGGAGTAAAAAGTTTCATACAACTTTCCGATAATTTTCGACTTTGGGGGTAGATTTTCCAAAATCTTTGAGCACCCTGACTATTATGTTTTTATATAGAACCGTGAAACCACGTATTACCTACTAGTTATATTATATATCAATTATTTTTAATAATAATTATATAAGTCATTCGCATTGGCATTGCTTGCTGCGTTATTACATCGATTGCCAGATATAATACTGTAATCAGTGCTGCTAGACAAAAAATAAAAGAATATTCGCCTGTGTCTAAACACTATACCAGTTGCGCCGGCATCGAATTTTCGGCTTGCTGCCAGTGTGTCTATACGCACCTTAATAAGTGTGAATATAGTAATGTGCTGCCTATCCGTTCAAAAGCCGAGCATGAGACTGCTGTAACAAATTGATGCACATAAAGTGTGAAGTATGTATAAGGGATGTTACGGAAGTTGATTCAACAGCTTGAAAACTGCGATGGCTTGCAAGTCATCCTGCAATTTGTAGTAAAGGCAGTGACGAAATCATTGAAAATAAATGATGCCATTATTTTGATTTGATGTTTGCTTTGACTATTTGCCCAAATGATGCTGAGGTAGTTCACAAAATGAATTTACAAGCACTCTGCCATTTAAAGTTTGTTTGATTGATTTTGCATGTTATTCAATTTCATGGCCACTGGATTTCACTTGGGAAATGAAACCCTTCGTTCCACAGCCGTTATCATTGACCAGGGAAATGAGACACAATTGATTTAAATGACAGAAAGTCATAACAAGACGAATAGATATCTTTGAGAGACTAAAGATACATACCCTCGCAGAAAAGTATAGTATCCTACAACTGAATACACTAGTTTACGGCCATTTTGCAAAGTAAATCTTAGTGTGATTTTCTTAAGGACTTTGGCCCACTGAACACGAGAATGGCACTTAAAGTTTTTTTCATGGAAGCGTTTTCGAAATATTAATTTGTTTTCGAATTTTCGAAGTTGCTCCAACATTTTTGGATATATTTCCATTTCTATTTAACCGATTTGGCCAAGCAAGCATTCAAATTAAAGGTAAGTACACCCTGTACAGCTTTCTTTCATAAGATCGGTTCAAAAGATTTCAAAAGGTTCGAAAATAAGGTTGTTTTTGTGAATTTTTGAGTTTGAAAGCTCACATATCGGCCTGGAAAAAAAAGAAATCGTGAAAATAAATTTTATTTATGTAAAACTAATTCTGTTTCTAAGAAAATAAGCTATTATTGATGCAAATCCAACAATAAATGGCGAAGTAATGCAGCTTTCAGTAAAAGACCAAAAATCAGCTGTCTTAAGATTTTCTCGTTTTTCCTCCCTCTACCCATAAAATGGGTAAAAAGGGGGTAGTCAATCTGTCCAAATGTATGTAACAGGCAGAAGGAGACATCTCCGAACCTATAAAGTATATATATTCTTGATCAGCATCAAAAGAGATTTCGATTTGGCCATGTTCGTCTGTCTGTCCGTCCGTCTGTCCGTCCGTCTGTCTGTCCGTCCGTCCGTCTGTCCGTCTGTCCGGATGAACGCGTCGATCTCAGCAACTATAAGAGCTAGGGACACCAAATTTGGAATGCAGGTTCCTGTATACCATACGCAGATCAAGTTTGTGTCCAATTTCAGATACCTCCCCCCATTCCCCGCAATTCGATAAAAGTTTCATAGCAACAGTTTTAAAGATATATCTTTTGGATTTAATATGCATATTACTATGGTCACTCTTAATCTTTGTTCAAATTTCAAGTCGATCGAATAATAAACACGGAAGTTATTCACAAAAGAAGATTCAGTTCTGCAGCGCGGAGGGGAAGAAGCGGAACAGCCACCACTTAAAATGACTCGCTTGCGCTTCCGCTTGCGCTTTCGCTTGTGTGTGTGCGTATTTGTGTATGTGTGTGTGTAGGTGTAAGTGTACGAAGATGCGATCGGAAATGTTTGACCTGGGTACGGGGAGTTTTGTAGTCGGGAATGCTCGACTGGCTCTTCCTTTGCTTTTGCACTCCGTTTCTCGTAAGTGAGACCAAATCGCCCATCATGGCTTCATCCCAAAAGCCGTGATACCGCCGCTCCATGGCCTTCATTTGTTGGTGGAAACGTTCTCCGTGCTCGTCACTTACGTCACCCAAATTATTTGGAATAAATCCAAATGTGAATGGCGGAAACGAAGTTTCAAAGACATGTGTACTTCTGTCTAAAAAAATTAAAAATTAATATCTCATACACTCTAAAAAAAAAAGAATTAATTTTAAACCAGCTTGGTTTGTATATATAACAATCCAAAAATGGATTAAAATTAAGCCAAAGGTATTAAAATTACAGAGAGAGAAAAACAAATATGGCGTCACTAAGAGAGTAATTCTAAGCCTTAAAATTAAAACCGAAATTGGAATAAATCGTATACCATTTTCGGTTTAGAAAGTAAACCTGCAAGAAATAAAATATATTCCAATATTGGCATTAAATTAAAATCAGAAAAGATTAAATTATTTGATAATAATAAAAAGGTCACCAAAATGTTTTAAAATATATTCAAAAATGGTTTATTTTTATTTTCTTTTTGTTATTTTACATAAAAAGAAAATGCATGAATTTTTAAAAGAGATTTTACACTATTTACATCAATTTCCAAAAAATGAGCTCAACCCATATATTGTAGTAACTCCCCGTCACTGTCTTCCAAGGCAATGCAATCCTCCGGCTCAAAGCTTCTGTAAAACATTAATAAAACTTGAATGAAAAGACTTAACAAAGAAATAAGCGCTCATACAAACAAACATGCGCATACACATGTGTAGTTGCATGTTACCCGCAATGGAGACCAAAAGCTAAGGACAAGGCTGCAGAGCATGCTACCGTACATGTACATGTGCACTCAGGGTATTGAGCGCATTTCGCACAGTCTCTGAAGATGCAGCGCCAGTGTTAGCTGGAATGGCCCCACTTGACCTACTAGCTGCAGAAACCCAACGCAATGAGCGCAAAACTGCTAGAAGGGAGTCTACCATGGCGAGATGGCATGAGAGGTGGCGGCACGCTCCCAACGGATAAAGTTGTTTGATAAGTCCCAATTTAATATGCAACGGGGGAAGTATGATGTCTTCTCGCCTCACGATAGGATCGTATTTGATGTTGGCTTCGCCGACCACAGTATTTCTTTCTTTCCTTCCGCCAATAAACAACCACCACTCGCTTGGATTAGGATTGGTGGAGCTCTTTGAACAAACCCAACACATCATTGCAATAGCAAATTTGGTTATTCTTCGTAAAATAGATATTTGCTTTTACACCCGCAGCTAAAAAGCCGCGTTATTGCAAGCGAGATGCGAGTAGCTCCGATTTTTCTTTTGTGAGCAAATCACGCACCAAATCATTTAAGTCCCGCTGTGATAATAATTGTAACCCTATCTCCAATTCAAAATTACTTGCAGTTGATCCGTCCGTTTCTTCCGCCGATTCGACATTTTTGGGAAAAGTAGCAATCAGTTTCGTGACAACTTGAATTTCTCCATAGCTTTGGCCTGTCGAATGTCAGGTATCGGCTTAAGTAAAATTAGATGACTTTGAGTATTGAGTATTATTGAGTAAATATAGAAAAATTACAAATTCATACCTTTGGTCAATAGCCCAGTAGTTGTTGTTGTATGTGATCGCTAAATTTCTGTATATTCTTTTTGACCATAAGCTTCCCGCACACATTGAAGAAATCGTGTGGGTTGTTTATGCACTTAAACACTCGACTTATTGTACTCATTTCACAAGTTTCAACTACTTAATAAAACGAAGACAAGAACTCCAGGTTACAAAGACTCGATGAGACCATAAATTTACATTCACCTACTTTTGCAAACACTTTAAATTTAAGGCACAGTAGTTAAATCACAAATTATAACAGTTGTTCGTCTTATCTGATAAAAACATACACATTACAAGTGCAGTTGGTCGCCCCATGCGGATACCGCTACAACTAATCTTACTAACTAAGATTTTGGGTCTATCACTGAAAACGGCATTACTTCGCCATTTATTGTTGGATTTGCATCAATAATAGCTTATTTTCTTTAGTTTTACGTTAAACATAAACAAAATGTTATTTTTACGATTTCTATTTTTTCAGGCCGATGTGTGAGCTTTCAAACTCAAATCATCAAGCATCTCAACTACTGAACCGATCTTAATAGTGTATGAAACAAAGTTGTAGTTTAATTATCATCAAAATCATTTTCAAAGCTTTGCACGATACGTGTCTAACCAATTTGGAAAATTTACCCACAATGTTGGAAAATTAAATTTCATGCGATTGGCTTCAAACTCATTAAGTAGGTTCGGTGCTCTACAATTTTTTTCAAATCTACCGAAAAGGTAGGACAATTCGTGGAAAACTGTTGTGTGAAACTTTTTTGAGTATTGTCCGATTGGCCTTAAACTCATTTTGAAAGCTGTACACATTAAATTATTCGACACCTGTATCACCGATTTTGGGAAAATCATCCCCATGGTCGGAAAATCGGTGGAAAACGCAGGTATTCGACATTTTTAAATTTGATGCGATTGGCTCCAAACTCATTTTCACGGTTCTACACACAAACGTAATAGTCAAGGTGGCCAAAGATTTTGGAAAATCTACCCTCAAGGTCGGAAAACTGCTGTATGCAACTTTTTTGACTATCGCTCGATTGGCTTCAAGCTCATTCTTAAATAATTCGACGCTTGTATCACCGATTTTGGGAATTTCGGCCCTATGGAAAATCGGTGGAAAACTCTAGCATTCGACATTATTAATTTTCATGCCATTGGCTTCAATCTCATTTCCATAGCAAAAAAAATAAAGGGCGCGGTGCTCAAAGATTTTGGAAAATCTACCCCAAGATTCGGGGGTAAAATTCGTAGAAAACTGTTTGTTCATGCCTATAAATAGGCACTGACTAAGGCAGAATTGCTGCCATCCACCGCTCTCCCTTGTCGCAACACATACCACGGCTTAGCAACATTTGCCCGTAGCTGAGAAGCTTCCATAGCTTAAGCTTTTTACATATATGTTAATAGAGAAAAATAAGTTCAAGAAAGAGGAATGTGAATAAAACGATTTTAGTGACATTATTAATTGTGCCTTTTTATTTTCAAAGAACCCTCGGTATTTAACATTTTGGAATCCGCCCCACTACAACATTTCGTCCTTCGAGCCGGATATCTGTGCAATCTGTGTGAAAACAACTAATTACACTTCGCTCGCCCCAGCTCGCATCGGTGGATTTCTTTTTTAACCTCCAAATAAAGTTAAGTACACTTTTTGGCATTTTTTAATTCCTAAGCCCACGTAACTGCCAAAATATTAGCTCTCACCTAATCTGTACCACAAGGTGCATTTCTTTCCCGCAATCCCTTATTGCATTGCACTACATGCAAATCCGCAACCGGCCATTTTAATTTACATATGTACGTATGTACGCACATACAAACATATCAAAGGTCAAGGTCCATAATTGCAATTTTATACACCTGCTTACTTTCAAAATAAGAGACAATAAATCTTATTGCTATGCTGACTATCCTATGGTCAAAATCTCAAATAAAAATCTCAATTTAACACAGATCCAAATACATGCATACACACATTGAGACAGTACATTGTATGTTCTTACAACAACACATTCCTTATTTATTTAAACCTATACACATGCAGGCTTATCCAGCCAAAAATACGTTATTGTTTAAAAAATAAAGTCAATCACAAACATACGGAAAACATACATATGTACACATACAGTGTACACAGTGTCACACAGTTTTGGGAGGTGGAGGATCTTCCAGTGAAATTAAAGAAAGCATCTGACTCCACCTGTGAACAAAATTTTGTACGATCAACAGCAAGGAATAATAGATATGTCACACTCCCCTTTCGAGATCCTGATCATATCAGCTTGGGACATTCAAGGTCCATCGCACTTGCTCAATTCCTAAAAAATGAAGCGCGTTTGAAGAGAAACGCCCACTTCAAAGAGCAGTACGACTCCGTGATCAAGGAGTACTTGGACTTAAGTCATATGAGGCTAGTCCCTCCAATGACACTTCGAGCAATTTCTATTTGCCACATCACGATGGTTTTAAGCCTCACAGCACCGCTACCAAGGTGCGCGTTATGTTCAATGCCTCCAATCCATCATCTAATGGCAACAGCTTGAATGACATCCTTTATCCAGGACCCACGCTTCAATCCGATCTGACAATTCAGATCTTAAAATGAGATTTTTTCGCTATGTCTTCAATGCTGACATCACCAAAATGTATCGCCAAATCGTCCCTGACAAGAGAGATACTGCCTTCCAAAGGATATTATTCCGAGATGAAGACCAAGAGCTCCGTGACTATGAACTTCAAACGGTCACCTTCGGAGTAAATTGCGCTCCTTTCTTAGCCATCAGGGTGCTACAGCAACTGGCTCACGATGTACGTGACCGTTTTCCGATTGCTAGTGAGATTATAACCAATTCAATGTATGTCGATGATGTTCCAGCAGGAGCACACACAAAGCAATGCGCAATCAAGGCCATTGCAGAATTGCGATCAGCACTTGATAGCGCAGGGGTTCCACCTAAGAAATAGAACGTCCATCACAAAGTACATGTTACAGGACATTCCAAAGGACCACTTGCTTCATGCCGACTTCCTAGAGATCGAAGATGCTAGCACAGCAAAGACCCTAGGAATCCGCTGGCAAGCTAACCGGGATGAGTTCTTCTTCTCGCCAGCCGACCTGACCCTGACAGAATCTATCACGAAACGTGAGGTTCTATCCCAAATTGCCAAGTTATTCGACCCGGCCGGATGGTTAGCTCCTTTCATTGTCCGAGCGAAGATCTTCATGCAAAAGATTTGGCTCAGAGAACTAGGATGGGATGAGCCACTGCCAAATGATCTGTTCCAAAGATGGCATGACTTCCTGACCACTTACCCCATCCTCCAAGAAATTCGAATTCCCAGATGGGTTCAGTTCCACCCGAAGCTAAATGTACAATATCATGGCTTTTGCGGCGCATCCCAGAGCGCCTACGGCTCTGCGATTTATTTTCGAGTAGAGCTTGAACAGCCGTCCATCTCCTCACAGCAAAGACCAGAGTTGCACCTATCAAGACTGTATCCCTACCTAGATTAGAACTATGCGGGGCTGTACTTATTGCTGAATTGTCCTCAGTACTCCTTCCACAGCTACATTATGTCGGCATTGAATCATTCTTTTGAACAGACTCCACCATTGTGATGGCGTGGCTTAACAAGCCTCCTTGTACTTTGACGACCTTTGTAGCGAACAGAGTCGCAAAGATCACACAGGCTACAAAATCCGCTACGTGGTCACATGTTAGCTCCGAACACAATCCAGCAGACTTTGCAAGCAGAGGAGTCTCTCCACAGGAACTGCGTGACAGCGAGCTATGGTGGCAAGGGCCAAATTGGCTTCGATTACCACAAGACCAATGGCCAGTCTCCGCTGAATCATGCCTAGAGACTAGTGTAGAGCAGCGACCCGTTAAAGCTAACTTAGCAAATATACCTCCATCCATTGATATCCTTGATCGCTTTTCCAGTCTAAATAGGGCGCTACGAGTAATGGCATTTGTATATCGATGCATATTACGTTGTCGAGTGCAGACCACTCCAGGTCTAAATGAGCTCAGCAATCGCCAATTTGCCGATGTGCAAGAACGCCTAATTTCGTGCATTAAGCCACTGGAATACCAATGCTTGTCCAAAAAGCAATCCATTCCAACCAGCAGCAAGATACTGAATTTGAATCCGTTTCTTAGCAAATATGGCATTATAAGGGCATGCGGTCGTGTGAGAGCATCAGAATCTTTGAACTATGATGAGCGACATCCAATTCTCCATCCATATTCATGCTCTTTCACACGCCTCCTCGTTCGTTTCACTTATCGCATTATACTCCATGGAGGTAACCAGCTTATGGTTCGCATGATACGATTTAGATATTGGATCACCAAACTAAAGAACTTGGTGAAGGTCTTAGTTAATTCTTGCAAAGTATGCACAATTCACAGAAGGAAACTTCAAACGCATCTGATGGGTGAAATGCCAAAGGAACAAACTAGCTTTTCCATGCCATTTTCCTACACAGGCGTTGATTTTGCTGGTCCGTTCGATATTAAAAATTATACTGGTAGAGCGTGTCTAATCACCAAGGGATATGTGTGCGTATTCGTCTGCTTTAGCACAAAAGCTATCCATCTCGAAGTAACCTCCGACTTGACAACCGAGAAATTCCTCGCGGCATTTGCACGATTTGTATCCCGAAGTGGGTGTCCACAACAGGTCCATTCCGATAATGGCAAGAACTTTGTCGGTGCTGCAGGAGTGTTGTCTCGTGACTTTCTGGAAGCCACAAAGACATGTATCACATCCCATTACAGTCACCAGAAGTTATCCTGGCGTTTTATTCCTCCAAGTACTCCTCATATGGGAGGTTTGTGGGAAGCTGGAGTGAAAAGCTTCAAAACTCTGTTCTATAAATCCACGGCTAGTATGAAATAAACATTCGAAGAGCTGTCCACTCTTCTTTCCAAGATTGAGTCTTGCCGTAACTCAAGGCCAATCTCCTCCATGTCAGAAGACCCTTCCGACTTACTCGCCCTGACCCCCGGCCATTTTCTGATCGGGGGCCCGCTCTTCTCTATTTCCGAACCCGAAATTAATGAGAACGCTATGTCGATTCTTAATCGAGCCTCAAGTCTCTAAACCAACAATTCTGTAGGCGCTTGAAGGAAGAGTACTTGAAGGAGCTCAACAATTGGAACAAATGGCAACAATCCACACGAAATCTCCAATGTGGAGATATGGTTGTCATAAAGGAGGACAACTTGCCTTCTAACGAGTGGCGTCTGGGACGTATTCAAAGGGCCTATCCTGGGTCCAATGATAAGGTCCGCGTCGTTGATGTCCTTACTGATAGAGGCGTTATCAAAAGACCCGTAGCTAAGCTGATCCTTCGTCCTACAGAATCCACCATCCAAAGTTGACTTCCAACTAACATACGTGTTGTCCATTGTTCGGGTATTTCACCATTTAAAATAATTATTTGGTTTCTCCATTTTCAGACCAAGATGTCACCTCGTCCGCAAGGTTCGAACGTCGCAGAAAGTAGACGTGCGGGGGAGTGAAGTCTTATAGATGCCGGATGTGCAGGGCATCCACGCATTAAAGAAGTTCAAGCGGTTCCTGCGCCTCAACGCCGAGAAGCGCCTCCGAGCGGTGCTAATAAAAAATATTGCCCGAATTGCCTCGCGCACAAGAATTCAGGGCGCTCATGTCGCAGCAGCGATTTTTGCAAGGTGTGCGACCGCGACCATCACACCCTCCTGCACATTGGCGAGACTCAAACCTCCACACGACGAACGGCATATCCGTCTCCATCAGCGGTGAGCCGATCAAGCTCAGTTGTCCCGCAGACAACATTGACATCGCTCATCAAATGCAAGAGCATTAGCCTCATGCCAACCGTCATCCTTTTACTTGACAACAGAGTTAAGACCTTTGAGACTCGGGCACTGATTGACCAGTGCTGTCCCATGAGTCGGATCGATGCAAATTTTGCAACGGCCCTCGGGCTATCCGTAACCCGCATCGGTCCCGAAGGTTCTTGTACAGCCTTCCTCCGTTCACGTACAAGCGAAAGCTTCCGTCTAGAAGGGGTACTGAAGGCGGAATCCGATTTACGACTCACCACGCCAACCAAACCCATTGACTTAAAAATGAAGGAAAATTATTCAACCATCGTGCTGGCGGACGAGCAATTCTACCAGCCAGGCAGCGTTTGTCTGGTCCTAGGGGCAGATGTGTTCCTACGCCTGGTCTCATGCCTGGCCATGGAGGCCTGCCGGTCGCCCAAAGCACGGTGTTCGGCTGGGTCCTGTCCAGCGCCTGCAATACTGCAAGGGGGCGGTATGTTCATGCCTAACAGTTGGCATGACTGACAGACTGACCAAGGCAGAATTACTGCCATTAACCGCTCTCCCTTGTCGCAACACACACCACGGATTAGCAACATTTGCCCGTAGCTGAGAAGGTTCCATAGCTTAAGCTTTTTACATACATGTTAATAGAGAAAAATAAGTTCAAGAAAGAGGAACGTGAATAAAACGATTTTAGTGACATTATTAATTGTGCCTTTTTATTTTCAAAGAACCTACGGGATTTAACATTTTGGAATCCACCCCGCTACAACACTGTTGAATGCAATATTTTTGATTATCGACCGATTGACTTCAAACTCATTTTCAAACATTTCTGTTTATCATCCAATTATTTTGAAACTAATTTTTCAAGCACCTCACATTAAATAATTCGACACATTTGTTACATGTGTCGGAAAAGGTGAAGTCAGGTATTCAGCATTTTCGTTTTTCATGCGAATGGCTTCATACTAATTTCCAAATATAAATACAAAAACCTCGGTACTTAGCGGGCAATACAACGGGCCGAAAATAGGTGGAAAGCTTTAGTCTGGAATTTTAGTATTGTTTTTGGAATTGGCTTCAAATGCCGAATGATTTAAGAACGTTGCAGTTGAACGTACCCGACTGCAGAATACGATGTCCCAAGTCCTATATAATTTGGTTATTTGTGGGTTCGGAAAGAGACGCGGAAAAAACAGTAGTCTGTATGCCAAATTTGATGACTCTACCTGTACAGGTGTGGGAGGTATAGATTTTGCCCCTTTGTGGGTGGGGGTGGGGGGTCCAAAAGTTTTTGATGCAGATTTGTCCAGGTGGTCAACATTAGTCTGTATGCCAAGTAAGGTAACTCTATTCTTGAAACTGTAGGAGATATACCCCTTGAAAAACTCGTTTTGGGGATATCATATGGCGATTTGTTCGATCTCGACACTTCATACTTTGAGGGTATACACCAACTTTTGTACCAAGTTTGGTTGCTCTAGCTTAAAGATAAAGGCCAAAAATTTTCGATCATTCGCATGTTTTCGGGATCATAGTATAATAACTAAAAGAACAGGTATTAGAAGAGAGATAAACATTGATCGAGAATGCAATTTATAGTAAACAAAAACTTCATCCTCATTCGGTCAACAATTTTGTTAGCCACTCGCATTCGCTTCGCATTCACAACGGACGTGTTTTTTTCTTGCGCATCGCTTTTGTGTATTTTTCTCGTTATATCAAGTGATAACTTGTGCTATTTTGTTCTTGTGAAGTGTGTTATACATCGGTTGTGTGAAACACATTGTTGGACATTAAATTGCAATTCAATTTATTAAACTTTTCTAATACTTGTTCAAATACAACAACAAACAACATCACAAGCAAGCTGGTGGTTGATTTGTGCAGTTTGCATTGTGCTTATATTTGTTTTTGTATTTCTACTAATCCGCGCTCTCAACGCTTGCTAACGCTCTCGCGCACTTCTATCGTTGGTGTTGGTTACGGTTTCTCTCTTTGTTTTGTATTCCGATGCTGATTTCGGTCGACGCGCCCGCGCTTTAAAATTTTCTAATTGGTGTTGTTGTGCGTAAGTACAAATCAGCGTCAATAGTTTTAACCCTAGTGTGCCTTCTTTTTTGTTCGTACTTTTTATTTTTTGTGCAGTTGTTCTTTTTTAATTTATTTTTCATCTTTTTAAATTATTTCTTTTAATATAATGGTTGTCTGCTATCATAAAAATTGCCAGGTTCGTGTAAACGTAAAAATGGGTTTTGTTTGCTGCTGGCTGTGTGACAACGTTTCACACGAAAAATGTGCAGGCCTTAACGGCAGAATAATCGACCAGATTGAGTCCAAGTCTGGCTTAAAGTGGACTTGTGAATCATGTAGGGACGTTGAAAAAGATATTATGGCATTTATGAGGCAGACTAAGAAAGGCTTTGAAGACATATTCGCTCGGTTTAAAAAACTGTTTGATGGTTTCTCCGATTTGGAAACCGAGTTTAAGAGTATGAAACTCTTAAATGAGTCTCCCAAACGTAAAAAGGCTAATCTTAGACTGTCCATTGGCCCTAATGAACTTTCGCTCCCTATTCACTTACCCACTACATCCGCTACCAAACAGTTAAAGTTGATTAATTTATCATCCCCTTCATCCCATATTTTGATCAGAAGTGACGAGAACAACATCTTGCCCATGGATGTGGTTTCTTCTGACCCCGAAGAAATTCCTGATTCGGTGATTGTTAGCAGTGTTGATACAGGCCAACGCCAAGTATTAATAATGTCAGTCTTTCAGTCGAATTATCTGGTCAATCAACCGTTAGCATGGCTCCATTGGATGCTCATATTACGGTTGGTAATACGACCCTTGTAGCTGTTCCACCACGGAAACAAATCTTTGTTTCGCGGCTTGCCCCTGACACTACATCTGATGATGTCAAGGCCTTTATACAGGCCAAGTCAAAAGCCCATATTACGGTGGAGAAATTTAAATTTGCTTATCCTCGGGAAATTTCGTCTTTCAAAATAAGTGTTCCGGCTGAACATTTCAACAATATTTGCTGCAAAGAATTCTGGCCGGACCACTTAGTTATTAAGGAATATACTGCAAAAAGAAAAATCGGCCTCCGATTTCACTCCTTCCTCCGGTGGTAGTTCTAACCCACATATTGTAGTATCTGATAGTTCAAAAAACTAACATCTTCCCTCTCATTGGGCTATCAGAATGTAAGAGGTCTTTGTAGTAAACTTAGTAATCTTTACCTAAATAGCTTAACTTTTCCTTTCCATGTCGTTGCCTTTTCTAAAACATGGCTAAGGCCCGACATTCTTAAATCTGAAATTCTTTCTAATAAATTCTCTATATAGAAAAGATCGCACTACTCGTCGTGGTGGTGGTGTACTTATTGCTGTTGACGTTGATTTGTCATCTGAGATAGTAATAACCGATAGCTCTGTAGATATTGAATTTATTGCTGTTAAAGTTAGTTTTTGTGGTGGTTGTTTTTTTATCACTTGTTCATATATACCACCTTCTTCAGATTTCTCTGTTTATTCTTCGCATGCTTCTGCTATACATTCTGTCTCATCTATGCTTTCTGATCGTGATTTTCTTGTAGTTCTTGGTGATTTTAATATTGCCGGAACTACCTGGATTTCTAGTCCTGACTCCAGCGTGTTGATACCCACGACTCAGCATGATTTTATTGATAGTTTATTTGGGATGTCATTGTGTCAAATCAATGGTATCCCAAATTCTTTACATAAATGCTTGATCTTATTTTTGTCTTGGATTCCTCCCTCTATTCTGTCTCCCGGACTATACCTATATCCATTCCTGAAGATCCTTATCACCCATCTTTGGAAGTGTTGATTGACATACCAGCCAGGATGCCAAGCCCAGGCAGAAAATTTGCAGTGCGAGTTCGTCAATTTCGGAAAACCGATTTTTCTAAACTTGCTCTGCTCCTATCCCAGACTGAGTGGTCCCAGCTGTACATGTGTAGAGATATGGATTGTGCAATCGAATATTTTTATTTAACTTTAAATTCATTAATTGATTCCTGTGTTCCATTTTGTAACCCACGTAGGTCTAACAAACCTGTGTGGTTTACACGGGATTTAACTAACTTAAAATATAGAAAGTCGAGATTGTACAAAAAGTTCAAGGAATCTGGCTCTTTCTTGGATTTTTCGCGCTATTTGATTGCCCGATCTAACTTCTCTGTACTTAATATACACTGTTATAACAACTACCTCAGAAGCTGTAGGTTACAGTTTCAGCGGGATCCTAAAAGGTTTTATAACTTCGTTCATACGAAGCGTAGGTCATCAACACTTCCACCAACTGTATTTTTCGAAAAAAAGACAGCTGACTCAGATCAGGCTATTGCCGATCTTTTGCCGAATTTTTCAAACGACTTATAGTTCACAACCTTATCATATGGTTTCGCCTTATCCTTATCATGTAAATAACTCCAATTGCATTTTTCGACCTTTAATAACTGAAAGTTCGCTTCTACTTGATTTAAAGGCCATTAAGCCCGTATTTTCACCGGGACCTGATGGAATACCAAGCTGTGTGCTTAGGTACTGTGCAGAAGGTATTTTAAAGCCACTATTATTTATTTTTAAACTGTCCGTGGAGTTGTGCTCTTTCCCCAACATTTGGAAAGAATCATTTATTATTCCTCTCCATAAAAAAGGAAACAAGTCTAATGTTGAGAACTATAGAGGTATTTCGAAGTTGTCTGCTATTCCTAAGATTTTTGAGAAATTAATAACTTCTCAACTTCAACATTTGTGTAGATCCATAATTTCACCCTGCCAGCACGGGTTCGTGAAATATAGATCTACTACCACTAACCTATTGGAATTCACTTCATTTGTCATCAAGGGATTTCAATCTAAAAAGCAAACAGACGTTATTTACACTGATTTCAGTAAGGCCTTTGACTCTGTTAATCATTCTCTTTTACTTCATAAACTTCACCTTCTGGGATTTCCAAATAACTTAGTTCTTTGGATTTCTAACTATTTAACTCTTAGAACCCAAAGGTTTATTTCAAAGGCTTAATTTCCAAGTTCCTTCCGGTGTACCACAAGGAAGTCATCTTGGCCCTTATTATTTACTCTGTTCATAAATGACCTTCCTTCTGTTGTAAATCACTCCCGGGTACTGATGTATGCCGATAATGTTAAAATTTGTCTGTCATCTACTGATTTCTTATCTGGTCAAAGGTTGCAAACAGATCTTGATAGTTTCCAAACCTGGTGTCGGGTAAATTTATTAAATCTTAATTGTGGTAAGTGTAACGTAATATCCTTTTACAGGCGAATGCCCTTTATTAATAATTATATTCTTAATGGTAAGCCGCTTGCTCGAATTGAGTCGGTTGATGATTTGGGTATCCTCTTAGATCCCAAGCTTAAGTTTGACAAGCATATCTTTTCCACCGTGTCTTTTCAGTGTCCTGGGTTGCATTAAGCGTTGGTCGAAGGAATTTAACGATCCCTACATTACTAAAACTCTTTATACTTCTCTTGTCCGACCTATTCTTGAATATGGTTCTTGTATTTGGTGTCCCCAATACAAGGTTCATCAGGATAGATTAGAATCGGTACAAAAACAATTTCTGCTCTTTGCACTCCGGGGTCTTAACTGGAATACTAATACTCGCTTGCCTTCTTATCGTAGTAGACTTTTATTAATAAATTTGCCTTCTCTTTCTGATCGTAGAATCATGCTGGGTGTAATTTTCTTACACAAACTAATTAATGGGGAAATTGATTCTTCTGAATTAATCAGCCAAATTAGTTTTGCAGTTCCGATCAGATGTTCTAGAAACTTTCTTCCACTATCGCTCCAAGCTTGCAGTTCTAATTATGATATTCATAACCCCTTTCGAGTCTTATGCTCTAACTATAACAATCTTTTCCAACTAATAAGTAATGCTACTTCAATTTCTACACTTAAAACTTTACTCTTACGATATTTATGTAATCCTTAGGAACTTTTGTATAATGTTATTGTTGTATTTGCATGTCCGCGATCTTTCGCTACCGTACGTTATGCGGCGTGCCCCTCGGTCGGTTGGGCGGGAGGTGGGTTGCATTTATGCTTGGGTCCGCGCGTTAACAAGCCCGTGCTTGGTGTCGTTGGGCCACTTGTATGTACTGTTCGTTAGTCATCAACGTCCAGAATAAGGCCAAGTAGAAGGATCTTTAATGCTCTGGTATGAAAAAAGGGCTGTAAAGAAGATGGAACGCCAACAAATCGGTTGGTAATTGATTTCAAACAAGTAAGAAAGCTATATTCGAGTATACACGACTTCAAAACTCCCTGTATCCAGGTCAAAAATTTCCGATCACATCTTCGTACAGTTACACATATACACACACATACACAAACGACGAACACACACGAGCGACAGCGCAAGTGAGGCATTTTAAGTTGTGGCTGTGCTTCTTCTTACCCCCGCGATGAAGCACTGAATCTTCTTTCGTGAATAACTTCCGTGTTTATTATCCGATCGACTTGAAATTTTTACAGTAGATTAAGTATTATACAAGCCAAATTCCAAAGCCTTATCTTTAGGGATGTTTGTATAAAACGTTTTTACCGAATTGCGGGGGAACTGGGGGAGATATCTCAAATCTAAAATAAGCTTGACCTGCTCCCGCTATACACAAACCTACATTCCAAATTTGGTGTCTCTAGCTCTTAAAGTTGCTAAGATCCTTGCGTTCATACATACGGACGGACAGACGGACAGACAGACGGACATGGCCAAATCGAAATCTCTTTTGATACTTATCAAGAATATAGTTATATACTTTATAGGGTCGGAGATGTCTCCTTCTGCCTGTTACATACATTTGCACAGATTTGGTACCCCCTTTTTACCCATTTTATGGGTACAGGGAGTAATTACTAAGATAAAATAGCCAAAAAAATTCGTCAGTAAAGTTAAATTTTTTTGTGTCAGATGGAGTTAATCAATATGTGCACAAAAAAAATATTCCTCCAGTGTGAAACGAAATAGTTGAGCCAATTGACAAATGTTTCTTGTGTAGGTATGAAAATGTCTTTGAAGCTGATCTAACTAAACAAATAATTCCAATCATTTGTCCTTGACTTCGCCCGAGGCGACGCGGAGTAGATTTTCCAAACTCATTTGGCATTTGAAGCCAATTCCAAGAATAATACTAAAAATCCAGACTTAAGCTTTCCAACTATTTTCCGCCCGTTGTATTGCCCGTAAAGCACCGAGGTTTTTGGATTTATATTTGGAAATTAGTATGAAGCCAATTGCATGAAAAACGAAAATCCTGAATTGCAGACTTCACCCCTTTTCCGACCGTGGGCGTGCATTTTTCAAAACTGGTAGCACATGTATCGAAATATTTAATATGATGTGCTTTGAAAATTAGTGTCAAGATAATTGGATGATAAACAGAAAAGTTTGATAATGAGTTTGAAGTCAATCGCATGAATATTAAAAATATCCAGAGTTTTCCACCAATTTTCCGACCACGGTGCTGAATTTCCCAAAATCGCTGATACAGGTGTCGAATCATTTAATGTGTAGAGCTTTAAAAATGAGATTGAAGTCAATCGGACGAAAATCAAAAAAGTTTCATACAACAGTTTTCTTCGAATTTTCCGACCTTAGGGGTAGATTATTCAAAATCTTTGACCACTTCGCCTATTATTTATTTGCATAGAACCTTGAAAATAAGTTTGAAGCCAATCGCATGAAAATTAAAAATGTCGAATTCCAGAGTTTTCCACCAATTTTCAAATTTTCATAAGGCTGAATTTCCCAAAATCGCTGAAACACATGTCTAATTATTTTACGTGAAGAGCTATGAAAATGAATTTGAAGGTGATCAGGCTAAAATTAGACTTTTGGCCATACAACCTAGAGATCCCCATTTTCCGCCCATGGGGGTGGATTTTCCAAAATCGGTGAATTTGTATCAAATGAATTTTTGTGTAGATCTTTGAAAATGAGTTTGAAGCCAATTGGATGGTAAACAAAAACGTTTCATATAAAAGTTTTCTGCAATTTTCCATACTTGTGGGTGTTATTTTCTAAAATCCCGTGTTATTGTGAACTTTCATCATAGATGGAACCTACTGTGAAAATTTCAGCATCATAGCTCTTACGGTTTGGGCTGTGCGATGATTGCCAATCAGTCAGTCAGTGAGCACGAACTCTTTTATATGTATAGATGACTGGTTTTTTTGTTGATTATTGGTTTTGTTTAGCTTGGGTTTGGTTTAATGTGATTTTTATCTTGTATTATTATACTCTGTTTCCGAAGGGAAAAAGAGTATATTGGGTTTGCAAAATGTCCGTCTATTCGTCCGTCCGTCTATCCGTATGAACGCAATTTTTTTCCACACCCATGAAGCTAGAGCAACCAATTTTGGTACACATGTTGGTGTATACCCTCAATTTATGAAGTGTCGATATAGCCAATACCCCCCACCACCACCCCTCCACAATAATTTGTGGAAAGCCTGTATCTTCCACTTTTTTTAAGCTATAGTCACCAAATTTGGCATTTCCTGACAGATCTGCATCAAAGTTTTGACCCCCCCACCCTCTCACCCGCAAATCGGGAGACCTCCCCAAAACACGTTTTTCAAGGGGTATATCTAATACAGTTTCAAATATAGAGTCACCTTATTTGGCATACAGACTAATGTTTTCTTCGCGTCTCTTTCCGAACCCACAAATAAGCTAATTATACCGGCCTGGGAACAGAGTATTCTGCTGTCGGATACGTCTGACTGCAACGTTCTTACTTGTTTTAAGTGTGATTACAAATGCATTTGCAAGTGTGGAATTTTAAAAAGCTGTGTACCAGGCAAACTAATTGAATTTGCCCTCGCGCAGCTTATGCAAGCATAATATATATTTAAAAACACAACTTCAAAAACGATTTTTTGATTCAAAGGCTGCTGAGAGACGCACGAACAAACAATTTTTGCTGCCTGGCATACAAATTAGTTTTGGCACTAACAAATTCCACAAAGATGTAGAGATTCCGAAGAAAATTTTCTGCAAACTTTGGTTAACCGAAAAATTAAAACATCATCATTTCGTGCACTGAGGCACAAAAGTCAAGTCGACGAGTTGTCTTCGGCTGAAGCTCAATTTTAGACGCCGTCTATTTCTGCTCTCATCTTGATATTCGTGTCAATGTCTTGTGAATTTCAATTTGGCTTCTCTTACCGAACTGCCTCTCTTTAAGGCCGGGCAACGAGTTTATATGAAAAACATTACGCATACGCACGGCTGCACAATTTAAAATGTCTCGCGTAAGAGTCGCAGCAGAAGCCGACACTGCTGCTACTGAGCGGACAGAAGCAGACACTACTGAACGGACAGAAGTTTACAAACTGTAGCAACATTTTTGACTAACCAGCCGTGTATTCAGCTTGCCAACTTCGTGTATATAAGGCTCCTGCTTGACATCTTTTTGACCTAAAGTGTACCTGCTGTTGGCCCAAGGGTAAGAGTCCCCGTTGGCTTTGTTTTTAAAACACGGAAGCCAATTGAGTTGTTGTTCTCTTTGTTGTTTTTCTTTAGGTAATTCACAAATAATCAAGAAAGTTTCCGAATTAATTCGTGCAATGCTTTTCGCCCATTACAATTTATGCGGACCACGTGAAATTATTTCGCTTGTGCGATTTTCTGTGGTTGGTAATTTAAGATGATCCGATAGTTTCATGGAATACAAGCTAAAATTGTGCATCAAGTAGAAGTATACTGGACATGTGCAGTATTCATGTGCCTGTCAGTCTGTTCACATATAAAATGTTGATCATTATTATGAATTGACAGATGGTTGCGATGAATTCGGACGATTTGGAGCAATTCGATGACTAGAACGAGGAGATGGGAGAAATTTTCAATGAAAATGCTGGGAAGCGAGTGCGCACGTTGTGAACTGCACTAAACTGCTCCCAAAGTGCGTGCAACTTTTCGAAATGTTGCCATTTCGATTCTGCATCTCCGATACCCCTTTTTATATAATCTTATCCCTACAAAATACAAAAACATCTTCTTGTAAATAAAAGAATTCAACCTTACCTTACAGCTAGAGAGGTTAAATGTTTACTTTAGCTACCCCTCATAAAGACTGCACCGATCTTTATGGATTTGGTACAGAAACACGCGGAAAAAATACCAGATTTGATTTCCGGTGGCGGAGGTTAACTTTATTGCACAATTATTTCATTATTCAATTTGTAAAATAGTCCCATACAAGCGTTGGGTAATTCTATGTTTTAGGTCCCGTATAGAAAGAGGGCACGGAGAATATTGGCCTTAGGCTCAAAAAACGCGGAAAAATCCAAGAACCGATTTCAGGTGGGGGAGCTAAACTTTATTGCACAATTTATTAAAAAAAACAATTATTAAAGCACGTCCCATACAAGCGATTGCCGACCCGCTGTTGTATACTAACAGAGCAGGGTTGCGTGTGCCGATTAGTTTCTGTTATTAACAGAGCCCAGTGCTGGTAAACGAGCTTCTGTTATTACATTAGTGTTGGTAAGTGGCGCAAACTATTTGGAGGTTCCACCTTGTTGGAGACGCGCAAATTTTATTTTTTAAGTATATATTTTAAAATACATACAGATATAAAAACCAAAAGTAACCATTAAATGTGTATTTTGCTATGCTCAACCCAATAGAAAATCCAATTTAGGTACTAAGGAACTCTTTTAGGCTTGATAATCAACTCATAAATGTAATCATGATATGAATTTTAATGTATGTATATATGTGTAAGAAGCTAATACATTAATAAGCAAATAACAAAATTAATTACATTCTCAACCTTAACTACCTATTTGAAGCTACTGATGATGATGTTGTTTTTGCTGATATAACTAATATATAAATATATATGTATGTATATTTAAAAATTTAAAATCGCATTGAAGGAACAATAAAAGAATGAAAACAAAACGTTCAAAAAGCATTGGTAACCACGACTGCATACATATGTACATATGTTTGTTTACGTTTTGGTCTGTGACTTTTTGTCTCGTTTTGTCAAGTGCGTATCTATATGGGCGCGCTGCTCTGATCTCGCTGTGCATAGTCTCTTGTTGTCGTTATTATCACACATGTACATATATTCGCAAGCACATCTACATTTATTTGTATGTATGCATATTCGATATTTTGACGATCAATCCCAAAGCGTATTGTTGTCGTAGGTCAATTAGTTGGCTTATTATTGTTACATAGGGAGACGCAGAATCAAGTGACAGTGAGTTATTTTAAAATTAATAAAAACATCTTTGTACACCTACACATTATATGTAGTCATTTAATTAACTGCTTTATTGATTTCCTTGCAGTTCTGGCAGGCTATTCCCAACTGGAGGAGGAGAGCGCAAACATCTGGAGTGTTGTGCATCTGACGCCACAGACTTATTGGGACAAATAAAATAAAACATAAAATTTGATTTTTATAATTTTTTAATATACAACTTATTTATTTATTTTTATAATGTATACAATGATAATTAAAAATTAAAACTATATATTATATGTATATATAAGAAATATGTTCTTAATGTCTACTTAAAACTACTTACTTTAATAAAGATAATATGTGTATAATGTACATATATGTGTATATGTACTTAAAACTACATTTAACTATAATAAAATACAAAAGTGCAGCTTCAGTAGATGTTGTGGCTGTTGCGGCATACTGTAGCTGCTGTTGCTCCTGCTGCGCCGCTGTCGCTGCTACTACGTTGCTTTTCCGGCTGCTTCAGTGCGCGGTGATGATCGCTGTAATACAAAATATTTGAAATAAAATATCAAAAATGTAAAAAAAAGAAATTAACACTGCTTACCCATGGCATACTGTTGCTCCTGCTTGGTGCTGCTGTGGCATGCGGCTCCGGCTGCAGTGCCTTCTGCTTCGCTGCTGTTGTTGCTATACGCTGTGGCTGCTGTTGCGCTGTTGTTGCCGCCAGCTGCCGCTCTGCTGCTGTGTTTGCCGGCGATAAACGCTGTAATTAAGAATTGTTCAATAAATATACATATACAATGACATTTTAAAACAAAGAAATTAACAATTTACTCACTTCTGGGAAGCTTTATGCAATTGTTGCTGCAGTATATATATTAACATATGTATGTACATACATATATACGTAATGCTTATGCGATCGGAACTTGTTCGAATTGTAATAATACACAACAACTAAATTAAATTACTTACACATGGAATGCAGTGGAGTGCGTTTCTGTTCTTGGTGGCGGTAGCGTGTGAGGTTGCCGCTGTAGTAAAAGAAAATATTCATTTAAATTAATAAATTCAAGTCTAGGGCTTTTGTCTTATTTATGTGTACCTACTAATTTTGGAATTCCAAAAAAAGTCCAAGTGCCAGAGTATGGAATTACATAGGGTTTGCACTCCGCTACCAAAAACATTATGCAGGCAAAAAGTATGCACAAAAAGATGCGATATATTTGAGAGTGTGTTCAAAATCACTTTCTTTTCCGGGTCCCACTTATCCATGGCTCAAATTTGCTAGTTCGTCTACATCACATCAAAACTTTGCAACATCGATTGGTATGTGATTTGCCGTTCCCGCGGCTTTGTCGAGTAGCTGCGTGCAGACAATAAAAGTACAAATTTGTGTGTCTTTGGGTATATGGTATACGGCTTGCTTACATCAAGACATTCTCCATTTCCTTATTTCCTTATGCTCCGTGTGTTCGGATCGTTTGTACTGTGCAGGTCTCACCCACTTGCGGCATGGCATCGTATAACTCTGATGGACAACTGCAATATAAAACAAAATCGAAAGGTCAGAACTCAGTAAATATTTAAAATCACAGAAATTTATATTCTACTTACATGGGCTGCTGTAACAGCAGAGCTGTTGCATGCTATAGCTAATGCTGATACTGTTCTTGAAAACGGTAATCCCACGAACTGTCGTTACCCTTCTGACACATGTGCTATTCATATGTACATTCAAGTATCGTAACAAACGATCGTTGGCATTTGAACCTTTGTGAACTACTTCACGATTGTACGTACATATGTACACATATGCATCAATTTTTTGTAGAAGCACACACATACATACATACATACATGAAAGTGAGCGCAACCAATTCGTAAAATTAGCGTTGTGCCGATAACAGTTCTGTTAAGTGAGCATATGCTAACGAGCAGTGTTGGTAAGTACGTATGCGCTAACAGACTAGTGATGGTAGGTATTAATGGAGCTGCCAGACTGTGAAGTAATTTAAAGCAATATTTGGCGCTATATTTATTTATTTATTTATTTATTTATTTATTTATTTATTTATTTATTTATTTATTTATTTACGAAGGCAAAACAGTGCTGCCTCGAATCAAAAAAATATAATATAATACATAGATATAAGGAAAACATTTTAAAAGCCTACGCGAAATTACAATTGAAATCTAATAACGACACCAGCACGTTGGGGGAAGTTTATTTGCCAGTCCGGCTAGCTATGCCCCTATTCACAGCAAAGAATTGCCGGTGGCGTTAATTAGAGCCTATAGCAAGATAGTGAAGAGTTAGTTATGAAAAAAAAGCTTATAGAATTTATGGATAATTTAAAACTAAAGAAGAAAAATAAAGAAAGACATTAGGAAAAAATGAAATGAAATGAAATCTCCAACCCGGTGGGGGAAGTTTTATTAGCCAGTCTGGCAAGCTGTGCCCCAGCTCACAGCGATGTTGGTTAGAGATTACATTAAGGAAAAAAGGATCTAGGAACGGGTAGGGATGGGAAAGAATAAAAGAGTTATAGAGTAGAAAATAGGAAATAAAGGGGGACATAGAATGGGCAATCTCCGACCCGACGGGGTAAGATTATTTGCCACTGGTAAGCTGTGCCCCTGCCCACAGCTGGGATTGGCCAGAGATTACCCGTAGGTGATTTAAAAGAGCAAGCTTAATGGAGGGAAGAGAGAGTTCCGAGGAGAGAACATGAAAAACAGAATTGTACTGTATGCATAGTACACGAAAAGGATTGTGTAAAGCATAATCAGTAGTGCATGTAAGAAGAGATAAGGGAATAAAATTTCTAGTAGGTCTACAAGGGACAGAGAAATTAAGACGACTTAAAAGAAAGGGAGAATCTATGTCGCTAATCAACTAATCAACTTATGTATAAAAACCACACCAAGAGGTTTTCTACGGTTAGCTAATGTCGGAAGATTTAAAAGTTAGAGTCTACTGGGATAAGATGGTAAACGAAGATTAGGATCCCAATTTAAACTACGTAGGGCAAATAATAGAAATTGCTTCTGGACTGACTCAATACGGATCTCACTATTTTTGTATTGAGGAGACCATATACATGAGCAGTATTCCAGAATAGGGCGTACGAGCGACACATAGAGCAGTTTTGTGGTGAAAGGATCATTAAATTCCTTCGACCAACGCTTGATGAATCCAAGTACACCCTTGGCAACATTAACAATTGAGGAAATATGCAAGTTGAAATTAAGCTTAGAATCGAAAGTGACACCTAAGTCCTTAACATAGGTAATACGTTTTAAGGGAAAGTTATCAATAGAGTAGTTACCGAGATAGGGCTTGGATCGACTGAATGTCATAAACATGCATTTACAACAATTAAGAGGAAGATGATTAGCCAAACACCACAGTTGCATAGAGTTTAAGTCACGTTGAAGTAGTCTGGTTTGGAGAGGATTATTAAATGATAGAATAAGTTTTACATCATCTGCATACATGAGTATATGAGAGTGTAATAAAATAGATGGAAGATCATTAATAAAAAGTGTGAAGAATAAAGGACCAAGGTGACTTCCTTGGGGTACACCAGAAGATACGAAAACAGGTTTAGAAATTGAAGATCTAAGTAGCGCTTTTTGGGTTCTATTTTTTAAATAAGAAGAGATCCAAGACAGAAAAGAGATAGGAAAGCCAATACAATTAAGTTTATAAATCAAAAGATCATGGCTTACAGAGTCAAATGCTTTACTGAAATCAGTGTAAATGACATCAGTTTGCATTTTCTTTTGGAATGCAACATTTATAATATATGAAAACTCTAGTAAATTGGTCGTAGTAGACCGACTCTTTATAAATCCATGTTGGGATAAAGAAATTATAGATTAACAGAGATGCTGCAAAGTTTCTGTAATAATTTTCTCAAATAATTTGGGATAGCAGACAACTTTGCAATACCTCTATAATTAGAAATATCAGACTTACCACCTTTTTTATGTAGAGGTATGATATATGAGTCTTTCCAAAGAGATGGAAAGTAGTAAGGGAACAATTAAAAAGTTTAAGTAAAGGAAGAGTTAAAGAAGAGCTGCATTCCTTTAACACACAACTTGGAATATGATCAGGCCCAGGAGAGTAAGAATGTTTTACGGACTTAATAGCAGATAGAAGGGATAATGCGGAAATAGTGGGAGCAAAAATATTAAAAATAAGAAGAAATACTGTAGGGATAGGATGTGTTAGAAAGAGGAATAGATGAATAGGTGGATTGGAAAAATTTGGCAAATAAGTTCACAGCAGTTGAGTCACTGCATGCTTTTTCAGTGCCAAAAAAGAAAGAAGAAGGAAGACGTGAAGATTTACGTTTAGAGTTAACAAAAGAATAGAAAAGTTTAGGATTGTATGCAAATTGACTTTTGCATCGGGCGATATATTCCGAGTAACTTTGTGAGTTAAGAAGAGAGAAGTTAGATTTAGCGATAGAATATTTACATAGGTCGAAACAAGAACCAGACATCTTAAACTTTTTAAAATATTTAGATTTAATATTTTTTAAGTTGGAGAGTCTGGGCGTAAACCAAGGGGGCTTAACACAACTAGATTTGCGAGAAGAGTTAGGAATACATATGTCTAATAGAGAGTTAAGTGTTACATAGAATGAGTTAAGAGCGCAATCAATGTCAACTGCGTTGTCAAGCGAGGACCAATCAGTTGCAGAGATCAGTTGATTTAGCAAGGTAAAATTACCTATGCGAAAGCAACGATATGGCTCAGGGAAATGGAAGGGAGCTAAAAGGGTTAGAAAAATAAAGAGAAATTTCTAATGTAGGATGATATAAATCTTCAGGCACAGATAATGGAGTTGACCTGGAGATGGAAGCATTTAGATAGTCGTTAGTAAAAACAAGATCTAATATTCTATTTAAGTTATTAGTTATAGAGTTAATTTGGTAAAGAGGAAAGTCTAGTAGACAGTCTAAGAAGTCAAGCTGAGAGGAGGGAGTAAGATAATTTGCGCAGTTGACAAAAGACCATGCTATGGCAGGCAAGTTGAAATCACCCAGCACAACAATTGGGTCAATGTCACGCGCTTGGAAAAATACTTCGTTAATACAGCCTATATGTTGCATATAAACTTGTAAATCAGAAGCAGGAGGAATATATGAGCAGGTAATATAGAGAACAGACGATGGAAGAGTAACTTTTACAGCAACTATTTCAACATCCGCAGAACAATTTAGGGATAACAATTCCGACTGAAATGTGGTATTGACGGCAATTAGAACGCCACCACCTCGTCTAGTCGGTCGGTCATGCCTAAAACAAGTTATAAATTTATTTGACGGTATTTCGCAGTCAGAAATGGTAGAGTTTAACCAAGTCTCAGAAAAAGCGATAATGTCAGATTCAAAAGCAGTACTACTCAAATACAGGTGTTGGAGTTTAGAAAGGAGGCCCCTAACATTCTGGTATTGAATAGTAACACAATCGGACAAAAAGTTTAGTTTTTTGGAGCTGTGTTAATAGAAATATTTTGGGAAGTATTAGGAAGAGATAGGGTGACAGGAGGTGGTTGCATTCGCTTTTGGCGTAAACTCATGAACAATCATGTGAGGAGGCTAGTAATTTGAACCGCAGATAATAGGAAATGCATCATCGGGTACACTAATTTTAAAAGAGGAAATTTCGCGAGGCGCGGAAAAGTTGAATTTAGTTACTAATATATTAGCAGAAGTTCTACTGGTAATATAGGAAGCTACAGATTCACAAGTTGTGTCAGAAGAAAGTCTAGACACAAATACTTGTCTACGGGGCGCTACAACAGAAAGCGTAGGAAGTAAAGGAGAATTCGATGGTTCTACATATTTAGTGAGAGAGAGCAAGGATACGGGAGGATTTACTTTTACGACTAGAGGCCTTAACCGCAGCTCCAATAGTCGGTAAAGTATCGATTAAAGGAGCAGCGGGTGCAGCCACAGGTGATGGGGAGGGAGAAATATTAATAAAATTACTTGGAGAAGGCGAAAGAGAAAGTAATGGCGAAACATCAAGTATAGGGGGAGTAGAACTGATATTAGGTAAGGTAAAGTAGATGAAGAGGGTAGTAGTGAGGGGACAGATAAGAATTGATTATCTATCCGGCGATTTGGTGGCGACTCAAACTTGAATTGGCTTAGCAACTCAATGCTTGAGTCAAAATCACCGGATACAGTCTTAACTACTTTACTCAATTTAAGGAATTGAGTGCGGACATAATTGTACATTTTGGTAAAATCAGCCTGCATACCATAGCACGACGGGCAAGACCATTTCAGGCCGCCCGTGCGCTTCTTAGCAGCAGAGTTGATTTTATCGCATTCACGACCAGTAAGACCCGCGCATTTAGCATGCATCAATATTCTCACACAACCAACAATCAATAAATTGAGGCTGAGGAGAATCAGCCGCCGACTTAAATGAGCAGGACTTACTGCAACACGACATGTCTACTGGGTTATTTGAAAATATTAGTAAACAGCAAAAGAGCAAATTAAAAGCACTCAAAATGAGTTAAATGAGAAGTTCAGAAGTAAACCAACAACGTTTACAAAGCAATAGAGAGTATTCGATTTGCACGCAAAGTAAAAAAGAAGAATACGCAGGCAAAGCACAAAAGAAGAAATTACGAAAATCACAATAACAAAACACAGCAGAGACGCCGCGCGCAAAAACTGAAATGCACAACAACAAAGACAGCACAGACGCCGCGTAAGAAATTAAAATGCAAATAAACTTACAGTGCAAAACTGATAACACTTGACACAATGGTAAGGCACTTTAGGAGGAAAAGATAAAGATATTTAACGCTTTATAAGACCGAAAGGATAGTTAGGCTTGTAGATAATTAAATTTAAATGGAGCGCAAAAAACACAGCTGATCGCAGGTATCGATATATCGATATGATATGATGTGTAATCACAGTCCAATATGAAATTTAATAAATAAAAACATTTAAACTAAATTGCATGGTCAATATTAATTTTTTTACACACATATTTAAAAACTCATAAAATGATAAGTTAAATATAAACATTATTTTCTTTTATTATAGAAAATTTATGTACGCCTGACATTGAGAACCAAGTCGGAAAATTTTTGACCCCGGCCCACTATCATTCTTATTCAGCGTTAATAACCGGATCCCCAAATCACGGCCTGTCGATCTGCAAAGGCTGCATCCGCTGCATCTCGGCCACAAGTTATTTAATGAAAAAAAGTCAGTGATTTTCATACAAGTTCATAAGAGCGCGCTGAATTCCATAAAGTGTGACGTCAAACGCCATAAAGTGTGACGTCGCGTCGCCGAATAACGGATATGCGTATGGCGTCTCTCAACCGTGATGCTGCACACAGTCATATATGCACACACATACATATGTACATATGTATGCACTAGCTGGTAAAACGCCAGCATTGCCCGGCAAAATATTTAGATTAACATGCATTATGTTGAATTTGACTACTTTCGTCAACCGTAAGAAACACACAAAACTAACGTATCACAGTTTTCTATCCCGTGGGGTAGGAAACTATATAGTTGAGCCACGTGACTAATTTTTTTTGCGTAGGGCTATGAAAATGTCATTGAAATCGATCTAACTAAACAAATAATCCCACTCATTTGTCCTTGACTTCCATTTCCAGTCCGTGGCTACGCGGAGTAGGTTTTCGAAAATCATTTGTCATTTGAAAACCAATTCAACAAATAATACTAAACATCCAGACTAAAGCTTCCCAATTATTTTCCGCCCGTTGTATTGCCCGAAAGTACTGAGGTATTTACTCCCTGTACCCACAAAATGAGTAAAAAGGGGTACTAAATCTGTGCAAATGTATGTAACAGACAGAAGGAGACATCTCCGACCCTATATAGTATATATATTCCTTATCAGTATCAAAAGAGATTTCGATTTGGCCATGTCCGTCTGTCTGTCCGTCTGTCCGTCCGTATGTATGAACGCAAGGATCTTAGCAACTTTAAGAGCTAGAGACACCAAATTTGGAATGTAGGTTTGTGTATAGCGGGAGCAGGTCAAGCTTATTTTAGATTTGAGATATCTCCCCCAGTTCCCCCGCAATTCGGTAAAAACGTTTTATACAAACATCCCTAAAGATAAAGCTTTGGCATGTATAATACTTAATCTACTGTAAAAATTTCAAGTCGATCGGATAATAAACACGGAAGTTATTCACGAAAGAAGATTCAGTGCTTCATCGCGGGGGTAAGAAGAAGCACAGCCACAACTTAAAATGCCTCACTTGCGCTGTCGCTCGTGTGTGTTCGTCGTTTGTGTATGTGTGTGTATATGTGTAACTGTACGAAGATGCGATCGGAAATTTTTGACCTGGGTACAGGGAGTTTTGTAGTCGGGTATACTCGACTATAGCATTCGCCAATTCGCCTATTATTTTTACCCCCTGTACCCATAAAATGGGTAAAAAGGGGGTATTGGATTTGTGCAAAAGTATGTAACAGGCAGAAGGAGACATCTCCGACCCTATAAAGTAAATAAATGCTTGATCAGTATCAAAAGAGATTTCGATTTGGCCATGACCGTCTGTCCGTCCGTCTGTCTGTCCGTCTGTCCGTCCGTCCGTCCGTCCGTCCGTCCGTCTGTCCGTCTGTCCGTCCGTATGTATGAACGCAAGGATCTCAGCAACTATAAGAGCTAGAGACACCAAATTTGGAATGTAGGTTCGTGTATAGCGGGAGCAGGTCAAGTTTATTTTAGATTTGAGATATCTCCCCCCGTTCCCCCGCAAATCGATAAAAACCGTTTTACAGGAACAATTTTTAAGATATAGCTTTGGGATTTGGCTTGTGCAATACTTTAGTCACTCCTAATCTACTGTCCAAATTTCAAGTCGTTCGAATAATAAACACGGAAGTTATTACCGAAAGAAGATTCAGTGCTTCAGCGCAAGGGGAAGAAGAAGCACAGCCACCACTTAAAATGCCTCGCTTGCGCTGCGCTCGAGCTGTCGCTCGTGTGTGTGCGTCTTTTGTGTATGTGTGTGTGTGTATATGTGTCTGTATGTGTGTGTATGTGTACGTAGATGCGATTGGAAATTTTTGACCTGGGTACAGGGAGTTTCGTAGTCGGGTTTACTCGACTATAGCATTCTTACTTGTTTAACAGTTATATTCTTAATGGTAAGCCGCTTGTTCGAATTGAGACGGTTGATGATTTGGGTATCCTTTTAGATCCTAAGCTTAAGTTTGACAAGCATAGCTCTTCCACCACTAATCGTGACTTTGGTGTCTTTCATTAAGCGTTGGTCGAAAGAATTTAACGATCCCTACATTACTAAAACACTTTATACCTCTCTTGTTCGACCTATTCTTGAATATGGGTCTTGTATTTGGTGTCCACAGGACAAGGTTCATCAGGATGGAATAGAATCGGTACAAAAACAATTTCTGCTCTTTGCACTTCGGGGTCTTAATTGGAATCCTAACATTCGCTTGCTCTCTTATCGTAGTAGACTTTTATTAATAAATCTTCTTTCTCTTTCTGATCGTAGAACCATGCTTGGTGTAATTTTTTTACACAAACTAATAAATGGTGAAATTGATTCTTCCGAATTAATCAGCCAAATTAGGTTTTCTGTTCCGATTAAAAGTTCTAGAAACGTTCTCCCTCTTTCTCTTCAAGCCTGTAGTTCTAATTATGCTATCCATAATCCTTTTCGTATATTGTGTTCAAATTATAACAATCTTTATCATCTAATATGTAATGCTACTTATATTTCCTTACTTGGAAATGCACTGTTATGTTATTTTTGTAGCCTATAGTTGCCTATTGCTTATTGTTTTATTATCATATCACATCATTCACATTGATATAGAACTAGTATTTATGTTGTACTTATTTATCTGTCCGCGATCTTCGCTACCGCATGTTATGCGGCGCGCCCCTCGGTCGGTTGGGCGGGAGGTGGGTTGTATTTTGCCTAACAACCCCGTGCTTGGTGTCGTTGGGCCACTTTAATGTACCGCTCGTTTTAGTACATCAACGTCCGAAATAATTAAATAAAGACATTTTCCCACCACTCCGCTATTTTCTGGATGTTAGTATTATTCTAACTTCATCAAAAATATTTTAAGGAACTACGCCCACCCGTCGTCACGGGCGAGAAATGGGGGTCAAACTCAAATGAGTGAGATTATTTGTTTAGTAAGAGCATCTTCAAAGTCATTGTCACAGCCCTACCACAACAAATCATTAGGCATTTGACTCAACTATTTGGTTTCCAAGGGAGGGAATTTTGTGATACTCTATTTTTGTGTATTTCTTACGGTTGACGAAAGTGGTGTAATTCAAGATAATGCACTTTTATTTAAATAATTCGCCGGGCACGGCCCGGGTATTTCCAGCTATAAATAATAAATAATTATAAGAATTGAAATTGAATTAAGTATAGTTAGGAAATGCGACCAACGCCGCGTGTAATTTTATATAATTATATTAGAAATATGAATAAATATTAATCAATTTTACATTCCAGACGCAATCTGTAATTGCCAAGTTGGGACGCCGGGTCCGGTGCTGCGTAAGGCGATGCAGTTACAAAAAATTTGTAAATATATAATTTGGTTATTTGTGTGTTCAGAAAGAGACGCAAAAAAAAAAAGCACAGGTGTGGGAGATATAGATTTTGCTCCTTTGTGGAGGAGGGGTGGGGGGTCCAAAATTTTTTGATGCAGATTTGTCCATGGGGTCAACATTAGTATGTATATCAAATTTGGTGACTCTACCTGTACAGGTGTGGGAGATATAGATTTTTCTCCTCGGTCGATCTCAACACTTCATAAATTGACGGTATACACCATCAGGTGTACCAAGTTTGGTTGCTCTAGCTTAAAGATAAAAGAAAAAAAATTGCGTTCATACGGACAGACGGACATTTCGCAAACCCAATATACTATTTTCCCTTCGGGAACATAGTATAATAATAAATTTAAAAGTCTATATTTTTGACTTCCATATCAACATAATTTTTGAACTAGCGTAAATAGTAGTTACTTGCTCTAGCGAAATAGCCAAAATTATCTGTCGCTAGGTATGTTCTTATGATCCGTCCCATAGGCCACTTCATCACTGGAATATTATCTTCCTTTATTAACACCAGTAATCCTTCTTTGACGTTTGGTGCTGAAGTTTTCCATTTGTGACGATACTGTAGTTCTTGTAAGTATTCCTGGGACCATTGTTTCCACAAAGAGTGTTTAATTCTGGAGACGTATTCCCAGCGCTTAACCAGGGTTTTTCCACCTCGATCAATGTTTACATCGGGAGGGGCAGTTAATGGTGCTAATGGCGTGAGTGCTGCTGAATCCGTTGGATCATTTGACATTGGAGTGATTGGTCGAGAATTGAGTATGGCTTCAATTTGGATGATGACTGTATTCACTTCTTCGAACGTAAGTGATTTTCGCTGACTTAACTGGTGAAGCAACAAAATACTGCTATGTATGCCTCATTAGGCATTTTTCCACGAATCTTATGGTGGATCCAGAAAGGTCCGCAGTAGTCCACACCAGTCCTGAAGAATGGTCGAGTCTGTGTGACTCGATCAGCAGATAACTTGCCCATAATTTGCTGCATTAGCTTGGGTTTGGCTCTAGTGCACTTCACACAGATGTGAATGATGTTCCTGGCCATGATCATGTCTTTTAGAGTCCAAGACTGCTGTCTTGCGATGGCTCTTAGTGCTTGCGCCGCAATGCATGTTATCCTCATGTAGCTCTCTTAATTTAGTCTCTTTAGCAATCGGATCATTGTATGGCAACAAGATCGGATGTTTGGCGTCATAAGATAGTTCCGAATGCTCCAGTTTGCCCCCGACGCGAATGAGGCCACTGTTCTCCAGTCGTGGTGTCAATGAACTGATAGAGCTCTTTTTGTCTACCATGTACTGACGACGAAGAATTTTGAAATCATCCGCGAATTCTAATTGTTGTATAGTCCGCAAGATTATTGTTCGTACGTCGCCCAATTCTTTCACACACAGGGAAATGTTTGAACTTCTCCTTTCCTTATAACAGAATCGCAACATTTAGGCTACGCTTCGTTGCAATTTGTGAAAAGAGTTGCTATGCTTGCATTTATATAGGTCTTCTCCTAGTATTGATGGAACGATTGCAATGCTGACTTCTTTTGTCTTTCGTTCCAGATCACTGGGCGGGATTGTTGAAGACGTAATCCATCTTTCTCGTGGACCATGCAGGAATAGTGGCCCATATAGCCATTGGCTGTCGTTGGATACTTTCCTTGCAGTAGTTTCTCTGCAAAGTACATCAGCAGCATTACTTGTGGATGAGACGTGGTTCCATTGATGGCTTTGATGAGGCTTGAATTTTTGCGATGCGATTGGCCACAAAGGTGTGATATGTAGATGCTGTCCAGAAGTATGCCTTCACTGTTTGGGGATCCAGTCGAAGATCCTTTCAAACCCGTTCAGTAAGTAGTGTTGCGCAGAGTTCTAAGCGTGGCAAGGATTGTTTTGCTGTTGGTGCAACTTGCGACTTTGAGCACAGTAGTCGAACAGATATTTGCTTATTTTTATACGTAGCTCGTATATAAACTGCAGCTCCGTACGCCTTTTCGACAGGGGCAAATACGCCCAATGGATCAAATATTTGAGCTAATTCGGAGCACACAACTCGTTTGGTAATTTGAGATGCTTGAATGCCTTGTGCCCTCCCACGGCGCTGTTCACTTTTGGGCATCCATCTAAGCCCTAGAGTTTTGATAACACTGTGTTGTTCCAGTGCTTCACCCATATACGCATCATTGACAATGTCTTCCTTTGGGATTCCCTTTAGGATTTGCTCATTAGTTGAGCTCCATTTTCGCAGCTTAAATCCTGAGGGAAGCAGTATTTTCTTTAGCTCCTGCTGAATTAGAACTGCTTCATGCGTTGCTCCTGTCAAGAAATCGTCGACAAAGAAATCATTCTATAATGCCGCTGATCCTAGTGGTAGCTTGTTGACGTTTAATTTGGCACGGTGATCTAGACTTTTGGCTTAGTTTGTACTTATTTCTGACTAACTTTAAGCTTAGCTTATTTTTTGTACGAAATGCCTTTTTCAGTACAGTAACTGTCAAAATTTTTGGCGTACTTGCTCTTCGATTCGAGGGATCTTAAAAACTAAAAGCAAATAGAGTATGCAAACAAGTAAGAACGTTGCAGTCGGACGCACCCGACTGCAGAATACTATGTTCCCAGTCCTATATAATTTGGTATTTGTGTGTTCAGAAAGAGACGCGGAAAAACTGCACAGGCGTGGGAGATATAGATTTTGCTCCTTTGTGGGGGAGGGGGTGAGGAAGTCCAAAAATTTTTGATGCAGATTTGTCCAGGGAGTCAACATTAGTCTGTATGCCAAATTAGGCAATTCTATCTTTGAAACTGTAGGAGATATACCCTTGAAAAAGGTGTTTTGGGGATATCATATGCCGATTTGTGGGGTGGGGGTGAGGGGTCAATTTTTTTGATGCAGATCTGTCGGGAATCTCAACATTAGTCTGTATGCCAAATTATGTTCCCTAGGGAAAAATAGTATATTGGGTTTGCGAAATGTCCATCTGTCCGTCTGTCCGTATGAACGCAAATTTGCCTTTATCTTTGAGATAGAGCAACCAAACTTGGTACACATGTTGGTGTATACCGTCAATTTATGAAGTGTCGAGATCGACCGCCCCCTTTCCCACCCCTTCACCATAATATAGGGAAAACCTGTATCTTCTCCATTTTTAAAGCTATAGTCACCAAATTTGGCATACAGACTAATGATTAAGATTCCCGACAGATCTGCATCAAAATAATTTTGACCCCACCCACCCCCACCCCCACAAATCGGCATATGATATCCCCAAAACACGTTTTTCAAGGGGTATATCTCCTACAGTTTCAAAGATAGAGTTACCCAATTTGGCACACAGACTAATGTTGACCACTTGGATAAATCTACATCAACAATTTTTGGACCCCCCACCCTCTTCCTCACAAAGGAGCATTATCTATATCTCCCACACCTGTACAGTTTTTTTCGCGTCTCTTTCCGAACCCACTAATAACCAAATTATGTAGGATTAGGAACATAGTATTCTGCAGTCGGGTGCGTCCGACTGCAACGTTCTTACTTGTTTTTATTGAGCTCGATCCTGCCATGAACAATAAGGACATTATATGATGTCAAGGTCATCAATCACTAAGTTGTGAGGTTCAAGCCGCTTGAGGACGTTCCTAGATGCTTCCGTTGTCAGGCCATACTCATTCTTGCTGCTCGAAGGCAGTTAAATATGCTAAATGTGGTGGAAATCACAATGCTAAAGGGGAAGACAAACGTGAAGCGCAAACCTGCTTTGCCTGTTCCTTCTCAAGTCCTTCATGACTAATTTTAGAGTAAACATTGTCCTTTGGAATACTGATTGCCTCAATGCTAAAGCGCGTGAACTGGAGTTATTCCTCCAAACAAACAAAATTGACGTTATGCTGATCAGCGAGAGCCATTTTAATAGCCGCTCAAATTTTAGAATCTTTGGAGATGACCTACTGCTTGCGAATCATCCTGCTGACCGCCAGCGCGGAGGAGCAGGCATTTTGATTAGCTCCAACATTACTTATAGCCTACACTACAAAAATGAACTCACCCATTTACAATCGGTTGCCGCCACTGAGTGGGTTAATGCCCACCTAGACTGGAGGCAATGGACTGCAAATGAATTCTCCTAACTTTTCGGACAGTTAACTAACAAGTTCATCATAGCCGGCGATTAGAATACTCAACACTACTTTTGGAGATGTTGGCGCCTTTACAGCAGATGCTCCACGCTCCACTCCTGTATCACAAGCTCTAGGCTCCAATTTTGGCAACAGGCGGACCTACGCACTTCCCTGATGACGGAAATAGAAATCCTTCAGCCATTGATTTTGCTGTTTAGTATGGGATCCCTGGCGCACATCTTGCCATAAATGAGAGTTATGAGCGTTCCTCGGACTACTTGCCGCTAATATAGCGGAAAACCTCGACTTCTCCTTCGAGGCTCTAACATTAATTTGTTCAAAAGCGAGCTGGCTTCCTTGTTATCTGAAGACCCTTTATGAAGCAGCTGAGGTGCTGGCCCGCAAAATTCATACTGCAGCTGCTGCGCTCATGGTCAACCAGTGGAATACTCTCCCTTCTGGACCAGTTCAGGCTTCTTTAAAACCCCAAATCCTGGCCCTCGCCAGACGTTAGCGCGAGTTGAGACGAGGATGGATGCGTACTCCGCACCCCTTGGATAAGGCTGAATTCAAGGCTGCTACCAGTCTACTACGAAAGGTGCTCTATGAGGCTAAATCAAATAAACTAATAGACCCTGACCAGGACAAAGTATTTACTCTTTGGAAGTGCACTCGTGCACTCATGCGTAGATTTTCCCTGCCACGGAGGGATGGATCCTGGGCCAAATCAGACGCGGACACTGCCGAGGAATTTGCTAGTGACCTTGCAGAGAGGTTCACTCCATTTCACCTGGCAACTGAAGAGGAAGTGGATATTACTACCACTTTCGCTGGAGTTATCCTTGGCCCGACCGCTCCACCTACCTTCAATTGACGTGCCAGAAGTAGTCCAACAAACAAAGCGACTTATGCCCAGTAAAGCTCCTTTACTCGACGACCTGGATGGCAAGACCATAAAATCCCTCCCGGATGAAGCTATCGCAGCACTTATGATGTTTATAATGAAAAGCTCAAGCTCTCTCACTTCCTCACCAATGGAAATCGGCGCTTATTGTAATGGTCCCTATAAAGGGGTTGAATTACCACAAGCCGGATTCCTTCCGCCCCATCAGCCTTCTTCCAACATTCTCGAAGGTGTTTCAGAGAATGCTTCTGCGCAGGCTAATGATCATTGATTCCTTTTAGCTTGCCATTCCTTATCATCAATTTTGGTTCAGAAGCAGCCATAGTGTAATAAAGCAATTCCATCGGGTCACCACATTCTGGAAGCCTTTGAGCGGGGAAAATATTCCTCGGCCGTGTTCTTGAATGTGAAGCAGGCGTTCGACCTCTTGTTCAAGCTGACTCCGCTTCTTTCACCCGATCTACCTCTCATTCTAAGATTGTTTTTACTTGGACGAACATTCTTCGTAAAGATACGGGATTCGAAGTCGTCAATTAAACCGATTTTTGCTGGTGTCTCTCAGGGTAGCTTGTTGGGTCTTGTGTTGTACACGATTTACTAACGATTTACACGCTAATGCTGACGACACTGGCTTCCTCGCTACCGGCTCATGAAGGAGAAATGCTTCGCCCATGGTACAGGAGCTGGATCTTCGTCAGATCTTCCGTTTCCTAGTTGCCGTCGTACTTTGACTGCCACTAATGCTGACGACTAACTTCCTCGCTACCAGCTCGTGCAGAAGAAATGCTTCGGCCATGGTACAGGAGCTGGAAAATCGCCATAAATACGCGAAAGAGCCAACAGGCGATATTTTCGCTGGAGCTGAACACTATGCAAATTTCTCCGAATGGCACCAGAATCAAACACCTGGGAGTTGCCTTGGACCGTCGGCTACCGTGGGAGCCACATATTCTTCGTGCCTGTGCCATGGTGCGTGACAAGCTTAAACGGATGGACTGGCTACTTAGGCCTGGGAGAAGGCTGTCTCTGACTGCCAAAATCCGCCTCTTTAAGGCCATCATTGTACCCACTCTAAATTGGGGCATTAATTTCTGCGGCACGGCTTGCAATATTTCTACTCAACGGATCGAGTCTTGCCAAAATAAAATTCTCCGGAGGATTGTACACACTCTCTACTATGTACGCAACAACACTATGGCTAGTCGCCTAGCAATGCTTTATGTAAGCAGAAGGCTTGTCCAACACCATTTTCGGATAATTGGATTTTTGAGAGGACGCCTGCATGAAAGTTATTGGAATTTGTCTAAGCTTTGTTCAATCTGGTAAAGACTCGACTAGAGCATTCTTACTTGTTTTAGTTAGAGCGGCCTCTAAGACATTTTTATAGCCCCACAAAAAGTCATTAGGCATGGGTCTCGATTCTATCCACGCGGCCGCGAAAATCGTGGTGCGCCATTTTCGTGCATTTTTTACGATTGACGAAAGGAGTCAAAATGTAAGGCTATATGCGAGTATCTTAGACACGTTGAAGATAGCCATCCGTTTTCGTTTTAGTACAATTTCACAATGCCTGTCAAGCAACTACCTTTCGCTGCATGTATTTAATTTAATTTTTAGCCGGGACCTACTTCACATAATTTCTCGCTAGTCAGTTAACAATCCCAGACTTCTGTGCGCATTTCACTTTTCATTCATAATAAAGTGAAAGTCAAGCAAGTTTTGGCTACTTGCCTGCTTTTCTGGGTGACTCCGTTCAGCTCACGTTGATTGCTTCAATCCCCCGAATCACCAACCCCTTGGCAGCTGGCGTACTTCTACATGTTGTAATTGTGTTGCATTCTTTTGTGTTTTACCTATCGTGAGGGACTTTGAAAGGCAGCTTCATCACAATTGTTGCCAAGGCTTTTTTCATTTTTATTCAGTGTGCATATTTTTGATGTGCTGCTTTTAATGAATAATTATACTCTGTTTACAAAAATGTTTGGAAGAAAAGTATGTTAGGTTTGTGCAAAATACATTTGTCTGTATGATTATTTATCCTCTCGTTTGTTAAGATCTCCATTTCTAACCACCCCCACTTATGATACACAGGTCTTGACTTAAATCTATATTTATCAAGTTTTTACTCGCTTTACTCATAAAAACGCTAACAAGGGGTATTAAATCTGTGCAAATATATGTAACAGGCAGAAAGAGACATCTCCTGATTGGTGACACACTCGCAGCCCAAACGGGAAAAGTTCGAAACCTGAAATTCTTGCAGTACCTTCCTGTTATACCGTTAAGAAATTCCGGGAAATTCTGTAAGGAAGTGTATGAAAAGTGTATTCGAAAATGACAATATAGCGCTGCTATTTACGGCATATGTTTTTGTGAAACCGCAATTTAGAGTATATCAATCGTTTAAGTTGATTAATGAAATATGTTGAGGGGCGCGCCACATAACGTGCGGTAACAAAGATCGCGGACAGATATATAATTACAAACCAAATAAAAGCTCTACATAAATTCAAACAATAAACAAACAACAAAAAGTAACTATAGATTACACAGATAACATAGAAGTGGAGTTCTAAGCAAGGAAATAGAAGTAGCATTACATATTAAATGTTGTTATAATTAGAACTAAGAATACGAAAAGGGTTATGGATAGCATAGTTAGTAGTATAAGCTTGAAGAGAAAGAGGAAGAAAGTTTCTAGAATTTCTGATTGGAACTGCAAAACTAATTTGTCTGATTAACTCAGAAGAATCAATTTCCCTATTTATTAGTTTGTCTAAGAAGATTACACCAAGTATTGTTCTACGATCAGAAAGAGAGGGAAGCTTTATTAGTAAAAGTTTCCACGGTATGAAGGCAATCGAGATTTAAGATTTCAGTTAAGACCCCGAAAAGCAAAGAACAGAAATTAATTTTATACAGATTCTATTCTATCCTGATGAAGCTTGTATTGGGAACACCAAATTCTGGACCCATATTCAAGATTTGGTCGAACAAGAGAAGTATACAGAGTATTAGTAATGAGGTGGATGAGATATGCTTATCAAACTTAAGCTTTGGATCTAAGAGGATACCCAAATCATTAACCGACTCAATTCAAACAAGCGGTTTAGCATTAAGAATATAATTGTTTAAAAAGAGCATACGCCTATAAAAATTAAGTTTGTGAAGTAAAAGAGAGAGATTAATAGAGGCTAAAGCCTTAGTGAAATCAGTGTTAACAATATATATTTGCATTTTCTCTTGAAATCTCTTAATGACAAGAGAAGTAATTTCCAATAGGTTAGTGGTAGTAGATCTATATTTCACAAACCCATGCTGGCATGGTGAAATAATAGAAGTTAGTAATTTCTCAAAAATCTTACAAGCTTACGGACAACTTACAAATATAGTTCTCAACATTAGACTTTTTCATTTTTAATGGAAAGGAATAATAAATGATTATTTCCAAATGTTAGGAAAAGAGCACAACTACACGGACAGTTTTAAAATAATAAATAAGTGCTTAAAATACCTTCAGCACAGTACACACAGCTTGGTACTCCATCAGGTCCCGATGAAAATACGGGCTTAGGTTAGGTTAGGTTATATTGGCTGGGGCAGAAAATAATTCCTGCTCCACCCTTAGGCCAGGATTGGCCCATTGTGATAACACATAATCTCATTAATCATGTTCTTCCCCTTTGAACCACTTCGTGGAGTTTATAAATTTGAGAATGTTGGTCATCCCTACCTCGGAAACTTCCGATTAATGGTTGAAGCTATAGCGCCCTAGATAATTGAGACGTCTACCACTGAGTGCGCGAAAGTGATAGAATAAGTGTTCGAGTCCCTCTTCTTCTTCCTTGTTATTACAACTTCTACAGAAGTCAGGTGGTACGCTCATTCTGCTGGCATGGGTTCCTATCAGACAGTGCCCTGTGAGAGCCCCCATTATTGTGGACACTCAAAATCCCTTGAATTTTATTAAAGCAGATGTACGCTTTAAACTGAGGGTGGACCAGGTGAGTTTGGAGATTGCACATGTAGTGAAGTTTCTCCAGGGTTCAACTGTTTGACTGATCTTTGCTACGCTGCACTATGGAAAAAAAACCCAATTTTTTGGCATAAGCTCTAAATAGAAAGCTAGAGTCATAAAATATGGCATAAAATAATTTAAACTAAAGAAGAATTTTGAATTTTCTTGGACCACGCCTTCACCTCCATACAACTATGGAAATAAATCCAACATATCATAAACTATTTAAGCTAGAGACACAAAATTTGGAATGTAGGTTCGTCTTTAGCAGGCGCAGGTCAAGTATATTTTGGATCTCAGATATTCCCCCTGCTCCCATGCCATTTGAATAAAACCATTTAAAGCAACAATTTATTAGATATATCCTTGGGACTTGGCATGTATATTCTATACTGCTGCGCGAAAGGAACGTGCGCTGTAGAGCATTGCCGCATGTGTGTGTGCGTATTTGTGTATGTGTGTGTATACGTAAGTGTACAAAGATGTGTTTGAAAGTTTTAGTCCTGGATACAGGCAGGGTTGTAGTCGGGTAGTAAGTAGCAGTGTAGTGGGTAGTAGTGTAGTCAGCTAGAGTATTCTCAATTGTTTTGTTTAATTTTGTGGATCATGTAGGTAGAGACTAGACAAAAGTAGATGTGAAATATCAAATTGCGTTACTTCTATTAAAACTTAAGTCCTCGCTTAAGCTATACTTCATATTTTCATATATGTATATATGATTTTACGGTGTCTGCCTGGCGATTGTTGCTGGACACAAGCTTCGTAAACGCGAAACTCTCGCAAGCGATAGTTTGGCAAATCTTTATCGGATAAAACTATCGCGACCAGATCCGAAAACGATTCGCAAAATAACCAGTGCTCGCTCAGTTTATGGCAGCAAAGGTTTCGTTTACGACGCTCGCAAATTTATCGAAGACGAGCCTTTTACGATATCTTTTGCGAGTAATTTCTAATATCGTCTTCTACAATATCTTTTGTGTGCAAATATGTATCGTAGGCGAGCCTTTTCTGATATCGTTAACGATATTTTTGTAAACATATTTCGTGTCTATTTCCCATATTGATCACCAATAAAAGTTATATTTTATTGTAGATACTTTCTGCAAATTTAATTAAAATTTAGTATACGTAAAAAAACATTTAGAGATACTTTACATTACATTAAACTAGTAAAAGTGCTCTAGTCGAGTATACCCGACAACGAAACTCCCTGCACCGAAGTCTAAGAATTCCAAACACATGTTCGTCCACTTACACATACACACACACACATACACAAAGATGCACATACACAGACTACAGCGCACGCGAGGTGTTTTAAATTTTTGTAAATAGCTTCCGTGTTTATTATCCAATCGACTTGAAATTTGTTGCAGCAGATTAAGAGCTATATCTTGAAAATTGTGGCTGTAAGTAGATTTGATCAACTTCCTGGGTGCGGGGGAAATATCTGCAATCTGTAAAATTTGGTGACTCTAGCTCTTATAGTTTCTGAGATCGACGCGTTCATCCGGACAGACGGACATGGCCAAATCGAAATCTCTTTGATACTGATCAAAAATATATATACCTTATGGGGTCGGAGATGTTTCCTTCTGCCTGTTACATACATTTGCACATTTAAAAAAAAAAGTTTCAATATATATCGGGAAGCAATAATAATAGTTTATTATGTTAATTTATAAATTGCCATTTGGCCAATGTTTGGTTCCATTAAAATATGTAACATAGATCTATATACACTGTAACGACCTCTTTGCTTATTACTGAGACGCTGGGCCCCCTTTGTTTGCTTAAATCGATTACCCGTAACCAAATGAAAACGCACCGAATCAGGTTTCTAGTATTTTTATTAGCTCGACTCTCTTGGTGTAGTTCGCGTGCTGTTGCTCGGTTGGCAACCACCCCAGTGACCAGGATTCGCTTTGTCCAACCTCGTCTTGTTGGAGCTGGCCTCCGTGGGTGTGCTGTGGTTGCCGCTTGATGGGAGTTGTCGGTGCACTGGGTCAAGGATGTCAATGCGTCTGGCGGATGCCCTGCGTCGTGGTGGGGTAAGCGTCTGGCGCACCGGTGATGAAGATGTCCCCTGGACTGGGACTCGGTGGTGACCTGGCTTTTAAAGCTTCTTGTTATTGAGAGTCGGATGTAGTGCGTCTGCCTGGCGAGGATTAGGCCAGGAGTCGATATGTTAATCGCACTTCCCGGGGCTTGACCAGTGTCGATTCGGGAGTCGCACACTGGTGGTCGGATCAGGCCTGCGTCGGCGATAGGAAGCCGGGAATCCTATCCAGTCCGGGATGCCGATTCGGAAATCGTACTCCCCGAGCCTACCACGCCGATTAGGAAATCGCGCCGGTGGTACCTGCTCATTATTCGATTCGTAAATCCTACTGATATCTTGGATGCTCCAGTCGATGCGTAAATCGTACTAATGTCTTGGTTGCTCCAGTCGATTTGTAAATCGTACTGATTTCTTACCCGTAGTGGTTGCTGTGAAGGCTCGGCGAGAAGTAATTCGATCTGCGCTGGAGTGCTGCTATTATAGGCAGCGGCCGCAGTCGCCAGGGGCAGCGCGCATGCTCATGCGTGTGATCGTTTAAAGATCAGCTCTTGCTTGGGGTTGCTTGTGGGTGCGATCGTTTATTGATCAGCTGTTGTCGTCAGCTGTTGTTGCGCGCTCATTGCTGCTAGTTTAAATTGCACGCGCCCGGTTTGAATCTAAGCTCAATGCCTTTTATTCCAATTTAAATATCTTTATTTATTTGGCTCCTTGCCTGAGCATTGTAATAATAGCAATTGACTAACGATGGCGCTTTTTGCCTGAGTATTTATAACAAAATTCATTTCTCTTGTTTGCGAGCCTGTGGGCCGTCGCAACACAACAGCGCTATGTTATGCTATGCATATGTAAAAACGAATCAAATTCCGGAGGCGGAACAAGATTTAATTGTCGAAATAATGAAGGTTGACCGATATGCCTATATCGACACGATAGCTGATCGCTTGTAGTATTGGAAAATATACAAATTTACCTGAATTGCCAGACTGTTAGATATAAAACCGCACAAAATTGAATTTGTGAATAGGTTAGATGTCCTCGATACACCAGGGAAGTGGGATCCCAGATGGTAGAGTCTGCTTATCATGAGAGCTGGGCAAGTACAGAGGAGGTGATCCATGGTTTCGGATATCCCTGGATCCCTGCACTTCCTATATTTGTCATAATTTGTAATGCCAAGCTTCTTCGTATGGGCTGCTGTCATACACTGTCCTGTTAGAACACCTAGCAGCGTCCTTCAGTCCTTTCGTGGGAGCGATAGGATATAGCGGGATTGTTTGGTGTTTCGCGCGTTCCACATTATCTTTGCCGTTCTGAATGTCGTCGCAGTCCTCCATGTTCGACTGACTGTCCGTTGAGCTTGTTCTTCGAGTTCTGTAAGGATCGCTTGTAGGAAAACTTGTAGATTCTCGACGCTACCAGTCGTTAGTTCCACACCATCCTTAGCTAACTCGTCTGCCGTTTCGTTTCCGCTGATGCCCCGGTGGCTTGGAAACTAGTGCATACTTAGTGCATCTACTGCATCACAGCTTGCCAGGTCATTTTGGACTTGATGGCGTCCGAGAATAAGGATTATCGTCTGCCGATCTTGCAGTATCACAAGATCTGAAGAGCCATATTTCCTATTGCCACCTAATAACTTATCTACTCCCCCTCTACTTGATGTTTCTCCACTACTTTCTCTTTCGCCTTCTCCGAATAATTTTACTAATATTTCTCCTTCCCCATCACCTGCTGCTGCACCCGCTGCTCCTGTAATAGGTCCTCTACCGACTATTGTAACTGCGGTAAAAGCCTCTACTTGAAAAAGTAAACAATCCCGTACCCTTGCTCTCTCTCCTACCACTATAAATGTAGACTTCGACTTCGCCTACACTTCCCACGCTTTTTGTTGTGGCGCGCCGTAGACAAGTATTTGTGTCTAGACTTTCTTCTGACACGACTTGTGAATCTGTAGCTTCCTATATTACTAGTAGAACTTCTGTTAATGTATTAGTTACTAAATTTAACTTATCCGCACCTCATGAAATTTCCTCGTTTAAAATAAGTGTACCCGATGATGCATTTCCTATTATCTGCGGTTCAAATTACTAGCCTCCTCACATGATTGTTCATGAGTTTACGCCAAACAAGTAAGAATGCTATAGTCGAGTATACCCGACTACAAAACTCCCTGTACCCAGGTCCAAAATTTCCGATCGCATCTACGTACACTTACGCATACACACACACATAAACAAAGACGCACAAACGCAAGTGACAGCGCAAGTGAGGCATTTTAAGTGGTGGCTGTGGTGCTTCTTTCCCCCTCTCGCTGCAGCACTGAATCTTCTTTCGTGAATAACTTCCGTGTTTATTATCCGATCGATTTAAAATTCGTACAGTAGATTAAAAGTGAGCAATGTATTGTACATGCTCAATCCCAAAGCTATATCTTTAAAGATGTTGGTATAAAACGTTTTTATCGAATTGCGGGGGAACGGGGGAGATAATTGAAATTGGAAATAAACTTGATCTGCGTATGGTATACAGGAATCTACATGTCAAATTTGATGTCTCTAGCTCTTAAAGTTGCTGAGATCGACGCGTTCGTACGGACAGACGGACGGACAGACAGATGGACAGAAGGACAGACAGACAGACAGACGGACATGGCCAAATAGAAATCTCTTTTGATACTGATAAAGAATATATATACTTTATAGGGTTGGAGATGTCTTCTTCTGCCTGTTACATACATTTGCACAGATTTAGTACCCCCTTTTTACCCATGTTACCTGTACAGGGAGTAAAAAGCGAACACAGCCACCCCCTGTAACCCTATCACTTCCTAATACTTCCAAAATATAGTACTGCTTTTGAATCTGACACTATCGCTTTTTCTGAGACTTGGATAAGCTCTACCATTTCTGATTGCGAAATATTGTCAAATAAATTTATAACTTTTAGGCTTGACCGACCGACTAGACGGGGTGGTGGCGTTCTAATTGCCGTCAAAACCACACTACAGTCGAAATTGTTATCCCTAAATTCTTCTGCTGATGTTGAAAAAGTTGCTGTAAGAGTTACTCTTCCATCTTCTGTTCTCTATATTACCTGCTCTTATATTACTCCTGCTTCTGAATTACAAGTTTATATGCAACATATAGACTGTATTTATGAAGTATTTTCCCAAGCGCTGGGTGATTTCAACATGCCCGACATAGCATAGTCATATGTCATAAGTCAACTCCCCTATCTGTGCCTGAAGATATATACCATCCTTCATTAGAAATTTCTGTTTATTTTTCTAAGCCTTTTAGCTCACTTTCTTCCATTTTGTCTGGGTAATTTTTTCGCAAAGGTAATTTTACTTTGCCTTATCAACTGATCTCTGCAACTCATTGGTCCTCGCTTGACAACACAGTTGACATTAATAATGCTCTAATCTCATTCTATGTAACTTAACTTAACTCTCTATTAGACATATGTATTCCTTACTCTTCTCGTAGATCTATTTGTGCTAAGACCCTTGGCTTACACCCGGACTCTTCAACTTAAAAAATATTGAATCTAGATATTTTAAAAAGTTTAAGATGTCTGGTTCTAATCTTGACTTATCTTAATATTCTATTGCTAAATCTTACTTCTCTCTTCTTAACTCACATTGTTATATGGAATATATCGACCGATGCAAAAGTCAATTTGCATACAATCCTAAACTTTTCTATTCTTTTGTTAACTCTAAACGTAAATCTTCACGACTTCCTTCCTCTTTATTTTTTGGCACTGAAAAAGCATGCAGTGACTCAACTTATTTGTTAAATTTTGCCAATCCACCTATTCATCTATTCCTGTTACTAACGCATCCTATCCCTATAGTATTTCTTCATCTAAAAATATTTTTGTTCCCGTTATTTCCGCATCATCCCTTCTATCTGCTATTAAGTCCGTAAAACTTTCTTACTCTCTAGGGCCTGAACATATTCCAATTTGTGTGTTAGCTCATCCCTTACTTAAACTTTTTAATCTTTCCCTTACTACAGGAGTCTTTCCATCTCTTTGGAAAGACTCCTTTATCTTACCTCTACATAAAAAAGGTGGCAAGTCTGACATTTCTAATTACAGAGGTATTGCAAAGTTGTCTGCTATCCCAAAATTATTTGAGAAAATTATTACAGAAACTTTGCAGCATCTCTGTAAATATATAATTTTTTCATCCCAACATGGATTAACATGAGTCGGTTTACTACGACCAACTTGCTGGAGTTTTCATATATTATAAATGAATTATTCCAAAAGAAAATGCAAACTGATGTCATTTACACTGACTTCAGTAAAGCATTGGATCTGTAAACCATGACCTTTTGATTTTTAAACTTAACTGTATTGGTTTTCTTATCTCTTTTCTGTCTTGGATTTCTTCTTATTTAAACAAGTAAGAATGCTATAGTCGAGTATACCCGACTACGAAACTCCCTGTACCCAGGTCTAAAACATCCAATCACATCTAATAGCCTGTTTCCACGACATCATATTTCCACATTTTTCGTCATATTTTTGATTTTGGAAAAATGTCACATATTTCCTGTAGAAAATCCCATAAGAAAAAGAGTGACAAATTCGTCATATTTTTAATATGATGCCATTCGCCCCGGCATTTTTTAGTATTTTCTTATCGAACTCACGATGTTTATCGATTAACTGGTGCAAATGTAAACAATGACGAGTTGTGCGCCAAAATTAATTTTTAAAATATATTGTAAAATGCTTATATCTTAATGTTCCTGTATTTAGTAAGGATGAGGTTAAAAGGGAAGGTTTATCCGGAGGTGCGCCCTCGTACTGGCAACATTTTGACAAGGTACACCGCCTTTTAGGAGCATTGAAGTTTGTGCACTTCACAGGTGCGCACTCGCAATTTCATTGCAAATTTCTCCCATCTCCGCATCCCAGACATTTTCCAATTGTTCAAAACCGTACGATCACATCGCAACCAAATGCCTATTGATATGCAACTTTGACTTTTTACAGTTCTGCCATTATTTGCCATATTTTTCACTTTTTGTGAAAATTTTCATCAAAACAAGCCGAACAGCTGATTTATTTCGGGCAAATGACAAATTGCACATTTGACCGTGGAAACACCATCATCCACATTTTTGAAATGTGACATTTTTTGGCTGCAGTGGAAACAGGCTACAAGTCCACTTACTACACACACTACAGAAGACGCACGCACACAGGTAGTACGTGCTGCATTGAATCTTCTCGTGATCTCCTGTATTCGACGATTCGATTGGACAGTAGATATGAGACTAAAGTAATTTGCCAAATCTAAAGCTATATCTCGAAATTGTTACCGTAAACGGTTTTAATCGATTTGCGGGGAACGGGGAGATATTTGAAATGAAACTCTGATCTGCGCTGCTACAAGCCTTAAACTTGGTGTCTCTAGCTCTTGGTGCTGAGATCGACGCGTTCATACGGACAGACGGACAGAGGATGGCATCGTACGAAACTCGATCAAGAATATCAGTAATATATTTCGGAGATGCCTCTTCGTTACATACATTTGCACAGATGAATACTTCCTTTTACCCATTTTATGGGTACAGGGAGTAAAAATAGAACCCAAAAAGTGCTACTTAGATCTATAATTTCTAAGCCTGTTTTTACTCTCTGTACCCATAAAATGGGTAAAAGGGGGTACTAAATCTGTGAAAATGTATGTAACAGGCAGAAGGAGACATCTCCGACCCTATAAAGTATATATATTCTTGATCAGTATCAAAAGAGATTTCGATTTGGCCATGTCCGTTTGTCTGTCCGTCTGTATGAACGCGTCGATCTCAGCAACTATAAGAGCTAGAGACACCAAATTTGAAATGTAGGTACCTGTATAGCATACGCAGATCAAGTTTGATTCCAATTTTAGATATATCCCCCCGTTTTCCCGCAATTCAATAAAAAATGTTTTACAGGAACAATTTTAAAGATATAGCTTTTAGATTTGGCATGTACAATACTTTAGTCTCTCTTAATCTACTGTCCAAATTTCAAGTCGATCGGATAATAAACACGGAAGTATTCGCAAGAAGATTCGTAATGCAGCGAGAGGGGGAGAAGAAGCACAGCCACCATTAAAATGCTCGCTTGCGCTGTCGATTTTGCCGCCTGTGTGCGTGCGACTTTGTGTAGTGTGTGTGTATGTGTAAGTGTACGTAGATGCGATCGGAAATATTAGACCTGGGTATAGGGAGTTTCGTAGTCGGGTATACTCGACTATAGCATTCTTACTTGTTATTAATGATCTTCCATCTATCTTATTACCCTCTCGTATTCTCATGTATGCAGATGATGTAAAACTAATTCTATCAAACTAATCTACCTTAATGTGACTTAAATTCTATGCAAATTTGGTGCTTGGTGCTCTTCCTCTCAATTGCTGTAAGTGCATGTTTATGACTTTCTGTGGATCTATCTTGGAAACTATACTATTGAAAACTTTCCCTTAAAACGTATTACCTCTGTTAAAGATTTAGATGTTACTTTTGATTTGAAACTTGCACATTTGCTCTATTGTTAATGTTGCCAAGGGCATACTCGGATTCATCAAGCGTTGGTCGAAGGAATTTAATGATCCTTTCACCACAAAACTGTTTTATGTGTCGCTAGTACGCGCTATTCTGGAATACTGCTCATGTATATGGTCTATACAGTACAAAAATAGTGTGGTCCGTATTGAGTCGATCCAGAAGCAATTTCTTCTATTTGCCCTACGTAGCTTAAATTGGGATCCTAATCTTCGTCTGCCATCTTATCCCAGTATACTCTAACTTTTAAATCTTCCGACATTAGCTAACCGTAGAATAACTCTTGGTGTGGTTTTTATACATAAGTTGATTTGTGGCGACACAGATTCTCCTTTTCTTTTAAGTCGTCTTAATTTCACTGTTCCTTGCAGACTTACTAGAAACTTTATTCCCTTATCTCTTCCTACATGCACTACTGATTATGCTTTACACAATCCTTTTCGTGTACTATGCACACAGTACAATTCTGTTTTTCATTTTTTTTCCTCTGAACTCTCTCTTCCCTCTATTAAGCTAGCTACACCTACGGGAAATCTCTTACCGATCCCAGCTGTGAGCAGGGGCACAGCTTGCCGGTGTGGTTAATAATCTTCCCCATCGGGTCGGAGATTGCCCATTCTATGTCCCCCTTTATTTCCTATTTTCTACTCTATAACTCTTTTATTCTTTCCCATCCCTACCCGTTCCTAGATCCTTTTTTCCTTAATGTAATCTCTAACCAACCTCGCTGTGAGCTGGGGCACAGCTTGCCAGACTGGCTAATAAAACTTCCCCCACCGGGTTGGAGATTTCATTTCATTTCATTTTTACTCCCTGTACCCATAAAATGGGTAAAAAGGGGGTATTACATCTGTGCAAATGTATGTAACAGACAGAAGGAGACATCTCCGACCCTATAAAGTATATATATTCTTGATCAGTATCAAAAGAGATTTCGATTTGGCCATGTCCGTCTGTCTGTCCGTCTGTCCGTCTGTCCGTCTGTCCGTATGAACGCGTCGATCTCAGCAACTACAAGAGCTAGAGACACCAAATTTGAAATGTAGGTTCCTGTATAGCATACGCAGATCAAGTTTGTTTCATATTTCAGATATCTCCCCCGTTCCCCGCAAATCGATTAAAACCGTTTTACAGTAACAATTTTCAAGATACAGCTTTAAGATTTGACATGTACAATACTTTAGTCTCTCTTAATCTACTGTCCAAATTTCAAGTCGATCGGATAATAAACACGGAAGTTATTCACGAAAGAAGATTCAGTAATGCAGCGAGAGGGGGAAGGAGAAGCACAGCCACCAATTAAATTGCCTCGCTTGCGCTGTCGCTTTTGCCGCACAGTGGTGTGTGCGTCTTTGTGTATGTGTGTGAGTATGTGTAAGTGGGCGTAGATGTGATTGAATGTTTTAGACCTGGGTACAGGGAGTTTCGTAGTCGGGTATACTCGACTATAGCATTCTTACTTGTTTCCTAATGTCTTTCTTTATTCTTCTTCTTTAGTTTTAAATTATCCATAAATTCTATAAGCTTTTTTTCAAAACTAACTCTTCACTATCTTGATATAGGCTCTAATTAACGCCACCGGCAATTCTTTGCTGTGAATAGGGGCATAGCTAGCCGGACTCTCAAATAAGCTTCCCCAACGTGCTGGTGTCGTTATTAGTTTTCAATAGTAATTTCGTGTAGGCTTTACAATTTTTACTCCCTGTACCCATAAAATGGGTAAAACGGGGGTACTAATCTGTGCAAAAGTATGTAACAGGCAGAAGCAGACATCTCCGACCCTATAAAGTATATATATTCTTGATCAGTATCAAAAGAGATTTCGATTTGGCCATGTCCGTCTGTCCGTCTGTCTGTCCGTCTGTCCGTATGAACGCGTCGATCTCAGGAACTATAACAGCTAGAGACACCAAATTTAATATGTAGGTTCCCGTATACCATACGCAGATCAAGTTTATTTTATATTTTAGATAACTCCCCCCGTTCCCCCGCAAATCGCTAATAACCGTTTTACAGTAACAATTTTCAAGATATACAAAGCTTTTAGATTTGTCATGTACAATACTTTAGTCATTCTTAATCTACTGTCCAAATTTTTAGTCGATCGGATTATAAACACGGAAGTTATTCACGAAAGAAGATTCAGTGCTGGAGCGAGGGGCGAAGAACAAGCACAGCCAACATTTAAAATGCCTCGGTTACGCTGTCGCATTCGCTGTGGCTCGTGTGTAGGCGTCCTTGTGTATGGGTGTGTGTATGTGTAAGTGTACGAAGATGCGATCGGAAATTTTTGACCTGGTACAGGGAGTTTTGTAGGCGGGTATACTCGACTATAGCATTCTTACTTGTTTCCATATACCTATGTGTTATATTATATTTTTTATTCGAGGCAGCACTGTTTTGCCTTCGTAAATAAATAAAATAAATAAATTTCGGCAAGAATACAATACTTGCTGTTATCCAGTGTTCGGGCTCGTTGTTCAAATTCAGACAACCGTTGAATATTTCATGAAGTCGCGTTATGACTTGGCATTTCGTCATCCGGATCATATGCGGGTCTTATTCGTTGGTTTTGGGAGCGACTCACAGGCTCCGTGCAGCCAGGAAATTGTGCCTCCATGAGCACATTCAGTGTTTCCTTGCTTCTTTTCGTCCAATCTCCATTGTCTTTTCGCAGAGGGCTCTGCATGGTTTGTTGAATGGATAGTAGCTTCCTGAGTCGGGATGTTTGTGTGTTGTTCCCAATCGTAGAGAAGAAGTTCTTCCAAGAGAGCCTCCTTGCTCTTCTTACTTATTTTTGAGTGTATGTTAGTATTCGCTCCAATAATTTCATGGTCAGCTTCATTAGCTAAATTGAAGAATTCTCTTAAGGACTGCAAGCTCATGACTCCACCATGGTGGTCTGGCTTTGCGCTTAGTCCGTGTGGGCCTGCAAGAAGAGTGGTAAGCTCTGAGGAGTTGGCTTGTTAGATTATAGTTGAGATTTGTATTTCGGCCTCACAACGTTGTTTCGTTTCTTTTTAGAGTGTACCAAGTTTGGTTGCTCTAGCTTTTAGCAACCGAAGAAAACCAAGGCTAGTGTATACTTGATGAGCTCCTCTGCCAAGTCAGTGCTGGCAGCGATGCGAGAGCTGCACATAATGGTGGCTGCACAGCGTAGGACAGCAGCAGACCAACTAGAGGGCGCCCACCCGTCTAGTGAGCAGAAATGAGACCGCAACGCAGACAAGGCCATCCAATGCTTGTCTTCAAGGAAATAGCGCTCGCCCACAGTCCGCCAAAGCAGACAAGCTAATTATGCCGAAGCCCCGGGCAGGCAAAGGACAGAGAGCAAAACGACCGGCAAGCCAAAAAAAACACGTGAAGCCCAGACGATACTGAAGGTGCCCCAATAGCCCCAAGTCCAACTGACCAAACAGCAGACGGCCCCTACTTCCTGTAGCCACACCAGAGAGTTGGTAAAATGGACTGAAATATCGGGCAAACATATTAAGAGGAAAATGACGACCCGATCGGATGCCATAATAGTGCACAAATAGCGCACCATACTCTGAAGTATTGAAGGTGGAATCGACACCCGAACTACACAGCCTGAAGAACAGCGTGCAGGGAATCAGGATACCAGCATCTGGGGAGCTAATACTCAAATTGCAGAAGATACCACTACGCAACATCTCCATATTGCTAAACATGAAGTCCTCTCAAGATGGTGGATGTGCGATCGCTCCACGAAACGGTGCAGTCAGAACTGCACGATATCGATGGGTCAACTGCCTATGAGGTAGGTTAGAGGTAGAGGTAGAGGGACGGGGGGAGACATCCCGGAAGATGCTATCCCTACGGCGATGCAGATCGATATACTAGCGCAGAAACCAGGCGTCGCCACAAAACTGCTGGAAACAGAGAAAGTGCGCATAAAATGGGTGATCTGCTGCATACGGTGCAAAATCGAGCCAATGAGATGCATCCGGTGCATAGGCTTCGGACATGCAGGAGCCAAGAGCCGGTCTGCAAAGAAATCTGTCAGCGCTCCCGCAAGCCAAGGCGCACACTGACTTAGTCGGGCCTTCCCGGTATACAGCAGACACCCAACACGCCCAAACTTACCCAATTATACACGTCAAATACCAAGGCTTTCTTTAAAATTGGCCTTAACAAAACATTTTTATAGATTTGCGGAGGAGCGGGGAGATATCTGAGATCTAAATTAAACTTGATGGTATACAGGAATCTACATTCCAAATTTGGACGACGCGTTCCTTCAGACGCGTTCAGACGGACAGCCGGACAGATCACCGGCCAAATCGGCTCGGGTATTGATACTGATCAAAAATATATACAATTTATTGAATTAAAACCCGCTTTTTTTACCCATTTTATGGATACAGAAGTGGAGTGAAATCGCTTGTGACTCCTTTAACAAATTGACCTTACTCTTAATAGGGACTCAACCTTTAATCGTTGCAAATTTAAAAGTGTTGGCTAGAAGATTTGATGAAAAATTGGAAACTATTTGGAACGCTTCGCTACGCTTGAAAGACAAAGTGAAGGAAAGAATTCGACATTATTCAAATCTGGGGCCTGACCCTTGCCTGGCTTGACTGCCACTGGAGGATGCAGCTTTCTGGAGCGAACACGAAACTCGCTTTGACTGTAACGCAATGCTGGCGGCACATAGACTTCATCCTTAGAAGATATATTGGGCTGGGACTTATTGGCTGGCTGCGCTTTCTTTCCAAAGGCTTCAATCGGCTTCGTGGTAAAATTAGACAGCTCCATCGGCTGCAGCTTCAACCACGGACAAAGCGACTTGCCAAGATCTTCGTCGCAATGACCCACTTCCAAGCCGTCGCCCCCAGTATCTTGACACTGACAGTGTTCGGTTGCATGCTTCACATCCTCACTGGCAACCACAGCAGTTGAGCTAAGTACGAGCTTCGAATTGAGTTTTAGACTTGGAAAAGGTTGATCCTGCTTCTCGGCGAAGTCGCACCATTCGTCGCCTTCGTCAATGGATTCGTTGGAGAAAAGAATGCTAAAATCTAATGAACTATTCACTACCTCGGGATGCACCTTTTCGTTGCTGTCCACGTTTTGGGGTACTTTTGTGGTCTCCTCCAATGTGCGATAAAGCAGGTCGGCAGCCAAGAGGTTTGTTTTGGCTGCGGACTTTTTCTTGTCCTTTTTTGCAAAAAAATCATCTAAACTGGACATTAGTGTTGCGTTTTGTTTTTGTTAATTGGTTTTTGAAAATCACGAATTTCGTTCTGTGCTTTTTAGAAACCAAAAATTTTATGATACTGGCATACATAAGCAATGTCTTATATTAAAGTGAAAGCTTATGACAACAATTGCTTTGGGTAGGTGAGAAATATTGTTAAGTTTGTGAACCGTTTCACAGTGGTCCGTTTTGATGTTTTAGTTTTGCAAAAATCAATTCTTTTTGACGAAATCAAATATTGGCAAAATTCAAAAATGTGTTTACATATGTGTTTGGAGTTGTAGGAGTCGTACAGGGAGTCTCGAGACTACGATCGTAGTTGTGTATACTCAAAGTCAGCGTTGCCGGTGAAATAGATAGTTAACAAGTAAGAATGCTGTAGTCGAGTATACCCGACTACGAAACTCCCTGTACCCAGGTCTAAAACATCCAATCACATCTACGTCCACTTACACATACATACACACATACACATAGACGCACGCACATAGGCGGCAAAAACGACAGCGCAAGTGAGGCATTTTAATTGGTGGCTGTGCTTCTTCTTCCCTCCTCTCGCTGCATCACTGAATCTTCTTTCGTGAATAGCTTCCGTGTTTATTATCCGATCGACTTGAAATTTGGACAGTAGATTAAGAGAGACTAAAGTATTGTACATGCCAAATCTCAAAGCTATATATTGAAAATTGTTCCTGTAAAACGGCTTTAATCGATTTGCGGGGGAACAGGGGGAGATATCTGAAATATGAAACAAACTTGATCTGCGTATGGTATACAGGAACCTACATTTCAAATTTGGTGTCTGTATCTTCCACATTTTAAAGCTATAGTCACAAAATTTTGCAAACAGACTAAAGTTAACATTCCTGACAGATCTGCATTTTGTTGCCACCCCCACCCCTCCCCCGCAAATCAGCATATGATATCCCTAGAACACGTTTTTCAAAGTGGTATATCTCCTACAGTTTCAAAGATAGAATCACCTTATTTGGCATACTAATGTTGCTCACCTGGACAAATCTGCTTCAAACAATTTTTGACCCCCCAACCCCCGCAAATTAACAAAATCTATATCTGCCATACCTGTACAGATACAGTCATCAAATTTGACATACAGACTACTGTAGGGCTATGAAAATATCTTTGTAGGGCTATGAAGGGCTATGAAAATATCTTCAAGTCGATGTAACTAAATCCCACTCATTTGTCATTGACTTCCATTTCCCGCCGGTGGTGACACGTAAGTTTAGATTTTCCAAAATCATTCGGCATTTGAAGCCAATTCCAAGAATAGTACTAAAATTTCAGACTAAAGCTTTCCAAATATTTTCGGCCCGTTGTATTGCCCGCAATGTACCGAGGTTTTTGTATTTATATTTGAATAATAGTATGAAGCCATTTGCATGAAAAACGAAAACTCTGAATTCCAGACTTCACCCCTTTTCCGACCGTGGGCGTACATTTTTCAAAACCGGTAACACATGTGTCGAATTATTTAATGTGAGGTTGTTTGAAAATGAGTTTCAAAATAATTGGATGATAAACAGAAATATTTGAAAATGAGCTTGAAGCCAATCGGACGATAATCAAGACAGTTTCATACAACAGTTCTTATGAGTTATTTAAAACGTGTTAAGTTTTTTGAAAATTAATTTTTTGTACTTCATAAAAGCTTGAATTATTGTCCGTTCAGGGAGTAACAGTACCCATAAAATGGGCAAAAAGGAGGTACAAAATCTGTGCAAACGTATGTTACAGGCAGAAGGAGACATCTCCGACCCTATAAAGTATATATATTCTTGATCAGTATCAAAAGAGATTTCGATTTGGCCATGTCCGTCTGTCTTTCTGTCTGGCCGTGTGTAAGAACGCGTCGATAAGCAACTATAGAGCTAGAGACACCAAATTTGGAATGTAGGTTCCTGTATACCATACGCAGATCAAGTTTGTTTCCAATTTCAAATATCTCCTCCGTTCCTCCGCAATTCGATAAAAACTTATTTTACCAACAGTTTTAAAGTTATAGATTTGGGATTTCGCATGTACAATAAAATTGTCACTCTTAATCTAATCTGTCAAAAATTCAAGTCGAATAATAAATACGGAAGTTATTCACAAAAGAAGATGCAATGCTGCAGCGCGGGCACTTAAAATGCCTCGCGTGCGCTGTTGCTTGTGCTGTCGCGTGTGTGTGTAAGTGTGTGGGTATGTGTAAGTGTACGTAGATGCGATCGGAAATTTTTGACCTGGGTACAGGGACTTTTTTAGTCGGGTATACTCGACTATAGCATTCTTATTTGTTTTTTTTTAGCTTTGGTAATTAGTATGGAGCCATTCGCATGAAAAACGAAAATCGTGAATTCCAGACTGGGGCGTGCATTTTTTTGAAATGTGTCGAATTCTTTAATGTGAGAAGCTTTGAAAATTCAAACTTATTGGATGATATGAAGAATACTTCGAAAATGACTTTTAAGCCAATCGGACGACAATCAAAAAATTTCATACGAATTTCCGATCTTTGGGGTAGATTATCCAAAATCTTTGAGCACCGCGCGCCTATTATGACTTTGTGTAGAACCTTGAAAATGAGTTTGAAGCCAAACGCTTGCAAATTAAAAATGTCGAATGCCAGAGTTTCCCACAAATTTTCCGACCATGGGGCTAAATTTCCCAAAATCGGTGAGACAGGTATCGAATTATTTTACGTGAAGAGCTTTGAAAAAGAATTTGATGGTTATCGGAGAAAAATTAAACTTTTGCCCATACAACCTTGAGAGCACTATTTTCCGCCCATGGGGGTGGATTTTCCAAAATCGGTGAAATAAGTGTCAAATTAATTTTTGTGTGGATCTTTGAAAATGAGTTTGAAGCCGATTGGATGGTAAACAAAAAAGTTTCATACAACAGTTTTCCGCGATTTCCACGCTTGTGGAAGGTATGTATGTGGTATGTGGTTTTATGATAGTTCAATTCCTTCAATGTCTTCTATTTTTACTCCCTGTACCCATAAAATGGGTAAAAAGGGGGTATTGGATTTGTGCAAAAGTATGTAACAGGCAGAAGGAGACATCTCCGACCCTATAAAGTATATATATTCTTGATCAGTATCAAAAGAGATTTCGATTTGGCCATGTCCGTCTGTCTGTCCGTCTGTCCGTCTGTCCGTCTGTCCGTCTGTCTGTCCGTATGTATGAACGCAAGGATCTCAGCAACTATAAGAGCTAGAGACACCAAATTTGGAATGTAGGTTCGTGTATAGCGGGAGCAGGTCAAGTTTATTTTAGATTTGAGATATCTCCCCCGTTCCCCCGCTATTCGATAAAAACCGTTTTACAGTTACAATTTTCAAGATATAGCTTTAAGATTTGGCATGTCCAATACTTTAGTCCCTCTTAATCTACTGTCCAAATTTCAAGTCGATCGGATAATAAACACCTAAGTTATTCACGAAAGAAGATTCAGTGCTGCAGCAAGGGGAAGAAGAAGCACAGTCACAACTTAAAATGCCTGGCTTGCGCTGTGGCTCGTGCGTGTGCGTATCTGTGTATGTATGTGTAAGTTAACGAAGATGCGATCGGAAATATTTGACCTGGGTACAGGGAGTTTCGTAGTCGGGTATACTCGACTATAGCATCTTCTTACTTGTTGTTTATGTGATACGTAATCATACAAACTTATACTTTTGGGAAAGGTTTTTTTATTACCTTTAATTTGATATCAAAACATGCACACATTTCATAAACAAAAATTAATAATTTATATTTATATTAAAGAACTTGATTAATACAGGACAAGTTTTTGACCATATTCAATTGGTACGGCACCAATATCTTTAATTTAAAACTAAGTAACATCAACTTTATTTTTAATAACGGCTTCAATTCGTTTTTCCATAGTTTTTATTAATTCTTGGCAATCTTCTGGAGTTATGGAGTCCCAAGTTTCCTTTTCATGTATTAATAAAGTTGTTAATATAAATATAAATTATTAATTTTGTTTATGAAATGTGTAGAAGCCATTGAAGTTTGAACTGTCATAAAACAACAAACCGTGCCAATTAATAGTGGTTAGGGCTCGTATATAGACTAGCGGGTAATACCCCGGCCTTGCCCTGCGAAATATTTAGATGAAAGTGCATTATGTTGAATTTGACTACTTTCGACAACTGTAAGAAGTACACAATAATAGCGTATCACAATTTCCCCTCAGATTTTCCAAAATCTTTGGCCACCGCGCCATGTTTTTCTATAGAACCTTGAAAATGAGTTTGAAGCCAATCGCATTAAAATTAAAAATGTCAAATGCCAGAGTTTTCCACAAATTTTCCGACCATAGGGCTGAATTTCCCAAAATCCCGTCTTAGTGTGCACTTTCATCATAGATGGAAGCTTTTGTGAGAATTTCAGCATCCTAGCTCTAACGGTTTGGCCTGGGCGCTGATTGCGCATCAGTCAGTCACCAATCAGTCAGTCAGGACGAATTCTTTTATGTATAGATGGACCCAGCAGTATTCACATAGTAATGTTTAATTAGTAAAGTTAAATGATTAAAATTATCAAAATCGTGGTTCCGCAAGACATTCGATGTCAAGCAGCAGAGTGACATCACGCGAAGATCGAGAGCAACAACAACTAATATAAGCTGACGTATTCCGTTTGGCTGCCCTGCTTTTGCTGTCTTATTTTTCAGAATAACAGTGGTGAGCTGTTCTGTTGCGGCTGATTCTAGGACTTTATTGTTTTTACTCCCTGTACCCATAAAATGGGCAAAAAGGGGCTATTAAATCTGTGCAAATGTATGTAACAGGTAGAAGGAGACATCTCCCACCCAATAAAGTAGATATATTCTTTATCAGTATCAATAGAAAATTCGATTTGGCCATGTCTGTCTGTCTGTCTTGCCGCAACTACAAGAGCTAGAGACACCAAATCTGGAATGTAGGTTCCTGTATACCGTACGCACATTAATTTTGTATCATATTTCAGATCATTGATCATTTGACAGGGATGCCAGAAAGTGAGAAATGACTTAACATTAACATTACATTGTGTTGCATTAACATAATACCAATTATTTTTAACATTAGTCACTCTTAATGTACTGTCTAAATTTTAAAGAAGATTCAGCGAGGGGGGGAAGAAGAAGCACAGCCACAATTTAAAATGCCTCGCTTGCGCTGTCGCTTGCGCTGTCGTTTGCGTTGTCGCTTGCGCTGTGGCTCGTGTGTGTGCGTCCTTATGTAGTGTATGTGTGTGTAAGTTTACGACGATGTGATCGGAAATCTTGGACCTGGGTACAGGGAGTTTTGTAATCGGGTATACTCGACTATAGCATTCTTACTTGTTTAAAATCTATTAGTAGATGGAAGTCATCGCCGTAGGCTCAGAATTTTATATGTTTTTGGATGGAAATGAATTTTGGTAGGGCGTTGTATGAAATTAAGAATATTATAGGTGAGCCTTCTGGAATGCCGTTGTTGAGGGGAAAGGTTTGGGATAAGGATTTACCTATTTTAACCATAATTTTCATATTGGTCATGAAGTGGGTAACATATTCATGGATTTTGGGTGAGTGAGTGAATACCTATTTTGTCAAATGCTTTTGCGAAATCTAAAGATATTATTGAGAGGTGTCGTTTGGCTGAGATGGTCCTTGTTGCTAGATAATCTAGAATTAGAGGAAAAGAAAACACAAGAATGAACGATTCTTCCTACTGAACTATTCAATGTTCTCAAAGCACTCTGAGGTGCAGTACGTCAGCGAGCACAAACACTTTTATTGCCGCGTTAGCTGGGTGCTCAAACCATGTTTATTCAAAAGAAGAAAAAAACAAGTAAGAACGTTGCAGTCGGACGCACCCGACAGCAGAATACTCGGTTTCAAGTCCGATATAATTTGATTATTTTGGGGTGGGAACGAGAGAAAAACATAGTATTATGTATTTCAAATTCGGTGCATCTACCTGAAAATGTGTTTGAGAAATACATTTTCTTCATTTGCGGGGAGTGGGTGGCATTACCAAAATTGTTTTTTCTAGAGAGTCAACTGTGCTAGCTTGTGTTCTCAATTCGGTGACTCGACTTATACAGGATGTGGGAGATATAGATTTTGCACCTTCACGGGGGAGAAAATTTGGAAAAATTTGTTGATGCAGAACTGTCAAGAAGCTCAACATTAGCCTGTTTGCCAAATTTGGCGACTCTACCATAACAGGTGTGGGAGATATACATTTTCCTCATTGGAGGGGTTGGCTTTTTGTTTTTTTGTTGCTTAATAGTGCAATGCGTCTACAGTAGTGTGTGGCAAACAATTTTTGATGCGGATTTTTCAAGTAGGTCAATATTAGTCTGTGTGTCAAATTTGGTGACACTAAAATAACATTTTTAAGATTTGGGTTTCAGCGGAATTTCGGGCGAGTGGGTTAAGGGGTAAGGGGTCGATCTTGACACATCATAAATTGAGCGTATACACCAACATGTGTACCAAGTTTGGTTTTTCTAGCTTCAAGGGTGTGGAAAAAAATTGCGTTCATACGGACAGACGGACATTTCGCAACCCAATATACTCTTTTCCCTTCGGGAACAGAGTATAAAAATCAACAACCAGCAGAGCCGAAAATACGGAAAACCCCCGACCCTTCAAGGGCTCCCGCCTCCACCTCTTACCTATCAAGCTCCAATGAAACATCACTACTTCAAATACCAGGCCCAAAAATTTTAGCAATCACAAGAGCCGAAGAAATCCAAAAGTTAACTAACATCTCGCCTTTCCTAATCAAGAAACAAATCCACTACACCTGTGGTGGTGAAGTCGAGCAATGTAATAAAACGAAAAACGGCACTCTTATAAAAACGAAAAACAACACTCAAGCAACCAAACTAATACGCCTTTCCTCACTGTCACCGACATCAACATCAAAGTCAACCTGCACACCTTCTCTCAACTACACAAAAGGAGTTATATACTCTAACTAGCTGGTAATACCCCGACTTTGCCCGGCGAAATATAAAGGTCGGAAAATTCGTGAAAAAATGTTGAATGAAGCATTTTGGATTATCGTCCGATTGTCTTCCAACTCATTTTAAAGCTCTACACATTAAATAATTCGACACCAGCCTCACTGATCTTGTGAAATTCAGCCCCATGGTTGGAAAATAGGTGGAAAACTCTGGAATTCGACATTTTTAATTTTCATGCCATTGACTTCAAACTCGTTTTCAAGTTTCTATGGGAAAAACAAGCAAGAATGCTATAGTCGAGTATACCCGACTACAAAACTCCCTGTACCCAGGTCAAAAATTTCCAATCGCATCGTCGTACACTAACACATACCTACACATACACAAAGAAGCACATGCACGAGCGACAGCTCAAGCGCAGCGCAAGCGAGGCATTTTAAATTGTGGCTGTGCTTCTTCCCCTCGCTGCGGCCCCGACTCTTCTTTCGTGAATAACTTCCGTGCTTATTGTCCGATCGAAATTTGAAATTTGGACAGTAGATTACGAGGGACTAAAGTATTGTACATGTCAAATCTTAAAGCTATATCTTGAAAATTGTTACTGTAAAACGGTTTATATCGATTTGCGGGGAAACGGGGGAGATATCTGAAATATGAAACAAACTTGATCTGCGTATGGTATACAGGAATCTACATTCCAAATTTGGTGTCTTTAGCTCTTGTAGTTGCTGAGATCGACGCGTTCATACGGACAGACAGACAGACAGACGGACATGGCCAAATCGAAATCTCTTTTGATACTGATCAAGAATATATATACTTTATAGGGTCGAAGATGTCTCCTTCTGCCTGTTACATACATTTGCACAGATTTAGTACGCCCTTTTTACCCATTTTATTGGTACAGGCAGTAATTAATAGGCGCGGTGGTCAAAGAGGTCGGAAATTTCGCGGAAAACTGCTGTTTGAAACATTTTCGATTATCGACCGATTGCCTTCAAACTCATTTTTAAACCTACACATTAAATAATTCGACACATGTATCACCGAACTTGTGAAATTCAGCCCCATGGTCGGAAAATCTGTGGAAAACTCGGGAATTCGACATTTTTAATTTTCATGTGATTGACTTTAAGCTCATTTTCAAGGTTCTATAGGTAAACATAATAGGCGCATAATAGGTGGTCAAGGATTTTGGAAAATCTACGAAAATGTTTTCTATCTTTTTCGTTAAATTATTTATTGTTTTTTATTGGTTTTAAGATTTTATTATTTTCTTTATTATTGTGAATTATATTTAGTAAAGTTAATAGAAAATAAAATTTCTATCTTATGTTTTCAAAACATATGCTTGTTCAAGCTCATTAACTAATTTAATAAATTATCTCATCATTTATTTACTAAAGGGTTAATTAAGTAGTATAAGAAATATACTACTGTTAAAATTTGTCCAATTAAAACATAAGGTTCTTCTACAGGTCGGGCTCCAATTCAAGTTAATAAAATTACTGTTGTTACTATAATTCAAAATAAAATTTGATTAATAGGATTAAATTGAGTTCCTCGAAATTTTCTTAAGGAGTAAAAGGGGAGAATTATTAAAATTGCAATTGATAATACAAGAGCAATTACTCCTCCTAGTTTATTAGGAATTGATCGTAAAATAGCGTAAGCAAATAGGAAATATCATTCGGGTTGAATATGGGCAGGTGTAACTAATGGGTTTGCTGGGATAAAATTATCTGGATCTCCTAGTAAATTAGGTCTAATTAAAACTATAGCACTTAAAATAAAAATTATAACAATAAATCCTACAATATCCTTGTAAGTAAAATAAGGATGAAATGGGATTTTATCAATAATAGAATTTAATCCAATAGGATTATTTGATACTGTTTGGTGTAAAAATAATAAATGGATTATTGTTATTGCTAGCACAATAAATGGTAGAATAAAGTGGAATGTAAAAAATCGGGTTAAAGTTGCGTTATCAACAGCAAATCCTCCTCATACTCATTGTACTAAATCAATCCCTAAATAAGGTACTGCGTACAAATTTATTTTGAACCGAGTATAAAAATTAAAAATTAATTCACAGAAAAATTTCACCCTATCTGCTTGTCAAGTGCAGTCGTGTTTACTCCCAGTTCCCATAAAATGGGTCAACAGGGGGTACAAATTGATTACAACATCTGTGCAAATGTATGTAACAGGCAGAAGGAGACATCTCCGACCCTATAAAGTATATATATTCTTGATCAGTATCAAAAGAGATTTCGATTTGGCCATGTCCGTCTGTCTGTCCGTCCGCGTCGATCTCAGCAACAAGAGCTAGAGACACCAAATTTGTTTCTGTATACCATACGCATATCAAGTTTGTTTCATATTTCAGATATCTCCCCCAGTTCTCCCGCAAATCGATAAAAACCGTATAAACAGTACCAATTTTCAAGATATAGCTTTTAGATTTGCCATGTACAGAACTTTAGTCACTCTTAATCTACTGTCTAAATTTTAAGTTGATAATAATAATAATAATAATAATAAACACGGAAGTTATTCACGAAAGAAGATTCAGCGAGGAGGGGAAGAAGAAGCACAGCCACCATTTAAAATACCTCGCTTGTGCTGTCGCTCATGTGTGTGCGTCCTCATGTATGTACGTGTGTATGTGTAAGTTTACGAAGATGCGATCGGAAATTTTTGACCTGGGTACAGGGAGTTTTGTAGTCGGGTATACTCGACTATAGCATTCTTACTTTTTATTGGGATTGAATAAACATGCTTTGAGCACCCAGCTAACGCGGCAATAAAAGTGTTTGTGCTCGCTGACGTACTGCACCTCAGAGTGCTTTGAGAGCATTGAATAGTTCAGTAGGAAAAATCGTTCATTCTTGTGTTTTCTTTTCCTTATCATTCACTTATGCAATTTTCGTAAATCCAATTTAATCTGACCCAAATAATTGCTTAACAATCTGCTCTTTTTACTCACTACATTGACGAGTGTGTAGCACAAACATATATGTATCTTCATAATATTGTCTGCTGCTTAGCCTGCGCCAAGCCATTTTGAGTATGCCTCTCTTATAGCTGGACTCGCCCATGCATAAGCGGCTTGTGTTCAAAAGCCGTAATAACATAAAACAAGAAAAAACTGTTATTTTCTGGGTGCCGAAGCTATATACCCTTGCAAAAAATTTTTCATTCAAATGCACTGCTCTCGACCGATTGTTTCTATGACCATATAAACGTAATCATCGAATTTTGGTAAAATTAAAGTAAGGTATATTAAGTACTATGATAAACTTCGCTGTTTCTGAGTTTGGTTGAAATATCTATAAAAGCATATTAAATTTTTTCTATGAAATCTCCAACCTACCCGACAGTGAGCTGGGGCATAGCTTGCCGCCTCCTAAGACTTCCCCGTCGTGTTGGACATTTCATTCCTTTTCTTTCTTTAGTTTTCATGCTTAAAACTAACCATAATACTTATATTTTTTTGTACTAACTCTTTACTATCTAGCTTTATGCTCTACTATATAGCAGACTAATTTGGACCAAGTTTTTGTCAGCCTGTATGAAACATAATGAAACTTCGATTTGGCGAGAATACTTTGGATTATCTTCATAGACATTTTATTTTGCAACCGACCATTCGTATGGCAGCTACATATACGATTTGGTTATCCAATTCGGCAGGTTCGGACATACTACATATGTACTGCAACAAAAGAAGAATATGTGTCAAGTTTCAACACGATAGCTTTAAAATTGAAAGACTAGCTTGGATAGAGGCAAACACCGAGTATCTTCTCGCCTATTGATGCTGATCAAGAATATATATGTTTTGTGGGGTCGGTAGCGTCTGCTTCAATGCGTTACAGATTCCGTGACAAAATTATAATACTCTCTACAAGGGTATAAAATGTTTTGTGCTAGCATATTTTTCTATTTTTTCTCTTATGGCTTTCATATGGCACTAATTAGAATTATGTGCGCGTGCTGCTCCGCCCCCATTTGACCCAATCCTTTTCCCACAACCGTACAACTTCTGAAGTACCACAAACCTTTTTATGCCACTGTGTCGCATATGTTCATTATGTTTGCCTCCGACAACGTCCTCGAATCCTCGTCGTACTCGTCTGCTTGAGTAATTAGCAGCACCGGAACCCACAAATGCAATTCAATGTAATGCAAGCAGCGCTCCTTGTTATACTCTGTTCCCCAAAATGGGAAAAGGAGTATATTAGTTTGTGGAATATCCCTTAGCAATATTGGTTTAGAGGCACCAACTTGGATACAATGATAACCACAACGATTGATTTACCAACAACAAATTTTCCGTGCTCACCTCCTACTATATGATTTGTGCTAATAGGATTTGACTAAAAATATTTCTTGCCTCGCTCACATCTATGCCCCAAAACAAATTCATAGGACAGACTGGGAACAGAGTATACCGCAGTCTGGAACTCCCCAGAACAACATTCTGACTTGTTGTCCTTGTAGTAGGATCTGTATTTCATTTGCATAAAAAAATACGAGCTGAAGCTTTTTATGTTACGATGATGATGAGTATCACGATGATACTATAAAACTGGGACGATAAGTTAATTTCATTGCAGATATGCTAATAAAGTTGCTGTAACACTAACAAGTAAAAATGCTCTAGTCGAGTATACCCGACTGCGAGACTCCAAGTACGCAGGCTTAAAATTTTCAAAAACATCTTGTACTTTCACATAAACACAATCATTAACAAAAGTGACATCGCACTACAGGGTACGCGAGGCATTTGCTTTTTTGTTGTATAACTTCCGGGATTATTTTATTAACATTTTCCCAATAGATTAAGAGTGACCCATGCCAAATCCTTAGGCTAATCTATAGATTGTCCTCATAAATCGTTTTTATAAAATTCCGGGGAATTGGATGAATATTTTAAATTTGAAACAAACAGGAACCTACACTCCAATTTTTGCGTCTCTAGCTTTTCTAGTTGAGCATTCATCCGGACGGACAGACAGACTCCGTAGCATACAACGTATTGCTGTTGAGCGGGTGGTATTGTAGTGACTAGTGGAGCACGCGCGGGTTCCGGCTTTTATGGTCGTCGGTTGGGTGGGTCGATAAAGTTGTACCAGTGGGAGGGAAGAAGAAGCACAGCCACCATTTAAGATACCTCGCTTGCGCTGTCGCTCATGTGTGTGCGTCCTTATGTATGTGTGTGTGTATGTGTAAGTTTACGAAGATGCGATTGGAAAGTTTTGACCTGGTACAGGGAGTTTCGTAGTCGGGTATACTCGACTATAGCATTCTTACTTGTTGTGTTTTATTTGAAAATTAGTATGAAGCCATTCGCATGAAAAACGAAAATGCTGAATTCCAGACTTCATCCCTTTTCCGATCGTGGCCGTGTGTTTTTCAAAACCGGTAGCACATGTGTCGAATTATTTGATGTGAGGTGCTTTGAAAATTAGTTTCAAAATAATTGGATGGTAAACAGAAAAGTTTGAAAATGAGTTTGAAGTCAATCGGACTATAATTAAAAAGTTGCATACAACAGTTTCCCGCTAATTTTCCTACCTTGTGAAGAACCTTTAAAACAACTTTGAAGCCAATCGCATAGAATTATATAGGTCGAATTCCAGAGTTTTCCACCGATTTTCCGACCATGGGACTGAATTTCGAAAAATCGGTGATACAGGTGTCGAATTATTTTACGTGAAGAGCTTTGAAAATGAATTTGAAGGTTATCGGACTTCAATTAGACTTTCGTCCATACAACCTTGAGACCCCCATTTTCCGCCTAGTGGGGGGATTTTCCAAAATCGGTGAAATATGTATCAAATGAATTTTTGTGTAGATCTTTGAAAATGAGTTTCAAGCTGAGGATGGTAAGCAAAAAAGTTTCATACAACACTTTGGCGCGATTTTATACACTTGTGGGTGGAATTTTCCAAAATCCCGTCTTAGTATGCACTTTCATCATAGATGGAACATACTGTGTAAATTTCAGCATCCTAGCTCGTACGGTTTGGGCTAAGCGATAAATATCCATCAGTCAGTCAGGACGAACTCTTTTATATATAACTAGCTGGTAAAATCCCAGCGTTGCCCGGCAATATATATATTTAAGTGCACTATATTGGATTTCACTACTTTCGTCAATCGTAAGAAAAACACACAATAGCTTACCACAATTTTCCCGCCCGTGGGAGTATACTCTCCCAAATAGTTGAACCTAGTGATTTTTTGTGTTGGGCAATGAAAATGTTTTCAAGCCGATCCAACTAAACAAATAATCTCACTAATTTGACATTAACCCACATTTCCCGGCCGTGGCGACTAGCTGGGGTACATCATTCTATCATCGGTTGGCACACTCTTAAATTATTTTTGGTATAGTTTTGAATATGAGTTTGAATGTTATTGCAAGAATTATACTACCACCTATTTTCCCCCCGTTGTGTTGACACCCAAAGAACCTAACTTTTTGTGTTTAGCTTTGGCAATTAGTATGAAGTCATTCGCATGAGAAACTAAAATACTGAATTCCAGAGTTTTCCACTACTTGTTGGACAGTTAACTTGCTATTTCCAAGAGCGGTGTCACATGTGCCAAATTACTTAATGTGCAGTTTAATGTAATGAGTTTTAATCCAATCGAATGATAATCAAAAATGCTTTATACAACAGTTGCCACGAATTTTCCGACCTTGGGGCTAAATTTTCAAAAATCTTTGGGCACCACGCCTAAAATATAATAGTCGCAGTGGCCAACAATTTTGGAAAATTCGCATAAAACTGTTGTATGAAGCTTTTTTGATTATCATTCGATTGCCTTCAAACTCATTCTCAAAGTTCTACACATTAAAAATTTCGACATGTATATCTCCGATTTTGTGAAATTCAGCCCCATGGTCGGAAAAACCGTGAAAAACTCAAGAATTCGACATTTTTAATTTTCATGCGATTGGCTTCAAACTCAATTTCATTGTTCTATTTTAAAACTAAATAGTCACGGTGGCCAAAGAATTTGAGAAACCTACTCTCAAGTTCGGAAAATTCGTGGAAAAATGTTGTGTGCAACTTTTTTGATTATCGTCCGATTTGCTTCAAACTCATTTTCAAAGCTCTTTACCTAAAATAATTGGATACGAGCCTCACCGATTTTGGGTAATTCAGCCCCATGGTCGGATATTGGGTGGAAAACTTTGGAATTCGACATTTTTAATTTTCGTTCGACTGACTTCAAACTCATTAGCAAGGTGCTAGACAAAGACATATTTCTTACGATTGACGAAAGTAGTCAAATTAAATATAATGCATTTAAATTATTTAAATTAAATTTAAATTATAACAACCTTTATCATTTAATATCTAGTGCTAGCTCTATTTCCTTACTCAGGACTTCACTTTTATGTTTTCTACGTAATCTATAGTTATTTTTTGTCTATGGTTTAATTTATGTAGAACTTTTATTTAGTTTGTACTTATGCATCTGTTCATTACCGCACGTTATGCGGCGCGCCCCTCGGTCGGTTGGGCGGGAGGTGGGTTGCATTTTGCCTGGGTCCGCGCGTTAACAATCCCGTGCTTGGTGTCGCTTGGGCCACTTGAATGTACTGCCCGTTTAGTACATCAACGTACGAAAAAAAAAATATATATTTCGCCGGGAAACATTGGGGTTTTGCCAGCTAGTCTATATATATAAAACAATTTTCCCGCACGTGAGAGTAGACTCTCCCAAATAGTTGAGCCTAGTGATTTTTTCTGTAGGACTATGAAAATGTCTTCAAGCCGATCTAACTAAGCAAATAATCTCACTCATTTGACATTAACCACATATCCCGCCCGAAGCGACGGGCTGGGGTACATCATTCAATCATCAGTTAGCACACTCTTATATTATTTTTGGTATAGTTTTGAAAATGAGTTTGAAGCCTATTGCCAGAATTATACTACCACCTAATTTCCTTTGTGTTGATACCCAAAGAACCTCAATTTTTGTGCTTTGATTTGGCAATTAGCACGATTTTGGGAAATTCAGCCCCATGGTCGGAAAATCGGTGGAAAACTCTGGCATTTGACATTTTTAATTTTCATGCGATTGTCTTCAAACTCATTTTCAAGGTTCTATGCAAAAATATAAGAGGCGAAGTGATCAAAGATTTTGGAAAACCTACGCGGAAAACTGTTGTACGACGCTTTTGTTATTATCGTCCGATTGGATTGAGTCGAAATGATCTCATTGCACGCATTTAAAGTGTTCTTCGTCATTTTTGTATTAATTAAACATTAAAACACATAAAAATAAATAAACTGTTGTGAATCCACTGATCGTGGTGTTGTTAATATCTGGCACAAAACAAACATTGAACAAACAAAGTTTTTATTTATTTAATTCGGCATTTAGTTGCACATATTTATTTGCCCTTTGAACACACAAACACATACAAATCAAACCAACAGACAAAACGTAAACAAAAACACTCAATTATAAATCACTCAAAGTACACACAAACATACGTGAAAAATGCCGTCTACTGCGAAGCGTGTGCGCGAAAACACCAACACTGAGCTTAAAAATAAGCGCGACTCAGATGCACCAGCGTTCCAGCTGACGGAACTTGTCAACAAACGCTTTGAGGAGCAAGCGCATCTCATCACTGCCAGCATGCGGTCGGCTGAAGAGCGGATACTGAGTGTTCTTCAGGAGCGGCTCAACAGCATGAGCAATGAAATGCATTGCCTGAGCCAACGAGTCCATCAGCTGGAAGGTGAGCTTGTAGAGGTGCATGACCTGAAATCACGTGTGGGTCAACTGGAGGCTAAGCTTGCCGCACAAAACAACGCGGCTGTAATGTGCGATCTTCGTATACACGGCGTTCCTGCATTGAGGGAGAGAAACTGAGGAGTATTTTTAACTCCTTATGTTTTTCACTACATCTTAGCCCGGCACCAAAGATTAGGGAAATTTTCAGAGTCAAGCAGTCGATCCGTACCCGCACTGTACTTGACCCAATAATAATTGTCAAGTTGGAGAACTTGCACGAAAAAGCTGGACTTTTGAGAGCAATTGCTGCTTACCGTCGCGAGACAAAACAACAACTTAGCTTACAATTGCTAGGCATTGACTCTCCTGCCCTCTTTTATATAAATGAACAGCTCACTAAAGACAATTATGATATTTTCAAAGAGGCGATGAAACAAAAAAAGGGATAGCTTTTGCACGCTGTCTTTACGCGTAGAGGGCTTGTGCATGTAAAGCTTTCGGAGAGAGCAAATGTTGTCTGCGTGGGCAGCATACAAGAGCTTTTCCAGCTGCAGCGGGACGGCAAAGCAGCTTTGGCACAGGGAGAACCGTTGGCAGCTGATCCGACTTTAGCACCCAACTCTCCCGCTCCCGCTGGTCCCGGTGTGCTCGCTGCCAGTAATTCGTTTCGCTCTTGATACGTGGAGCTTTTACAAACATCTGTCTCAGTTTACTAGTTTTAAAATTATTTATGATAAGTACTATATTTTAACCATTGATTTTAAGATAAGTATTAATTCGCATCAAATTTATGTTTTTTCCTTTAAGGTGTGTTGTTTTATAGGTGTAAATTTTAGCAAATTGCGTGTGACAGGATTGTACTTTTTATTTTTTAAATGCAAGATGAAAATGTAGTTTCCAGTGCGAATAGCTATGCCATGCTAAGGGTTCTTGTAAAGCAGAAGTCAGGCTTACATATTTGCCATATTAATGCTCAAAGTTTAGCCAAGAAAATTGATGAGTTCAGATATATGTTTGTAAACTCTAATGTAGATGTGATTTGTGTGTCTGAAACTTGGTTTGTGTCTGATATCTGTGATTCGTTAATTGATTGTAATGGTTATAATGTCTTTCGTTCTGATCGTGTAGGTCATGCTGGTGGTGTTGCAATTTATATTAACAAAAAACTTAATGCTAAAGTTATGTGTAGAAATTCTGTGGGAAGTGCAATAGAGTCTCTATTTATTCAAATCAAGAATAATAGAACAACAAACAAAATACTAATTGGCTGTGTATATCGACCCAATCGCAATATTGACTATTCAGAATTGACGAATATTATCTCGACCTTCTTTGCTTACTGATATAATTTTGACGGGAGACTTTAATAGTGATATATTTAATGAAACTCATCTCATTGATTGCATGGAATCCCTTGACCTAAAACTGGTAAACTCCACAATGGCTACTCATTTTACAAGTAGCAGAAACACTTTATTAGATTTATTCTTTGTGAATATGCCAAATAGAGTTTTAAAATACGAACAGCTATCAGTACCAGTGTATTCTAAACATGACCTAATATTTTTGACTTATGACCTTTACCTAGATTATAATGACCACTGTGTAGAATTTCGTGACCTTAAAAATATTGACTATACCAAATTAAATACTGTCTATAACTCATTGACTGGAATGACATCTACCGTATACCTTCAGTTAATTGCCAACTTGAACGACTGCAGTCTAATATTAATTATCTTTTCAACCGCTCGGTACCCATTAAAAAGAAAAGAGTTAAGTATGGTGAAAATATATGGTTTAATATGGACATACAGAGCTCGATATTAGAAAGAAACAAGGCTTTTCAGAAATGGAAACGCTTTAAAACAGATTTTCATTTCCGCAAATATCAAGCACTAAGAAGAGCAGCGGCCAATCTTATTTTTAATTCCAAGCGCAATTACTTCTGCGCGAAGTTTAGTACGGCACTAAATCCAAAGCAAAAATGGAAAGAAATTAAAAATATAACCTAGGTAAACAGAAATCTGTGATAAAAAACGATATCGACGTAAATGAACTCAATTGTAAATTCACGCAAATAACTGTACCTGAACCTACACAAAACGTATACCTGAACTGTCGATCCTATAGAAACTGTGATATTAGTTTTAGTTTTATGTGTGTCAGTCCAAGTGATGTACTTGAGTGTATACTAAAAATTAAGTCAAATGCTATTGGTTTTGATGACCTCAATCCTAAATTTATTAAAATTCTACTTCCCAAAATACTAAGCTACTTAACACATATTATAAACACCGCCTTCACTACATCTACCTTTCCCGACAAATGGAAAGAAGCAAAAATTATACCTATACCAAAATCGAATAGTGACGAATACAGACCAATATCCATTTTACCATTTCTGTCAAAGGCTTTTGAAAATTTAATGGCAAAACAAATAAACCGATTTTTTGAAAACAACCAACTGCTTAATGATAAACAATCGGGCTTTAGAAAAAATAGAAGCTGTACTACAGCCATTACTAAAATAGCTGAAGATATTAGGGAACGACTTGACAATAATGATGTAACGTTTTTGACACTACTTGACTACAGCAAAGCATTTGACACAGTTGACCACAATATACTCTTAACTAAACTCTCTAATTTATATAATTTCTCCAGTACAGCTGTAAGTCTCTTGTCTTCGTACCTTGTTGATAGATGTCAAGCTGTCGTCTCGTCAAATATATGTTCGTCCTTTGTGTCAAATAGGCGTGGTGTTCCGCAAGGATCAGTTCTTGGCCCCTTACTGTTTGCCATTTATGTTAATGACCTGCCCGATTCTGTGACTAACTGTAGTGTTCAAATGTATGCTGATGATGTCCAAATGTATGTAAGTCGTCCTCTGTGTGAAATTAATGAATGTGTTAGTATTTGCAACAGCGATTTAGAAAAAATTAGCGTTTGGGCAAATAATAATGGACTTGGCCTTAATCCACGAAAATCCAAATGTATAGTAATCCATAAGAAAAACCTTTGCACTACACCATTGCTAAGCCTTATGATAGATGGCATACCAGTAACTTACACGGACTATGCAAATAATTTAGGCTTCACCTTCAATAAAACGCTTACATGGAGCAATCATATCAATAAGGCTGTTGGGAGAACTTATGGACTATTAAGAACATTGTGTTTAACACAGCACTTTTTGCCTATCGAAATAAAATTATTAATTGCCATGACGTGCTTAATACCGACCCTTCTATATGGGGTAGAAGTATTTACAAACTGTGATGCGGCTAGCAAACGAAAAATTAGCGTGTGTTATAACAATATAGCGCGCTTTGTCTTTGATCTAAAGCGATATGACCACGTTTCATGTTATGCCCTTAAATTAGCTGACCTTGATATAACCAACTTGATGACTTTTAAAACACTAATCTTCCTGCACAAAATAATATATACTAAAGAACCCGCATATATTCACGAAAAAATTAGATTTGCTACGTCCACGAGGACGAACAATCTAGTGTGCAATAGGCATAAGACGTTAAATTCAGAAAGACAATTCTTTATATATGCTATTCGCACCTGGAATCAACTTCCCCATCCTTTAAAAACTATTTATGGCGCCACGCAATTTAAGATAAAACTAAAGGCTCACCTACAGAACAATACTCAATAATAATTATTTTAACTGTGAACGATAACTTTAAACTCAAATTATATGAACTATGTACTTATTTTATATGTTAAATCGAAAAAAAAAAACCTAAATGTAAAATTTATGTTATAAAACATGTTTAATTATAGTGACTAGTGCCCTAACTTATAAGCTTTAGCTTGTAGCACTAGGAATGATAAAATAAATAAATAAATAAATCAAACTAGTTTTCAAAGCTCAACACATTAAATAATTCGACAAGTGTAACATCGATTTTGGAAATTTCAGCCCCATGGTCGGAAAATTGGCGGAAAACTCTGGCATTCGACATTTTTAATTTTCATGCTATTGGCTACAAACTCATTTTCAAGGTTCTATGCAAAAAAATAGCAGGCGAAGTGGTAAAAAATTTTATAACATCTACGCCCAAAGTCGGAAAATTCGCGAAAAACTGTTATATGAATTTTTTCTCGACACTTCATAAATTGAGGGCATACACCAACACGTGTACCAAGTTTGGTTGCTCTAGCTTAAAGATAAAGGCACAAGAATTGCGTTCATACGGACAGACGGCCAGAAGGACAGACGCCAATTTCGCAAAACCAATATACTATTTTCCCTTCGGGAACATAGTATAAAAACCTCGGTACTTTGCGGGCAATACAACGGGCGGAAAATAGTTGGAAAGCTTAAGTCTAAATTTTTAGTATTATTCGTAGAATTGGTTTTCAATTGCCAAATGATTTTGAAAAATCTACTCCGCGTCACCACGGGCGGGAAATCTAAGTCAAGGACAAATGAGTGGGATTATTTGTTTAGTTAGATCGGCTTCAAAGACATTTTCATAGCCCTACACAAAAAACATAAGTCACGTGGCTCAACTTTATAGTTTCCTACCCCCAGGGGAGGGAAGACTGTGATACGTTAGTTTTGTGTTTTTCTTACGATTGACGAAAGTAGTCAAATCCAATATAATTAATTTAAATCTATATATAAAGCCGGGCAACTCTGGGGTTTTACCAGCTAGTCTATCTATATCTATTTATAAAAGACATCGTGCTGACTGACTGAATGGCAATCATCGCACAGCCCAAACCGTAACTGCTAGGATGCTGAAATTTTGACAGTAGGTTCCAAATATGATGAAAGTGCACGCTAAGACGGGATTTTGGAAAATTCCACCCGCAAGCGTGGAAAATCCCGGAAATTTTCATGCGAGTGGCTTCAAACTCATTTTCAAGGTTCTACACAAACTCATAATTCCAAACATTTTGGAAAATCTACCCCCAAGTTCGGAAAATTCGTGGAAAACTGTTGTATGAAACTCTTATAATTTTTTGATTATCGTCCGATTGGCTTCAAACTCATTTCCAAGGCTCTGCACATTAAATAATTCGACACGTGTATCACCGATTTTGAGAAAATCTTCCCAGTGGTCGGAAAATCGGTGGAAAACTCAGGCATTCGACATTTTTAATTTTCATGCGATTTCCTTTAAACTCATTTTCTAGGTTCTACACAAAAACATAATAGTCACGGTGGCCAAAGATTTTGAGATACCTACTCTCAAGGTCAGAAAATTCGTGGAAAACTCAAAAACTTTAAACTCATTTTCAAAGCTCTTCACGTAAAATAATTGGATACGAGTCTCACCGATTTTGGGAAATTCAGCCCCATGGTCGGAAAATCGGTGGAAAACTCTGACATTCGACATTTTTAATTTTCTGCAAGTGACTTCAAATTTATTTTCAAGGATTTATAGAAATATATGTGGTCAAAGAGTTGGGAAACTCTACCCCAAGGTCGGAAAACTCGCGGAAAACTGTTGTCTACAATTTTTTTTTAAATTATCGTTCGATTGACTTCAAACTCATTTTTAAAGCTCTACACATTAAATAATTCGACACGTATATCACCGATTGTGCCAAATTCAGCCTCATGGTCGGAAAATCGGCGGAAAACTCTGCCATACAACGTTTGTACAGGTTTGGGAGATATAGAGTTTGCTCCTTTGTGGGAGAGGGGGTGGGGGATCAAAAAATGGCGATCTCGACACTTCATAAATTGAGGGTATACACCAACATATGTACCAAGTTTGGTTGCTCTAGTTTCAAGGGTGTGGAAAAAATTTGCGTTCATACGGACAGACGGACATTTCGCTAGCCCTTTCATACGGGAACATAGTATACAAATTTTCACACAACCGTTTTCAGCGATTTTCCTCGCTTGTGGGTGGAATTTACCAAAATCCCGTCTTAGTGTGCACTTTCATCATAGATGGAACCTACTGTGAAAATTTCAGCATCCTAGCTCTTACGGTTTATGCTGTGCGATGATTGCCAACTTTTTGCGTACCATCCAATCGACTTCAAACTCATTTTCAAGATCTACACAAAAATTCATTTGACACATATTTCACCGATTTTGGAAAATCCACCCCCATGGGCGGGAAATGGGGGTCTTAAGGTTGTATGGGCGAAAGGCTAATTTTAATCCGATCACCTTCAAATTCATTTTCAAAGCTCTTCACGTAAAATAATTCGAAACGTGTATCAGCGATTTTCGAAAATTCAGCCCCATGGTCGGAAAATCGGTGGAATACTCTGGAATCCGCATTCGCTTCGCATTCGCAACGGACGTGTTTTTTCTTGCGCATCGTTTTTGTTTATTTTCCTCGTGATTTCAAGTGATACCTTGTGTTTTTTTTTTTGTTCGTGTGACGTGTGTTATACATCGGTTGTGTGAACACATTGTTGGACACTAAATTGCAATTTAATATCATTAATATTTAATAAATTTGTTCAAATACAAGAACAAACTGCATCACAAGCAATCTGGTGGTTGATTTGTACAGTTTGCATTGTGTTTATATTTGTTTTTGTATTTCTACTAATCCGCGCTCTAAACGCTTGCTTATCGCTCTCGCGCACTTCTATCGTTGGTGTTGGTTACGCTTTCTCTCTTTGTTTTGTATTCCGTTGCTGATTTCGGTCGACGCGCCCGCGCTTTAATATTTTCTAGTTGGTGTTGTTGTGCGTAAGTACAAATCAGCGTCAACAAATTTAACCCTAGGTGCCTTCTTTTTACTCCCTGTACCCATAAAATGGGTAAAAAGGGGGTATTGGATTTGTGCAAAAGTATGTAACAGGCAGAAGGAGACATCTCCGACCCTATAAAGTATATATATTCTTGATCAGTATCAAAGAGATTTCGATTTGGCCATGTCCGTCTGTCTGTCCGTCTGTCCGTCTGTCCGTCCGTATGTATGAACGCAAGGATCTCAGCAACTATAAGAGCTAGAGACACCAAATTTGGAATGTAGGTTCGTGTATAGCGGGAGCAGGTCAAGTTTATTTTAGATTTGAGATATCTCCCCCCGTTCCCCCGCTATTCGATAAAAACCGTTTTACAGTTACAATTTTCAAGATATAGCTTTAAGATTTGGCATGTCCAGTACTTTAGTCCCTCTTAATCTACTGTCCAAATTTCAAGTCGATCGGATAATAAACACCTAAGTTATTCACGAAAGAAGATTCAGTGCTGCAGCAAGGGGAAGAAGAAGCACAGTCACAACTTAAAATGCCTGGCTTGCGCTGTGGCTCGTGCGTGTGCGTATCTGTGTATGTATGTGTAAGTTAACGAAGATTCGATCGGAAATTTTTGACCTGGGTACAGGGAGTTTCGTAGTCGGGTATACTCGACTATAGCATTCTTACTTGTTTATTTTGTACTTTCTATTTCTTGTGCAGTTCCTGTTTATTTTATTTTTTATCTATTTATAATTACTCCCTGTACCCATAAAATGGGTAAAAAGGGGTATTGGATTTGTGCAAAAGTATGTAACAGGCAGAAGGAGACATCTCCGACCCTATAAAGTATATATATTCTTGATCAGTATCAAAAGAGATTTCGATTTGGCCATGTCCGTCTGTCTGTCCGTCTGTCTGTCCGTATGTATGAACGCAAGGATCTCAGCAACTATAAGAGCTAGAGACACCAAATTTGGAATGTAGGTTCGTGTATAGCGGGAGCAGGTCAAGTTTATTTTAGATTTGAGATATCTCCCCCGTTCCCCCGCTATTCGATAAAAACCGTTTTACAGTTACAATTTTCAAGATATAGCTTTAAGATTTGGCATGTCCAATACTTTAGTCCCTCTTAATCTACTGTCCAAATTTCAAGTCGATCGGATAATAAACACCTAAGTTATTCACGAAAGAAGATTCAGTGCTGCAGCAAGGGAAGAAGAAGCACAGTCACAACTTAAAATGCCTGGCTTGCGCTGTGGCTCGTGCGTGTGCGTATCTGTGTATGTATGTGTAAGTTAACGAAGATGCGATCGGAAATTTTTGACCTGGGTACAGGGAGTTTCGTAGTCGGGTATACTCGACTATAGCATTCTTACTTGTTTTCTTTTATTAAAATGTTTTTACTCCCTGTACCCATAAAATGGGTAAAAAGGGGTATTGCATCTGTGCAAATGTATGTAACAGACAGAAGGAGACATCTCCGACCCTATAAAGTATATATATTCTTGATCAGTATCAAAAGAGATTTCGATTTGGCCATGTCCGTCTGTCTGTCCGTCTGTCCGTCTGTCCGTCTGTCCGTCTGTCCGTATGAACGCGTCGATCTCAGCAACTACAAGAGCTAGAGACACCAAATTTGAAATGTAGGTTCCTGTATAGCATACGCAGATCAAGTTTGTTTCACATTTCAAATATCTCCCCCCGTTCCCCCGCAAATCGATTAAAACCGTTTTACAGTAACAATTTTCAAGATATAGCTTTAAGATTTGGCAAGTACAATACTTTAGTCTCTCTTAATCTACTGTCCAAATTTCAAGTCGATCGGATAATAAACACGGAAGTTATTCACGAAAGAAGATTCAGTAATGCAGCGAGAGGGGGTAAGAAGAAGCACAGCCACTTTTGCCGCCTGTGTGCGTGCGTCTTTGTGTATGTGTGTGTGTATGGGTAAGTGGACTTAGATGTGATTGGATGTTTTAGACCTGGGTACAGGGAGTTTCGTAGTCGGGTATACTCGACTATAGCATTCTTACTTGTTACTTTTATTACTGTGCAAACTGCAGCTAACTCCCATTCGATGTTCTCTGTGCTCGCTCTCTTGCGGCACCGAATCCGAATCCTTTTTGTTGGCCCCAGCATCGTTTCTGCTCCTTTTTACTCCCTGTACCCATAAAATGGGTAAAAAGGGGGTATTGCATCTGTGCAAATGTATGTAACAGACAGAAGGAGACATCTCCGACCCTATAAAGTATATATATTCTTGATCAGTATCAAAAGAGATTTCGATTTGGCCATGTCCGTCTGTCTGTCCGTCTGTCCGTCTGTCCGTCTGTCCGTCTGTCCGTATGAACGCGTCGATCTCAGCAACTACAAGAGCTAGAGACACCAAATTTTAAATGTAGGTTCCTGTATAGCATACGCAGATCAAGTTTGTTTCACATTTCAAATATCTCCCCCGTTCCCCCGCAAATCGATTAAAACCGTTTTACAGTAACAATTTTCAAGATATAGCTTTAAGATTTGGCAAGTACAATACTTTAGTCTCTCTTAATCTACTGTCCAAATTTCAAGTCGATCGGATAATAAACACGGAAGTTATTCACGAAAGAAGATTCAGTAATGCAGCGAGAGGGGTAAGAAGAAGCACAGCCACTTTTGCCGCCTGTGTGCGTGCGTCTTTGTGTATGTGTGTGTGTATGGGTAAGTGGACTTATAGCCTGTTTCCACTGCAGCCAAAAAATGTCACATTTCAAAAATGTGGATGATGGTGTTTCCACGGTCAAATGTGCAATTTGTCATTTGCCCGAAATAAATCAGCTGTTCGGCTTGTTTTGATGAAAATTTTCACAAAAAGTGAAAAATATGGCAAATAATGGCAGAACTGTAAAAAGTCAAAGTTGCATATCAATAGGCATTTAGTTGCGATGTGATCGTACGGTTTTGAACAATTGGAAAATGTCTGGGATGCGGAGATGGGAGAAATTTGCAATGAAATTGCGAGTGCGCACCTGTGAAGTGCACAAACTTCAATGCTCCTAAAAGGCGGTGTACCTTGTCAAAATGTTGCCAGTACGAGGGCGCACCTCCGGATAAACCTTCCCTTTTAACCTCATCCTTACTAAATACAGGAACATTAAGATATAAGCATTTTACAATATATTTTAAAAATTAATTTTGGCGCACAACTCGTCATTGTTTACATTTGCACCAGTTAATCGATAAACATCGTGAGTTCGATAAGAAAATACTAAAAAATACCGGGGCGAATGGCATCATATTAAAAATATGACGAATTTGTCACTCTTTTTCTTATGGGATTTTCTACAGGAAATATGTGACATTTTTCCAAAATAAAAAATATGACGAAAAATGTGGAAATATGATGTCGTGGAAACAGGCTATTAGATGTGATTGGATGTTTTAGACCTGGGTACAGGGAGTTTCGTAGTCGGGTATACTCGACTATAGCATTCTTACTTGTTTTTACTCCCTGTACCCATAAAATGGGTAAAAAGGGGGCATTACATCTGTGCAAATGTATGTAACAGGCAGAAGGAGACATCTCCGACCCTATAAAGTATATATATTCTTGATCAGTATCAAAGAGATTTCGATTTGGCCATGTCCGTCTGTCTGTCCGTCTGTCCGTCTGTCCGTCTGTCCGTATGAACGCGTCGATCTCAGCAACTACAAGAGCTAGAGACACCAAATTTGAAATGTAGGTTCCTGTATAGCATACGCAGATCAAGTTTGTTTCATATTTCAGTTATCTCCCCCGTTCCCCCGCAAATCGATTAAACCCGTTTTACAGTAACAATTTTCAAGATACAGCTTTAAGATTTGACATGTACAATACTTTAGTCTCTCTTAATCTACTGTCCAAATTTCAAGTCGATCGGATAATAAACACGGAAGTTATTCACGAAAGAAGATTCAGTAATGCAGCGAGAGGGGGAAGGAGAAGCACAGCCACCAATTAAATTGCCTCGCTTGCGCTGTCGCTTTTGCCGCACAGTGTGTGTGTGCGTCTTTGTGTATGTGTGTGTGTATGGGTAAGTGGACTTAGATGTGATTGAATGTTTTAGACCTGGGTACAGGAGTTTCGTAGTCGGGTATACTCGACTATAGCATTCTTACTTGTTTTTTGTTGCTATACTATAAATTGCCAGGTTAGAGCAAACTCTAAGATGGGCTTTGCTTGCTGCTGGCTGTGTGATAATGTATCACACGAAAAATGTGCTGGCCTTAACGGCAGAATTGTGGACCAGATTGAGTCAAAATCTGGCCTCAAGTGGACATGTGTATCCTGTAGGGATGTTGAAAGAGACATTATGGGTCTTGTGAGGCAGACTAAGAAAGGCTTTGGTGACATTTTCGGGCGGTTTAAAAAACTGTTCGATGGTTTTTCCGACTTGGAGAACGAATTTAAAAGTATGAAACTTTTAAATGAGTCTCCAAAACGGAAGAAGGCTAATTTTAGGCTGTCTATTGGCCCCAATGAACTGCAGCTCCCACACATGCTTCCACTACATCCGTAACTACTAAACAGTTAGAATTGATAAATTTATCGTCCCCCTCTCCTCATAGTTTAATAATCAGAAGTGAGAATAGCACCGTACCCATGGATGTTGTTCCTTCTGACCCCGTAGAGCATTCTGATTCGCTGGCTATTAACACTGTTGTTCCAGATCAACACTCTAGTGTTAATATACCAATCGAATCAACTGGTCTAGTAACCAATGCTGTGGCTCCATTGGATGCAACTGCTTTGGCTACCAAGAAGACCCTTATAGGTATTCCACCACGGAAACAAATCTTTGTTTCTAGGCTTGCCCTGATACTACATCTGATGATGTGAAGACCTTTATACAGGCTAAATCTAAAGCACACGGGAAATATCGTCATTTAAAATAAGTGTTCCGGCAGAGTATTTCAACAACATTTGTTGCAAAGAATTCTGGCCCGACCACTTAGTTGTTAAGGAATATACGGCAAAAAAGAAAAATCGGCCTCCGATTTCACTTCATTCCTCCGGTGGTAGTTCTAACCCACATATTGTAGTATCTGATAGTTCAAAAAACTAACATCCTCCCTCTCATTGGGCTATCAGAATGTAAGAGGTCTTTGTAGTAAACTTAGTAATCTTTATGTAAATAGCCTAACCTTTCCTTTCCATGTCGTTGCCTTTTCTGAAACATGGCTAACAAATTCTCCATTTATAGAAAAGATCGCACCCCTCGTCGTGGTGGTTGTGTTCTTATTGCTGTTGACGCTGATTTATCATCGGAGCTTGTAATAATTGATAATTGTATAGATATTGAATTTGTTGCTGTAAAATTGTGTATTTCCAGTATTTGCTTTTATATTACTTGTTCTTATATTCCACCTTCTTCTGATATTTCCTTATATTCTTTGCATGCTTCTGCTATCATCTATGGTTTCTGATTGTGATTTTCTTATAGTTTTTGGTGACTTTAATATCGCCGGAACTACCTGGATTTTTAGTCCTGACTCCAGCGTGTTGACACCCACGACTCAGCATGATTTTACTGATAGTTTATTTGGGATGTCATTGTGTCAAATCAATGGTATCCCAAATTCGTTACATAAAATGCTTGATCTTATTTTTGTCTTGGATTCCTCCTTCTATTCTGTCTCCCGGACTATACCTATATCCATTCCTGAAGATCCTTATCACCCATCTTTGGAAGTGTTGATTGACTTACCAGCCAGGATGCCAAGCCCAGGCAGAAAATTTGCAGAGCGAGTTCGTCAATTTCGGAAAACCGATTTTTCTAAACTTGCTCTGCTCCTATCCCAGACTGAGTGGTCCCAGCTGTACATGTGTAGAGATATGGATTGTGCAATCGAATATTTTTATTTAACTTTAAATTCATTAATTGATTCCTGTGTTCCAATTTGTAACCCACGTAGGTCTAACAATCGAGATTGTACAAAAAAGTTCAAGGAATCTGGCTCTTTCTTGGATTTTTCGCGCTATTTGATTGCCCGATCTAACTTTTCTGTACTTAATATACACTGTTATAACAACTACCTCAGAAGCTGTAGGTTACAGTTTCAGCGGGATCCTAAAAGGTTTTATAACTTCGTTCATACGAAGCGTAGGTCATCAACACTTCCATCAACTGTATTTTTCGAAAAAAAGACAGCTGACTCAGATCAGGCTATTGCCGATCTTTTTGCCGAATTTTTTCAAACGACTTATAGTTCACAACCTTATCATATGGTTTCGCCTTATCCTTATCATGTAAATAACTCCAATTGCATTTTTCGACCTTTAATAACTGAAAGTTCGCTTCTACGTGATTTAAAGGCCATTAAGCCCGTATTTTCACCGGACCTGATGGAATACCAAGCTGTGTGCTTAGGTACTGTGCTGAAGGTATTTTAAAGCCACTATTTTTTATTTTTAAACTGTCCGTGGAGCTGTGCTCTTTCCCCAACATTTGGAAAGAATCATTTATTATTCCTCTCCATAAAAAAGGAAACAAGTCTAATGTTGAGAACTATAGAGGTATTTCGAAGTTGTCTGCTATTCCTAAGATTTTTGAGAAATTAATAACTTCTCAACTTCAACATTTATGTAGATCTATAATTTCACCCTGCCAGCATGGGTTTGTGAAATATAGATCTACTACCACTAACCTATTGGAATTCACTTCATTTGTCATCAAGGGATTTCAATCTAAAAAGCAAACAGACGTTATTTATACTGATTTCAGTAAGGCCTTTGACTCTGTTAATCATTCTCTTTTACTTCATAAACTTCACCTTCTGGTGTTGGGACAAGTCTCAACGCAATGAAGAAACCGTTATGTTTACTTGCTGCAAACTAACAAAATATGTACACGCAATAAAGGACAGCGATCTGCTTCGTTTAGAAGTCAATGAGAGACTGTTTATTCAGAGAACAACTTATGATATACAGTGGCAACGCAGTGTTGCCATCATGTTTTAATTAGACAAGGATTGCCATATCAACACTCCTCCTCAATACTTGCAATTACATTATTTTAGGCCAAGCAAATCTGTACATTTTTTATGATTAACTTTCGGTAAATTCTTTGTTAGAATATCAGCTACCATTTCTTTTGTTGGACAATATTTGATATCAATTATTTTCTTTTCATAACAATTTCTTACATGGTGATATTTAACATCAATATGCTTACTTCTAGCGTGATAAACTGGGTTTTTAATGAGATTAATTGCGCTCAAATTATCGCCATACATTAAAACAGAATCAAGCTTAAATTTCAATTTCATTTAATTTATCAATTTGCTTAATATATTGCCTCTTTGGCAGCTTCGGACATTGACATATACTCTGCCTCTGTGCTGCTAAGGGCCACACACTTTTGTTTTCTCGATGCCCAAGAAAAGGCTGAACCACCCCAAATGTAGGTATATCCAGTATAGGATTTGCGGTCACTTGCATCGCTTGCCCAATCTGCATCACAATATCCATAAATGGCCGCACTAGTATTCTCATATTTTAACTTGAGATCTGAAGTTGTGTGTAGATACCGTAGCACCTGTTTGGCGGCTGCCAAATGCTTGCTGTGAGGATCTGCATTCCTCTGAGACAACTTGCACACCGAATGCAGAATATCCGGACGTGATGATAGCGCTACGTACATAAGAGACCCAATAACAGATTGGTACTCCGTCACGTCGACCTTCTTGCAACTTGCACTGTTGCAATTTACTTGGAAGTTTGCTTCCAACGGCGTTGACGTTGTTCGACACTCGCTCATGCCCATCTCTGCAAGAAGGCAACTTATGTGGGTTTTCTGGCCCACCAGCATCGCACCAGTCTCGCCTTCGCGTTCGATCTCAAGGCCCAAAAAGTTTGAGACAGGACCCTTGTCGACTACCTGAAATTCAGATGAGATTTCCTTTTTAGCTTTTACCATCTCACCAAGATCGGAACACGCCATCAGCAAGTCATCAACATAAACGGCAATAATGTTGATCGTCTTCTTCTTTGTGACCATTGAATACAAGCATGGCTCACTTTCGCATGCCCTGTAGCCAATTTTCTTCAGAGCACCATCCAGCTTTTCATTCCAGACTCGACCCGATTGTTTCAGGCCATACAGCGACTTCTTAAGCTTCAAAATTTGTCCAGATCCGTCATCAAATTTCTCTGGCTGCTTCATGTAGACGTCCTCTTCGAGATCACCATTCAAGTACGCTGTCGATACATCGAGCTGATGTACATGCAACTCCAATTCTGCCGCCATGGCTAGAACCATACGAATAGTTGCATAACGGACGACTGGCGAATATGTTTCTTCGTAATCAATGCCGAATTTCTGACTACAACCTTTTGCCACCAATCGCGCCTTATAGCGATCAATTTCGCCTGCTGGATTGCGCTTAATTGTGAATACCCACTTGCAGCCTATTGGTCTTTCACCTGCAGGAAGCTTTACCAGTTGCCACGTCTGATTTTTAAGTAAAGCGTTGTACTCCTCCTGCATCGCACACATCCAATTATGTGCTTGTGGGCCTGCCAATGCCTCACTAACAGTAGAGGGAACCTCGGAGTTTTTGCCGCACATCATATTTAATATATTGTACTGCTTACGCGGTCTTCCTCTTAAGCCCGTTCTAATTAATCTGGGCCTACCTGGTCCAATTCTAACTGCCTCCATGACACCTTCATTATCTTCAGTTTCAGTATCGTCGCTTTGCTCACTCTGCATATCAGCTCCTACACTTTCAGAATTGATCTCGGTTGTATCAACGCTAGTGTCGACTGCACTTAGAGCATTTCTGTCGCGCTCTTCTTCACACAGCATCACATTGAAGTCAACAGCAGCTTTGTGCACGTCTCTTTCCACGAAATATACGTCACGGCTCGTCTTGAATTCACCTGTCTGCTTGTCATATAAGCGATATGCCTTCGATGTTTCAGAATAGCCAACCATTACGTATTCTTTGCCCTTTTCTTGAAACTTTTTCTTTTGAAATTTATTCAGAGCAATAGCAATCGATCCAAATACTCTCAAGTGCTTCACCACTGGCTTGTGCCCAGTCCACACTTCATAGGGAGTGACGCCTTCTAGCGCCTTCGTAGGGGACCTATTCCTCAAATATGCTGCACAGGCTATAGCCTCAGCCCAGTATGTCTCATCCATACCAGCACTATTTAACATGGCTCGTCCCATCTCCAGTAAGGTTCTGTTGAATCTTTCAGCGACTCCATTTTGCTGCGGCGTATAGGGTACTGTATACTGCCGCCGTATGCCAATTTTCTCCAAATACAGGTCAAACTCCTTGTTGGAGTACTCGGTGCCATTGTCACTTCTTAAAACTTTGACTTTCATACCTGTCTGCCGTTCAACCATGGTCAAATGTTTCTGGAACACTTTCATTACCTCGCTTTTTTGCTTTAGAAAATACACATGAACATATCGGCTCTTGTCATCGATCATTGTTACAAAATACTTGTTGCCACCTATCGACATTTTACTTATTGGCCCACATACATCACTATGCACCAGTTGTAGTATATCTTTGGCTCTCATTTCAGATTTCTCAAAAGGCCAATTTTCTCCAAATACAGGTCAAACTCCTTGTTGGAGTACTCGGTGCCATTGTCACTTCTTAAAACTTTGACTTTCATACCTGTCTGCCGTTCAACCATGGTCAAATGTTTCTGGAACACTTTCATTACCTCGCTTTTTTGCTTTAGAAAATACACATGAACATATCGGCTCTTGTCATCGATCATTGTTACAAAATACTTGTTGCCACCTATCGACATTTTACTTATTGGCCCACATACATCACTATGCACCAGTTGTAGTATATCTTTGGCTCTCATTTCAGATTTCTCAAAAGGCTTTACATGACATTTATTCTTTAAACATGATATACACTTTATATCAACAGCTGCTCCTGCAGACTGAAATGTCAACCCACGAACCATATCCTTGCTTTTTAGCTCACGCAAGCTGTGCATATTCAAATGACCATAGCGCTCATGCCATTTCAATAGTTCGTCATTGCTTTTACTGAAACACAACTTATCAATATGTTTTAATTCACACATATATAAGCCATCGACCTTTCTGGCCTTTAGTATTAACCCGTTGTCGTTAAAATACGCATAATCTTTATCAAAATTTATTGTGCATCCATTTAGCACTGCCTTGGCCGCAGATATAAAATTACATTGCAGTTCCGGTACATACAATACATTATTCATTGTAATTTTGAAGCCTTTTTGGCTGTTCAATACCACTGTACCACGGCCGCTCGCCGTTATCTGCTTATTTCCAGCAACTTCAATTTCTTGCATGTGCGATTCAAACGTATCAAACAATTCACGTCTTGCACACATATGTGAAGTAGCGCCACTGTCAACGCACCAGGCACCGACACTAATACCATTACTCGTTGCTACGCCTGCAAACGATCGGCTGTCGCTCTTGCAGTTGTTGTAATATTTGCTCTCTTTGCGCTCACCATTTTTTCTGTTTTCAATTTCATTGCCGCTGCAGCAATTTGCAGCGAAATGGCCTCTCTTTCCACATTTCCAACATTTCCCATCCTTTTGCTTACTTTTCGTAGCACCGTTACTTTGTCTATACTGATATTTGTCTGTATGCTTTTTGCCTACCGATTGCGCCGCAAATGCCTGCGCGCTGACATGTTGTTCACTATTTTTGCGCCTTTCTACTTCTTCTAACAGCTTGCTTTTTATTACGCTGAGCGACGGCAAATCGTCGCGCGCTTCAAGTGCAACAACAAAATTTTCGTATGATGGCGGTAAACTCGCCAACAACATAATAACAAATAACTCATCATTCAGCGAAATTCCAATTTCTGCTAGCTTTTCAACAATACATGAAAACTCCGTTACGTGCTGCTGAACATTGTCACCTTCTTGCATCCGTTTATTTAACAATTGCTTAAACAACGTTACCTTGCGAACTGGACCTGCTGGTCGATGCATCTTCTCAAGATCATCCCACATATCCTTCGCACAAGTGGACTTTTTTATTGTGATGCGGTCATGGGCAAAAATAGCACTGCCATTGCTTTATCGTTTTGGTTTTTCCACAAACTAAATGCAACATTGGCCTCATCTTCCGGTTTTACGTGATCCCCGGACACTACTGACCACAAGTCTTGATGCACCAATACGCTCCGTATGAGCACACACCAAGTGTCATAATTGGTGTCATCCAGTTTTTCTACACTGTACATATGACTCATTTTTTACAGTTATTTTAAACCGATTTATTGATACTTTAAATATCCCGTACACTGCACTGTGCACCACAATTAAACTGTTGTTGTATATGTTTAATTATTTAGATTTCATAAAAAGGTCACTTATGCACAAAACACACTCTCTATTATTTGCTTCAATCCTCTGTTCAATTTTATGTACTTATTTAAATGCCCTGGGCCCATAACCTGTTGGGACAAGTCTCAACGCAATGAAGAAACCGTTATGTTTACTTGCTGCAAACTAACAAAATATGTACACGCAATAAAGGACAGCGATCTGCTTCGTTTAGAAGTCAATGAGAGACTGTTTATTCAGAGAACAACTTATGATATACAGTGGCAACGCAGTGTTGCCATCATGTTTTAATTAGACAAGGATTGCCATATCAACATCTGGGTTTTCCAAATAACTTAATTCTTTGGATCTCCAACTATTTAACTCTTAGAACCCAAAAAGTGTATTTCAAAGGCTTAGTTTCTAGGTCTGTTCAAGTTACTTCCGGAGTTCCACAAGGAAGTCATCTTGGCCCCTTATTATTTACTCTGTTTATAAATGACCTTCCTTCTGTTGTAAATCACTCCCGGGTACTGATGTATGCCGATAATGTTAAAATTTGTCTGTCATCTACTGATTTCTTATCTGGTCAAAGGTTGCAAACAGATCTTGATAGTTTCCAAACCTGGTGTCGGGTAAATTTATTAAATCTGAATTGTGGTAAGTGTAACGTAATATCCTTTTACAGGCGAATGCCCTTTATTAATAATTATATTCTTAATGGTAAGCCGCTTGCTCGAATTGAGTCGGTTGATGATTTGGGTATCCTTTTAGATCCCAAGCTTAAGTTGGACAAGCATATCTTTTCCACCGTGTCTTTTCAGTGTCCTGGGTTTCATTAAGCGTTGGTCGAAGGAATTTAACGATCCCTACATTACTAAAACTCTTTATTCTTCTCTTGTCCGACCTATTCTTGAATATGGTTCTTGTATTTGGTGTCCCCAATACAAGGTTCATCAGGATAGATTAGAATCGGTACAAAAACAATTTCTGCTCTTTGCACTCCGGGGTCATAACTGGAATACTAATACTCGCTTGCCTTCTTATCGTAGTAGACTTTTATTAATAAATTTGCCTTCTCTTTCTGATCGTAGAATCATGCTGGGTGTAATTTTCTTACACAAACTAACTAATGGGGAAATTGATTCTTCTGAATTAATCAGCCAAATTAGTTTTGCAGTTCCGATCAGATGTTCTAGAAACTTTCTTCCACTATCGCTCCAAGCTTGTAGTTCTAATTATGCTATTCATAACCCCTTTCGAGTCTTATGCCCTAACTATAACAATCTTTTCCATCTAATAAGTAATGCTACTTCAATTTCTACACTTAAAACTTTACTCTTACGATATTTATGTAATCCTTAGGAACTTTTGTATAATGTTATTGTTGTATTTGCATGTCCGCGATCTTTTGCTACCGTACGTTACGCGGCGTGCCCCTCGGTCAGTTGGGCGGCAGGTGGGTTGCATTTATGCTTGGGTCCGCGCGTTAACAAGCCCGTGCTTGGTGTCGTTGGGCCACATGTATGTACTGTTCGTTAGTACATCAACGTCCAGAATATATATAAAAAAAATTTAAAAATTCGAATTTTTAATGTTCATGCGATTGGCTTCAAACTCATTTTCATTGTTCTATAGGAAAACTTAATAGGCGCGGTGGCCAAAGATTTTGGAAAATCTACCCCCAAGTTCGGAGAATTCATGGAAAACTGTTGTATGTAACTTTTTTGATTATCGTCCGATTGGCTTCAAACTCATTTTCAAAGCTCTGCACATTAAATAATTGGACAAGTGTATCACGGATTTCGAGAAAATCATCCCAATGGTCGGAAATTCGTTTGAAAACTCAGGCGTTCGACATTTTTAATTTTCATGCGATTTCCTTTAAACTCATTTTCTAGGTTCTACACAAAAACATAATAGTCACAGTGGCCAAAGATATTGAGAAACCTACTCTCAAGGTCGGAAAATTCGTGGGAAACTGTTGTATGAAGCTTTTTTGATTATCGTCCGATTTGCTTCAAACTCATTTTTAAACTTCTGCACGTAAAATAATTGGATACGAGTATTACCGATTTTGGGAAATTCAGCCCCATGGTCGGAAATTCGGTGGAAAAATCTGCCACTCGAAGTTTTTAATTTTCATTAGATTGACTTCAAACTTATTTTCAAGAATTTATAGGAATATAGGTGGTCAAAGAGTTTGGAAAATCTACCCCCAAGTTCGGAGAATTCGCGGAAAACTGTTGTATGTAACTTTTTTGATTATCGTCCGATTGGCTTCAAACTCATTTGTTGAAGTTTGCAACTTAAATTTATCGATACATCGTATATTATGAATATGTTATAAGTTCATCTCTATCTAACATATGTTATCGCCACTTTGCTCTTACTCTTAATAAATCGTTTGTCGAGTTCACATCGTTCGTCGTGTGTTCTTATTTTACAACAATAAGTTCGATATCCCTGTGCAGACAAGTCTCTCGTGTATTATTATAATTATACCAACATTGGTTATGGGCCCAGACTCAGTCTAACAGATCGAAGAAGTTGTAAAAGTTAAAATGAGTCAATATCAAATCGAAAAGTTGAACGAGCAAAATTATGATGTGTGGAATATACAAATGCGTAGTATACTGGTCCATCAAGAGCTCTGGAACATTGTGTGTGGGAAAGATGAAATTATCCCAGAAATTGCAAGAACGGTATTGGTTAATGAAAAAGCCCTTGCGTGCTTAATTTTGAACGTGAATAATTCCCAGTTAAACTATATAAAACAGTGTATAACAGCTAAAGAAGCATGGGATAAATTACGCGAAGTTCACGTGCCGACCGGACCAATTCAAAAAGTGTCGCTCTATAAAAAACTATTAAATATGAAATTGGAGCCAAATGCAGTTATGTCGCATTATATAAACTCATTCATAGAAATAGTAAACAAGCTAGCTGAAGTTAGCATTGATTTGAGCGAGGAGTTAAAAGTGATTATTCTATTGTCCAGCCTGAGTGCAGAATATGAACATTTCATTGTCGCTATGGAAACCAGAGACTCGTTGCCTTCATTGGAAATGGTCAAGGCCAAGCTGCTGGCTGAGGCAAATAGAAGAGAAGAAAACAGTGACAAAGTACAGCAAGCGTGTATGCAGCAAGCGTTTTATGCAGGCGCAAATAAAAAGCAAGACGAAACACACGCAAAGAAGAACAGCAAATTTACCGGAATGTGCTTCAATTGTGGAAAGCGCGGTCACCGATCAGCGCAGTGTAGATCAAAGCGTAAAGAAAACAAGGAACAAAGCGAGAACAAAAACGAATATCAGCGAGTTTCTTACGCAGTGTATTCGGCAATACAGAAAGACGTAACGGTTGAAAACAGCTGGTGTTTAGATAGTGGTGCAACTTCGCACATGTGTCACGATAAAAACTTATTCGTTTCGTTTGTAGAGCAAAACGATAAAATTCTGTTGGCTGCCGATAAACAAATTGTGAGCCCTGGAAGAGGCTCAGTCAAAATAAAAACAAGTGAATGCGAATTAATGCTACAAGATGTGTTACATGTGCCAGATATTAATTTAAATTTCTTTTCCGTCAGCAAAGCACTAAAATTTGGACATACGGTAATTTTTAAAGAAAATTGTGCTGTTGTTAAATCGAAAGATGGAATGATTTTACTGGTAGCGAAAGTAAAGGACAATTTATTTATGTTCGATGATTTAAATAAAAATCGGTTATTTGCTATGCAGAAAAAAGAAATTATGTGGCATTGTAGGTATGGACACCTTAATTTTCGCGGTTTAAATGACTTAATACGCAACCAACTCGTAAACGGCATTAATATAAAAAACGTTTCCATCGACACAAATTGCAACACATGTAATAAGTCGAAAATTTGCTCTTTACCATTTGCTAAGAACAGTGCAAAGCGTGCGTCGCAAATATTGGAATTAATTCACACAGACGTTTGCGGTCCTATAAATGTGAATTCTATCGGTGGTGCAAAATATTTCATAACGTTTATAGACGATATGTCAAAACGCGTTTTTGTCTATTTTATGAAATCAAAGGATCAAGCATTTGAAAAATTCCAAATATTTAAAAATTTAGTTGAGCGGCAAACCGAAAAGAAAATAAAAGCTGTGCGTAGTGACAACGGCAAAGAATTCGTGAATAACTTGTTTGATAAGTTTCTAAAAGACAATGGCATAAAGAGACAACTGACAGTTCCGTATACGCCTCAACAGAACGGGGTAGCTGAAAGAGCAAATCGAACACTAGTTGAAATGGCGCGGTCAATGATGATTCATTCAAACGTGGAAGAGCCTTTATGGGCTGAGGCAATTGCAACCGCTGCATATTTGCGGAACAGGTCTCCATCTCATGCGCTCAACGGTATTACTCCTTTTGAAGTCTGGAGTGGGCGTAAGCCTTGCGTAGCGCACTTACGTATTTTTGGATCCCCTGTTTTTGCCCTGGATAAGATGCATCATCATAAATTTCGGCCTAAGGGAAAAGAGTATATTTTTGTCGGCTATTCCCTAACCGCAAAGGCCTATCGAATTTATGACAGAGAGAAGAAGCAGGTTATCGAGCGGCGTGATGTTAAATTCGTTGAAGCAGAATGTGGCAGAAATGTTTGTCTTTCTCCAAATGCTTACGATTTTACTTCTTTTCTCATAGAGTTTAGCCCAAATAAGGACGAAGCACCAGGTGCAGCAGCGCAACGAGCAGAAGAAGTACCAGGCGAAGAAGCGCAATCAGAAAGTGAAGCACCAGGCGCAACAGCGCAATCAGCAGATGACGCACCAGGCGCAGCACCGCAATCAGTAGGTGAAACAACAGGCGCAACAGCGCAAATGGCAGACCAAGCGGTGCAAAGAGACTTCGATCATTCAGATGATGAACAGCAGGATCAATTTGAAAGCTTCAGCGAGTCTACAAATTCAACAGGATCTGAAGAAGAGATGCATATTTGTCGGGGACCTGGAAGGCCAAAACTTATTCGCACTGGGCAGCCAGGTAGACCCAGAAAGCAATACAATATGCTCAACAATATGATCGCTTTTCACGACATCGAAACGCCGAACACCGTCAAGCAAGCATTGGAAGGCAAACATTCGTTTGAGTGGGAGAGTTCCATGAAGCGAGAATACGATGCTCTCATAGCAAACAATACGTGGTCTATGGTTGACCTTCCAGCGGGAGCGAAAGCCATTGGTTCGATGTGGGTATTCCGATTGAAACGGAATAATGAAGGCAGCATAAAAAAGTTTAAGTCTAGGTTAGTCGCCAAGGGCTGCAGTCAGCAATATGGTATAAATTATAATGAAACATTCTCGCCCGTCATACGTTATGAAAATATAAGATTGTTGTTAGCAGTTGCTGCTGAAAAAGAATTATACCTTCACCAAATAGACGTTTCAAATGCATATTTAAATAGTGATCTAAATGAAACAGTATATATGAAACAGCCAGAACATTTTGTAAGCAAAGATCATTCTCAGCAAGTTTTGAAGCTAGAAAAAGCTATATATGGGCTTAAGCAATCTGGTAGGGCATGGAATAGTACTCTAAATGATGTATTAAAAAATCTTGGATTTAAAGCAACCAAAAATGAGCCATGTTTGTACAAAAAGATCACTGTAGATTCGTATAGTTTAATAGCTGTGTATGTAGACGACCTCATAATAGCGTGTTCAAAGAAAATCGACATTGCTCGTATAAAGGCACACCTTGAAAAATCATTTGAGATTCACGATAGTTCTGAATTGCATAATTTCTTGGGAATTGAAATACAGCATCAAGGACAATTAGGTCAGATTTCAATAGGCCAAAAGCAGTTCATAAAATGTTTATTAGAAAAGTATAATATGAACATGTCTCGTCCAGTCTCAACTCCCTTAGATGCTGGATTCCAGATTAGCTGCAACAATGACAAATGTGTCAAGGTGGACATCACTGATTACCAATCACTGATCGGTTCATTAATGTACTTGGCAATATCGACACGGCCTGACATCGCACACTCAGTCAGCAAACTTGCGCAGCGAAACAATGACCCACACGTCGAGCATGAGTCTGCCGCAAAACATATCCTGCGGTACTTATTAAAAACTATCGAGTTCAAGCTACACTATTGCAAGACTGGAGTACCATTGCATGGTTTTGTAGATGCGGACTGGGCCAACGATAGCATGGACCGAAAATCGTACACAGGTTACGGATTTTATTTTGGAGGCGCTGCATTTTCATGGGAATCCAAAAAACAAGGTTTGGTTGCCCTCAGCAGCACAGAGGCTGAATACGTCGCCTTATCAACAGCAGCAAAAGAAGCAACTTATCTTCGCAGACTTCTTGAAGAGATCCGCTGTCATCCGTCAGCAGACCCAATTAAAATAAATGGTGATAATTTGAGTGCACAACAGATTGCAGCTAACCCAGTTCATCATAAGCGTACTAAACACATTGATATTAAACATCACCATATTAGAGAAGTTGTTGCAACAAATGTAATTTCCATTAGTTATGTACCAACAAACGAAAATGTTGCTGATGTGTTTACTAAAAACTTACAAAAAGAAAAACACAATAAGTTTGTAAAAATGCTTGGAATGTATAATTAAAAACTAATTGTATTACTTGATATGTTTGATTGAAATGAAATGTATTATATAAATTTAAATTGAGAAGAAGTGTTGAAGTTTGCAACTTAAATTTATCGATACATCGTATATTATGAATATGTTATAAGTTCATCTCTATCTAACATATGTTATCGCCACTTTGCTCTTACTCTTAATAAATCGTTTGTCGAGTTCACATCGTTCGTCGTGTGTTCTTATTTTACAACAATAAGTTCGATATCCCTGTGCAGACAAGTCTCTCGTGTATTATTATAATTATACCAACATCATTTTCAAAGCTCTCCACATTAAATAATTGGACAAGTGTATCACCGATTTCGAGAAAATCATCCCAATGGTCGGAAATTCGTTTGAAAACTCAGGCATTCGACATTTTTAATTTTCATGCGATTGGCTTTGAACTCATTTTCAAGGTTCTACACAAAAACATAATAGTCACAGTGGCCAAAGATATTGAGAAACCTACTCTCAAGGTCGGAAAATTCGTGGGAAACTATTGTATGAAGCTTTTTTGATTATCGTCCGATTTGCTTCAAACTCATTTTTAAACTTCTGCACGTAAAATAATTGGATACGAGTCTTACCGATTTGGGGAAATTCAGCCCCATGGTCGGAAATTCGGTAGAATAATCTGCCATTCGACGTTTTTAATTTTCATTAGATTGACTTCAATCTTAGTTTCAAGAATTTATAGGAATATAGGTGGTCAAAGAGTTTGGAAAATTTACCCCCAAGGTCGGAAAATTCGCGGAAAACTGTTGTGTAAAACTTTTTTGATTATCGTCCGACTGACTTCAAACTCATTCTCAAAGTTCTACACATTAAATAATTCGACACATGTATCATCGATTTTGTGAAATTCAGCCCCATGGTCGAAAAATCAGTGGAATACTCTGCCATTTGACATTTTTAATATTCATTCGATTGACTTCAAGCTCTTTTTCAAGGATTTATAGGAATACTAGCTGGTAAAACGCCAGCGTTGCCAGGCGAAATATTTAGACTAAAATGCATTATGTTGAATTTGACTACTTTCGTCAACCGTAAGAAATACTCAAAACTAACGTATCACAGTTTTCTATCCCGTGGGGGTAGGAAACTATATAGTTGAGCCACGTGACTTATTTTTTTTGCGTAGGGCTATGAAAATGTCATTGAAATCGATCTAACTAAACAAATAATCCCACTCATTTGTCCTTGACTTCCATTTCCAGTCCGTGGCTACGCGGAGTAGGTTTTCGAAAATCATTTGTCATTTGAAAACCAATTCAACAAATAATACTAAAAATCCAGACTAAAGCTTTCCAATTATTTTCCGCCCGTTGTATTGCCCGCAAAGTACTGAGGTATTTACTCCCTGTACCCATAAAATGGGTAAAAAAGGGGTACTAAATCTGTGCAAATGTATGTAACAGACAGAAGGAGACATCACCGACCCTATATAGTATATATATTCCTTATTAGTATCAAAAGAGATTTCGATTTGACCATGTCCGTCTGTCCGTCCGTATGTATGAACGCAAGGATATCAGCAACTATAGGAGCTAGAAACACCAAATTTGTAATGTAGATTCGTGTTTAGCAGGAGCAGGATTTAGATTTGAGATATCTCCCCCCGTTCCCACGCAATTAGATAAAAACGTTTTATACCAACATCTTTAAACTTTGGTCACTCTTAATCTATTGCCCAAATTTCAAGTGGATCGGATAATAAACACGGAAGTTATTCACGAAAGAAGATTCAGTGCTTCAGCGCGGGCGGAAGAAGAAGCACAGCCACAACTTAAAATGCTTCGCTTGCGCTGCGCTTGAGCTGTCGCTCGTGTGTGTGCGTCTTTTGTGTTCGTAGATGCGATCGGAAATTTTTTACCTGGGTACAGGGAGTTTTGTAGTCGGGTATACTCGACTATAGCATTCTTACTCGTTTTATTTATATTTGGAAATTATTATGAAGCTGAATTTCAGACTTCACCCCTTTCGGACTGTGGGCGTGCAATTTTCAAAACCGGTAGCACATGTGTCGAATTATTAATGTGAGGTGCTTTGAAAATTAGTTTCAAATAAATTGGATGATAAACAGAAAAGTTTGAAAATGAGTTTGAAGTCAATCGGACGGTAATTAAAAAAGTTGCACACAACATTTTTCCGCGAATTTTTCGACCTTGGGGGTAGATTTAAAAAAATCTTTGGGCACCGCGCCTATTATAAGTTTATGTAGAACATTGAAAATAAGTTTGAAGCCAATCGCAAGAAAATTAAAAATGTCGAATTCCAGAGTTTTCCACCAATTTTCCGACCATGGGGCTGAAATTTCCAAATTCGCTGATATGTGTCGAATTATTTAATGTGTAGAGCTTTGAAAATGAGTTTGAAGCCAATCGGACGATAATCAAAAAAGGATCATTCAACAGTTTTCTTCGAATTTTCCGACTTTAGAGGTAGATATTAAAAAATCTTTGACAATCGCGCCTATTTAATTTTTCTATAGAACAATGAAAATGAGTTTGAAGCCAATCGCATGAAAATTAAAAATGTCAAATTCCAGAGTTTTCCACTGATTTTCCGACCATGGGGCTGAATTTTCCAAAATCGTTGATTCACGTGTCTAATTATGAAATGTGTACAGCTTTAAAAATGAATTTGAAGCCAATCGGACGATAATAAAAAAGTTTAATACAACAGTTATCCTCGAATTTTCCGACTTTGGAGGTAAATTTTTCTAAATCTTTGACTAATTCACCTATTATTTTATTGCATAGAACCTTGAAAATGAGTATGAAGCCAATCGCATGAAAATTAAAAATATCGAATGCCAGAGTCTTCCACTAATTTTCCGACCATGGGGCTGAATTTCCCAAAATCGCTGATACACGTGTCGAATTTATTTTACTTTGAAAATTAATTTAAAGGTGATCGGACTAAAATTAGACTTTCGCCCATACAACCTTGAGACCCCCATTTTCCGTCCATTGGGGTGGATTTTCCAAAATCGGTGAAATAGGTCTCAAATGAATTTTTGTGTAGATCTTTGAAAATGACTTTGAAGCCGACTGGATGGTAAACAAAAAAGTTGTATACAACAGTTTTCCACGATTTTCCACGCTTGTGGGTCGATATTTCCAAAATCCCGTCTTAGCGTGCACTTTTATCATAGGTGGATTCTACTGTGAAAATGCATGTTAACTGTCGGAAAAGATGTGGAAACTCTGGAATTCAGTGTTTTAATTTCTCATGCGAATGACGTCACACTTATTGTCAAAGCTAAACATGAAAAGTTAGGTTCTTTGGGTGTAAACACAACGGGGGAAAATAGGTGATTGTATATTTCTTGCAAAGGCTTCAAACTTATTTTCAAAACTACACCAAAAATAATATAAGAATGTGCTCATGTGGGAGATATAGATTTTTCTCATTTGCTGGGGAGGGGGTGGGGAGGTCAAATTTGTTTGATGCAGATTTGTGCCCTATTAAATTCTCAAAAGCTAGCTGGCGCGAGTGGGTTTAGATGTTGTTGGCCACACTTCTATTCGCTACCCTCCCAACCATAGTCCTCTATTTACTTGTTAACAGAAGACCCCAAATGCAGCTAACTATTTACTTTTTATTTACACTCCCATTTCATAAGAATAAGAAAAACTTTAATAATTCATTTTGTTACTTATTTTCATGCTTTTAATTACTCGAAATTTTCATTCTTTTGCTTTGTATCTTTCACGGAAAAGTGACATAATCAAAATTTCATATATATAGATCAGTGTATTCCGTAGGCTTATATCTCTAGTATAATTTTACATTAATAATGTTGAACCTGTGACATTTTTTCCATATACCGTTATTTTATCTTTAAACTTATTACATTTTCTAAGGGCGACTAAATTACAACCCTGTTTTATTTGTTTGTGCCATTTGTGGATTATTTATGTTTGCTTTTGTCTGTTCAGTTTTTAATTTAATTTTATTTATTTATTTATTTTCTTTGAACTTTGTTCATGCTTTTAACTTGTTTGTACTTCCTTACGTAATTTAATTTTTCATATTTCGACTTGTGATCTCAAATAAAAATCAACAACAATCACTGCTGCAAAAGATAATAATTAATAGTGCATGCAATTGATCAACAGTGCGACAATCGTCCAGCTGTTTTGCATTTGCCGGCCAAACCTACGGTATTTACCGTTGCATTGTAAGCTCAGGCAGCAACAGGTGTTAGGCAAATACAATACGAATAATCTCAACAAACATTTTTAGTGTATTTCACCCATAGAACTCCTCGATGAAGGCCTTCTCGATGATGTTGTATATGTGTTGAATATGCTTAACTTTTTAATTTGTTGTTGGGGACAATATATATCTTTTTTTTATTTCTATTAGATTACTAATTTTTACTTAATTACTATTTTTAATTTGTAGCCAACTTTATTATTCATTTCGTTTTTGGTTTTAATACTTTTGACTGCACTGTGTTTTGTGTGTTTCAATGTTTTTTTGCACTGCAGTTCATTGTTGTTGATGGTTTATTCTGCACAGATCATAGGGTATATATATTTAAAAAAATTGCACTTACACAAAAGCAACTTGTCGCACTTTACATAGTTTTGTTTTATGTCGTATTTTTACTTTTCATTTTTGTCTTTTATCGTACCATTTTTAACTTAAGCCCACTAATTATTTAAGGATGTATTAATTAAGATTTTGAAATTTTTTTATCAATTTAGATTTTGTTAACACCCATCAAGCTGTTTTTCTGACACACACGTTTTCTTTAAGGAATTTTCGGGAGGTTTTCACGTCGACGGGGTTCCGCACGCGGCTGCCACGGCTAAGGCTGTTAGTTACACTACTAGCTCAGCGTGCCTGGTAGCCCAAACTTCGCTCGCTCTGCGACGAATAGGGGGGAAGAGAAAAAACCAAATGAAGATCACATGTACTTCTCCACAATCGTGCGACTCAGCAAGCCCTTGATAAAGAGAATTAATGCACAATTAGACTATATCCCAGCAATCTCTCGATTTTTTTGGGTTTTTACTCTTTTTAAAGAGATAATTACCTTGATCCAAGTGTCTTTTGTGGGTTGTTGCAGCAACAGATTCGTTATTCTATCTTATAAATTGGCTGACGCCTTGTCAGAAGCTAGGTAAAAATTGCATATTTTAAACCAATTTTAATTTATTTTAATAATAATTTTTAAATAATAATTACCTTGCCGTATAGGCACTCCTTTAGGCGACTCTGCAAGTTATTTATTTGGCGTAAATAACTGCAGATGTCCGCCAACAAAAAAGATTAAACTTTTAAGTTTTTGGGTGTACAACGCGGTACTGTAACCAAAAATTATTAGCACTTAAATTGCACGTCCGTGCAGTTTCGCTGCTCACAAGAAAAGAATTTGGGTCGGATGCCGAGGGTCTCGAGAACCTTTCGGCTATCCGATTAGTATCGATATTGACTGCTTTTTATCAGTATTGAAACAAGGTGCAAGCGGGCTTATCGATAGTGTGGTGAGTAAATGCCAATATACAAATTTAAATATTTGAAAATTAAATGAAATTTCAAAAACATTTTAAATAATTAATATTTGCTAATATGGAGCCATTACAAGCCCAGATAATCTAACGAGTCTCACGAGGTATGATTAGCTGGAATTAGCATCTGATATCCTTTGCATGATTAGTTCCAATTTCTTTGCCTGTTAAAGTTTCTAGAAGATAATATGAATTTGAAAAACTGGGGTCCTAATTTCTTGTTGTACTTTTGGCTGAAATTACTCAGGCTAAAATTATGCTTGAACACCTCCTGACCTTCTTTGTACAAAACAGGTTTCGATCGAAGGTTATACTGCCTTACATTCCTTTCGTAGGCCTCACGGCTGTTTTCTTTAATATCTTGTCGCAACAAATTTAAACGACCTGAGTGGCTTAATATTGGGGTTTCTTCTAATAATGACAATTGTTTCAACAGTTTATAATCGTCTCCGTGATTAATCATATTGAAACCGAATAATGCCTTATACGGTGAACACCCAATTGATTGGTGTAAGGACGATCGCAATGCTGACGAAATACTCGGTAAATGAAGATCCCATTCCGCTTGGTCTGCTTTGAGGTAAGAGCGAATGGTAGCCAGTAACGACCGATTTACTCTCTCAGCAGCATTACTTTGAGGAGAATATAATGCTGTACAAATGTGCCTAATTCCAAGTTTAGTCAAAAAACGCTTCAAACTCATTTGACTTGAACTGTGAGCCGTTGTCACTAATTATGGACTCAGGTACTCCAAATTCAGTAAATATTCGTTGATCCAAAAACTCTTTAACATGTCGTACATTTTTTTAGCGGACACAACCAGTGATACCGACAAAAATGATCGAGGACAATTAGCAACCCGATGTGACCCTTTTTACTCCGTGGAGAGTTTTTGAAATGGTCTACAAGACACACTTTGTTCGCCCATAGGTGGTCGTAAGGTTACATTAGGAGATTTGGTTTATTTACATATATCACATGCACGTACATACTCGCGAACTTGCTTGGACAACCCTGGCCAAAACAAGTATCTTCGCAAGCGCTCGATAGTTTTCTGCATACCCCCGTGTGCAGATACTACGGTATCGTGTGCTTGACGAATTACAGATTCTCCTAATATTTCCGGCACCCACAGTTACCAACAATTTGAATCCTGAGCGTCATTGCCTGAAGGGTGCTCTGTTCGGATGTATACAAATCGATCAGCAGTTTCCAAATCGGGAAATTTCTCACTGTTCGATTCCACTAACGTCTTTAGATCAACATAGTCTTGATCTAAAAATGTGTTCGATTCTAAATCAATTTCGAGAGCAATTAGTTCGATGCTATCAACCTCAGGTTCACCTAGTCTTGATAAAGCATCTGGAACTATATGGTCCTTACCTTTTCGATGCGATATTGTAAATTTTAGCGATTGTAAGCGAAAAATCCATCTGGCTAAACGACCCGACACATTCTGTTGTCGCATAAGCCACAGTAAACTGAGTGGTCGAGGACTGCTTCAAAGGGCTGTAATTCCAAGTAGCAACGAAATTTCTCAACCGCCAGTATAAACGCGATCGGCTTCTCTGCACCGTTTTTCGACAATTGCACCAGCACAGCGCCAACGCCGTAGTCGCTTGCATCGCAATGCAAAAAGAATTTTTGCGAAAAGTCTGGGTTTTGTAGAACTGGTGCCGTTGTAAGCAGAATTTTTAAGTTTTCCATAGCGACCTGAGCTTTTGGAGTCCACTTCAAACATTTTTTTGAGGACAGGACTTCCGTGATGGGAAACGTGACCTCAGCAAAATTTTGAATAAATCGCCTATACCACCCACATACCCCTAAGAAACCTCTGACTTGCTTCATGTTCTTGGGTGTTGGCCAGTTTTGTACGCATGCAATTTTTTCGGGATCCGTCGCAATACCTCCACTTCCAATGACGTAGCCTAAATAATTTACTTTTGTCACACAAAATTGACTTTTAGACACGTTAAAAGTGAGATTAGCTTTTCGGAACTGGTCTGCTAGACGAACCAACACAGCTAAGTGTGAGGAAAAGTCTTCTGACACTATGCACAGATCGTCTAGATATCCGAAAACGCAAGGTCGTAAATCCGGTGGAATTAAGCCATCCATAAGGCGAGACATAGTAGATGGAGCATTACATAGCCCAAACTGTAAATTGATAAAGTGCTCTGCCTGGTACAGTAAAGCCGTCAAAGGCTTTGCTTCTTCGGTAAGCTCAATCTGCCAATAGGCATCTTTAAGATCCAATTTTGACATTAAATTTGCCTTCGGTAGACGACCGAAAATTTCTTCTATGCTCTGTAACGGATACGCGTCTTTTTTCGTACTCTCATTCACCTTGCGAGCATCCAAGCATAAGCGTACTTTATTTGGTTTAAGAACTAAACGGATGGGAGAGCTCCATGCACTTTGCGAAGGCTCAATCACACCAAGATCTAGCATCCTATCAATTTCTGCATACATCAACTTCTCTACCGCAGGACTTACTGGGTAATGTCGCTGTTTCACGGGCTTACTATCAGCAATGTCAATATGATGCTTAATCAACGCTGTGCGTCCCAACCCCTGCTTGAAAAAATTGGGAAATAATTCCTTGACAGCTTCTAGTTGCCATTGCTGACTGCTGTCAATGGGTACTGATCCAATATTTGATCTTTGTCAGAATTCGACAACTCAATAGAGCTAATAATTCCTGGTGCTAAATCGAAATGACGCCAGAAATCAATACCTACTATTAAACGTTGTGCAATGGACGGGATCACGTATAGATCAATGTCGTTCTGTTTATCCTGATACTGCATTCGCACTTTCAGTATTCCTAGTACCTGATGTGGATTAGCATCAGCTGTGCGGACATGTGTTTTGATTGGTTTAAAATTAGTCAGCTTAGAAAAATCTTCCAATGCTAATGATGAACCGATGCAACTTATATGGGCTCCCGTGTCAAGCAATCCTAGTTCGGAAAATTGCATAAATGACACACGAGCATAACTACGCCTATCTAAGTTATTTTGAAAAACTGTAGACACTATCTTATTTTTCTTACTCTTAAGTTGACCAAAATACTGACGCAGCCGAACAGTACTTCTGCGACTCTTTTTAAATTGGCCGGCAAAGATTCTATCTCTAACTAAATAATAATTTCTTAAACGCTCATGATAGGGTTGAAATATTTGTTTCACTTCTGTATCTTTCTCCCCCTCGTTCGTACGTTCTAGAATTTTAACAATTCCAATATCTAACTTGGAGTTATTATCTAATTTTGTGACATCCTCCCCTGATTGGATGCCCCCCCTTGTCGGTTTTCCGCCCTGCGCTTGCAGGTTTGACAATTAAGCTTATATATTTGCGGCGCTCCGCAGCCGAAGCAAAAAATTCGTTTCTCAGCCAAGCAGTTTTCCCACATGTGGCCTGGAGACTCACAATTCCAACACAATACTTTTGAAGGCACCGCTCGATGGACAGCAGCAATTTCCTTCTCAGTATCCTCTTCATTCTCCTCCTGTTGTTCTTCCTCCATTGCGTATACTCGATAGGCGCCGGAGTCTCTAGGCTTTGCTTGAGCTGTACGCGTTCTGCCTACTTCTTGTAAAAATGTTCACGTTTGTGCACGAGGCGACGTAACTCTGAGATAGATGTAATATTCTCAAACAAAAGTCTGTCTTCATGTCGACTAGAAGATTACCTTGTATAATTTCCGCTAATTCTTCTTCCGCAAAACTAATTGACACCCTGTCCATTAGTTTACAAACACTTTCGTAAAACGTATCAAACGATTCGCCAGGTTTCTGTTTTCTAGCGCGAATTTGCGCGCGTAATTCGATTACAGATCTGCTCTCCCGATATTGTTCCTGAAGTGCGGTACAAAATTCGATCCAGGTAAAAGTTCTTACTCTTTTATGAAATCGCCAAAACCAACTGTTGGCCTTTCCTACCATCAGCTTATGAATATTTCTACTCAAAGTTTCGAAATCTCCATCGAAATTTTCAATAGTCAAGATTTTGACTCGGTACAAAATTTCTCTACAGATAAGCCTTCTGCCGTACCATCAAATCTGACTCCCCATTTCTGTAAGATGTCAGCAATTTTGTTAGACCCTAAGATTTGCATATGATTTGCAGATCTATAGCTTCTTGGAGTCACGGTTGTCTCAACATCTAGGATTGGAGCGGCTACTGCTGCAGCACTGCCTGATCCGGACATGGACGACAACGCTCGTGTGACTGTTTCTCTCACAAGCAACTCAATATCTCCTATCTGTACATTGTTTACTGGAGGTGCGGTATTTTGGCGGCGCTGTCGCGGCGGTCTACCTCTCCTGGTGGGTGCGTTTATGGCTGGAGCCCTGCGCGGTTTTGCTCCCTGTTTCCTAAGCGTACTTTCAGAAGGGTGTCGGTTTCCGGGATTGGAACTTTGAGACTGGTCATTTAAAGTAATCAAAGCTTCTGCCCCTGCAGCCTGTTCATTTAACGTTTCTAACTGGTGAGCCAAAGATCGTGTACACGGACGAGATGGTTCCGACACTCTTTTTTGCTGGTTGCTAGATTGTTGCTTTCTGTTAGGTGAATGATTTCCCACCACGACCTTCCAATCTTTTAACTGCACTATTGCTAAACAGCTGGGACACTCTTTATGGGATTGAATGCGCGTCTCAAGAAAACTTTTATGAAACACGTGATTACAGCGAGTAATAGCGCATGGTTGTGTATTAGCCATACTCTGACTGCAAATAATACACACATTGTTTTCAGAATCAGCTTGCTGCTGTTTCCTTGATTCATCAAAACTACGTTCGACTGGCATGATTAATTTTATTTCCTATGACAATTTTTTTTGGGAGATATAAATAAAAATAAATAACTCTATCTTTTTTTTTCGAAACTAATAGTGCAAGATTTAATCTTGGGCTATTGAACCTAATAAATAACTTTTGCCGGGAATTCCAATGCCCTTAACTTTAGAAAAGAATGTTCTATGGACAAAGTTACGCATTTGCATCCTTTGTGTTCCAATAAAATTTCAATATCTATATTGTTTTGAGATTTGGTTTCCACCGTATAAGCTATCAGTTTTGAAATTCGATTTGTCATTTACAGCCGCTGCACTGCTGAATAACAATTCTATACCAATAATCTCGGTCGAAAGCGTTCGATTACTCGAATGCTCGATTGCCAGAGATGTGTACAGGAATGAAAACTCAACTTAACACAACTTCTATATTATCAAAAAAATTCAAATTTTGTTCTTCTCTGGTCTCGTCATTATCACTCAGGCCAGTGGATCAGAACTGAACAGCGGAGCGGGACCCGTTAATATGGTAGCTCTAGCGGGATGGAGTGGGTTTTGCTGTTGTTCATGATCACCACTACATAAAGGTTTATATAGAGTCCATTCTGAATCTAAAAAAACTAAATGAGCCGATCCTCATGTGAATATCCTACACAACCCAATCCAGCCGGATAAGGTATTGCTGTATCGTGCAATAAAATATGAAAACAATTCTAAACAAAAGGTGTGCGTGCCCTATTAAATTCTCAAAAGCTAGCTGGCGCGAGTGGGTTTAGATGTTGTTGGCCACACTTCTATTCGCTACCCTCCCAACCATAGTCCTCTATTTACTTGTTAACAGAAGACCCCAAATGCAGCTAACTATTTACTTTTTATTTACACTCCCATTTCATAAGAATAAGAAAAACTTTAATAATTCATTTTGTTACTTATTTTCATGCTTTTAATTACTCGAAATTTTCATTCTTTTGCTTTGTATCTTTCACGGAAAAGTGACATAATCAAAATTTCATATATATAGATCCGTGTATTCCGTAGGCTTATATCTCTAGTATAATTTTACATTAATAATGTTGAACCTGTGACATTTTTTCCATATACCGTTATTTTATCTTTAAACTTATTACATTTTCTAAGGGCGAGTAAATTACAACCCTGTTTTATTTGTTTGTGCCATTTGTGGATTATTTATGTTTGCTTTTGTCTGTTCAGTTTTTAATTTAATTTTTTTATTTATTTATTTTCTTTTAACTTTGTTCATGCTTTTAACTTGTTTGTACTTCCTTACGTAATTTAATTTTTCATATTTCGACTTGTGATCTCAAATAAAAATCAACAACAATCACTGCTGCAAAAGATAATAATTAATAGTGCATGCAATTGATCAACAGTTTAACTGAGCTTGAACCACGGTGCGACAACCGTCCAGCTGTTTTGCATTTGCCGGCCAAACCTACAGTATTTACCGTTGCATTGTAAGCTCAGGCAGCAACAGGTGTTAGGCAAATACAATAAGAATAATCTCAACAAACGACGGGGTTCCGCACGCGGCTGCCACGGCTAAGGCTGTTAGTTACACTACTAGCTCAGCGTGCCTGGTAGCCCAAACTTCGCTCGCTCTGCGACGAATAGGGGGGAAGAGAAAAAACCAAATGAAGATCACATGTACTTCTCCACAATCGTGCGACTCAGCAAGCCCTTGATAAAGAGAATTAATGCACAATTAGACTATATCCCAGCAATCTCTCGATTTTTTTGGGTTTTTACTCTTTTTAAAGAGATAATTACCTTGATCCAAGTGTCTTTTGTGGGTTGTTGCAGCAACAGATTCGTTATTCTATCTTATAAATTGGCTGACGCCTTGTCAGAAGCTAGGTAAAAATTGCATATTTTAAACCAATTTTAATTTATTTTAATAATTATTTTTAAATAATAATTACCTTGCCGTATAGGCACTCCTTTAGGCGACTCTGCAAGTTATTTATTTGGCGTAAATAACTGCAGATGTCCGCCAACAAAAAAGATTACACTTTTAAGTTTTTGGGTGTACAACGCGGTACTGTAACCAAAAATTATTAGCACTTAAATTGCACGTCCGTGCAGTTTCGCTGCTCACAAGAAAAGAATTTGGGTCGGATGCCGAGGATCTCGAGAACCTTTCGGCTATCCGATTAGTATCGATATTGAATGCTTTTTATCAGTATTGAAACAAGGTGCAAGCGGGCTTATCGATAGTGTGGTGAGTATTTTGGCAATGCAAATCAGGCGCGCAAATATAAAAATTTTAATATTTGAAAATTAAATGAAATTTCAAAAACATTTTAAATTATTAATATTTGCTAATATGGAGCCATTACACAGACGGACATTTTGCAAACTCAATATATTCTTTTTCCCTTCGGGAACAGAGTATAAATGCCTCCGTACTTTGCGGGCAATACAACGGGTGGAAATTGGGGGTCTCAAGATTATATGGGCGAAAGTCTAATTCTATTCCGATCACCTTAAAGCTCATTTTCAAAGCTCTTCACCTAAAATAATTGGATACGAGCCTCACCGATTTTGGGAAATTCAGCCCCATGGTCGGAAATTCGGTGGAAAACCTTGGCATTCAACATTTTTCATTTTCATGCGAGTGGCTTCAAACTTATTTTCAAGGTTGTACATGAAGACATAATAGGCGGTGGCCAAAGCTTTTGGAAAATCTACCCCCCAAGGTAAAACTTTTTGATTATGGTCGAAAAATCGGTGGAATACTCTGCCATTCGAGGTTTTTTATATTCATTCGATTGAGTTCAAACTCTTTCAAGGATTTATAGGAATATAGGTGGTCAAACAGTTTGGAAAATCTACCCCCAAGGTCAGAAAATTGGCGGAAAACTGTTGCATTAAACTTTTTTGATTATCGTCCGATTGACTTCACACTCATTCTCAAAGCTCTACACATTAAGTTATTCGACACGTGTATCACCGATTTTATGAAATTGAGCCCCATGGACGGAAAATCGGTGAAAAACTCTGGAAGTCAACATATTGAATTTTAATGCGCTTGGCTTCAAACTCATTTTCAAGGTTTAACATTAAGAAATAATAAACACGGTGCCCAAAGCTTTTGGAAAATCTACACCCAAGGTCAGAAAATTCTCGGAAAACTTTTGTATGAAACTTTCTTGATTATCGTCCGATTAGCTTCAAATTCAAAATTTGGGATTATGGTTGAAAAATCGGTGGAGAACTCTACCATTCGACGTTTTTAATTTTCATTCGAATAACTTCAAACTCATTTTCAAGGATTTATAGGAATAGAGTTGGTCAAAGAGTTTGGAAAATCTACCCCCAAGGTCGGAAAATTCGCGGAAAACTGTTGCATTAAACCTTTTTGATTATCGTCCGATTGACTTCAAACTCATTCTCAAAGTCCTACACATTAAAAATTTCGACATGTATATCTCCGATTTTGTGAAATTCAACCCCATGGTCGGAAAAACCGTGAAAAAGTCAAGAATTCGACATTTTTAATTTTGATGCGATTGGCTTCAAACTCATTTTCATTGTTCTATTTTAAAACTAAATAGTCACGGTGGCCAAAGAATTTGAGAAACCTACTCTCAAGTTCGTAAAATTGGTGGAAAACTGTTGAATGAAACTTTTTTGATTATCGTCCGACTTGCTTTAAACTCATTTTCAAACCTCTTCCCGTAAAATAATTGGATACGAGTCTCACCGATTTTGGGAAATTCAGCCCCATGGTCGGAAATTCGGTGGAATACTCTGCCATTCGACGTTTTTAATATTCATTCGATTGACTTCAAGCTCTTTTTCAAGGATTTATAGGAATACTAGTTGGTAAAACGCCAGCGTTGACCGGCGAAATATTTAGATTAAAATGCATTATGTTGAATTTGACTACTTTCGTCAACCGAAAGAAATACTCAAACTAACGTATCACAGTTTTCTCTCCCGTGGGGTAGGAAACTATATAGTTGAGCCACGTAACTTATTTTTTTTGCGTAGGGCTATGAAAATGTCTTTGAAATCGATCTAACTAAACAAATAATCCCACTCATTTGTCCTTGACTTCCACTTCCAGTCCGTGGCTACGCGGAGTAGGTTTTCGAAAATCATTTGTCATTTGAAAACCAATTCAACAAATAATACTAAAAATCCAGACTAAAGCTTTCCAACTATTTTCCGACCGTTGTATTACCCGCAAAGTACTGAGGTATTTACTCCTGTACCCATAAAATGGGTAAAAAGGGGGTACTAAATCGGTGCAGGCAGTAGGAGACTTATCCGACCCTATAAAGTATATATATTCTTGATCAGTATTAAAAGAGATTTCGATTTGGCCGTGTCCGTCTGTCTGTCCGTCCGTCCGTCTGTGCGTCTGTCCGTCTCTCCGTATGAACGCGTCAATCTCAGCAACTATAAGAGCTAGAGACACAAAATTTGGAATGCATTATACCATACGCAGATCAAGTTTGTTTCATATTTCAGATATCTCCCCCGTTCCCACGCAATTCGATAAAAACGTTTTGTACCAACATCTTTAAAAATATAGCTTTGGGATTTGGCATGTATAACTGTATACTTTGGTCACTCTTAATCTATTAATAAAATTTCAAGTCGATCGGATAATAAACGCGGAAGTCATTCACGAAAGAAGATTCAGTGCTTCAGAGCGGGGGGAAGAAGCACAGCCACAACTTAAAATGCTTCGCTTGCTCTGCGCTTGAGCTGTCGCTCGTGTGTGTGCGTCTTTTGTGTATGTGTGTGTGTGTATGTGTTAGTGTACGACGATGCGATTGGAAATTTTTGACCTGGGTACAGGGAGTACAGTACGGGTATACTCGACTATAGCGTTCTTACTCGTTTTATTTATATTTGGAAATTATTATGAAGCTGAATTTCAGACTTCACCCCTTTTCGAACCGTGGGCGTGCATTTTTCAAAACCGGTAGCACATGTGTCGAATTATTAATGTGAGGTGCTTTGAAAATTAGTTTCAAATAAATTGGATGATAAACAGAAAAGTTTGAAAATGAGTTTGAAGTTTAAAAAGTCTTTGGGCACCGCGCCTATTATAAGTTTATGTAGAACAATGAAAATGAGTTTGAAGCCAATCGCATGAAAATTAAAAATGTCAAATTCCAGAGTTTTCCACTGATTTTCCGACCGGCTGAATTTCACAAAATCGCTTATACACGTGTCAAATTATTTTACGCGAAGAGCTTTAAAAATGAGTTTAAAGGTGATCGGACTAAAATTAGACTTTCGCCCATACAACCTTGAGATCCCCATTTTCCGCCCATTGGGGTGGATTTTCCAAAATCGGTGAAATAGGTCTCAAATTAATTTTTGTGTAGATCTTTGAAAATGACTTTAAAGCAACGGACGTGTTTTTTTCTTGCGCAACGTTTTAGTTTGTTTTCCTCGTGATATCAAGTGATAACTTGTGATATTTTATGTTCTTGTGACGTGTGTTATACATCGGTTGTGTGAAACACATTGTTGGACATTAAATTGCTATTTAATTACGTTAATATTTACTAAATTTGTTGAAATACAACAACAAACACCATCACAAGCAAGCTGGTGGTTGAATTGTGCAGTTTGCACTGTGCCTATATTTGTTTTTGTATTTCTACTAATCCGCGCTCTCAACGCTTGCTTAACGCTCTCGCGCACTTCTATCGTTGGTGTTGGTTACGCTTTCTCTCTTCGCTTTAATATTTTCTTATTAGTATTGCTGTGCGTAAGTACAAATCAGCGTCAACAGTTTTAACCCTAGTGTGCCTTCTTTTTTGTTTGTATTTTTTTATTTTTTGTGCAGTTGTTCTTTCTTAAATTATTTTTCATCTTTTTAAATTATTTCTTCTAATATAATGGTTGTCTGCTATAATAAAAATTGCCAGGTTCGTGTAAACGTAAAAATGGGTTTTGTTTGCGCTGGCGGTGTGACAATGTTTCACACGAAAAATGTGCAGGCCTTAACGGCCAATTTTAGGCTGTCCATTGGTCCTTACGATCATCCACATCCACTACATCCGCCACTGAGAGAAATGCCGAACTAATTAATTTTTTGTCCCCATCTCCATATATTTCAATCAGAAGTGACGAGAACAGCATCGTGCCCATGGATATTTTTCCTTCTTACCCTGGCGAGCTTCCTGATACGGTGGTTGTTAACACAGTTGATCCTGATCAACTTTCTAGTGTTAATATACCGGTTGAATCAGATGGTCTATCAACCAATGCTGTGGCTCCACTGGACGCTTCTGTGTCGGTTGCTAAGAAGACCCTCATAGGTGTTCCACCAAGGAAACAAATTTTTGTTTCTAGGCTTTCCCCTGATACTTCATATGAGGATGTTAAGGCCTTTATACAGGCCAAATCTAAAGCCTTTATTACGGTGGAAAAATTCAAATTCAAATATGCTCGGGAAATTTCGTTATTTAAAATAAGTGTTCCGGCCGAAAACTTTACCGATATTTGTTGTTGTTATCTTGTAGTCTCTGATAGTTCAAAAAACTAACATCTTCCCTCTCACTGGGCTATCAGAATGTAAGAGGTCTTTGTAGTAAACTTAGTAATGTTTACCTAAATAGCCTAACTTTTCCTTTCCATGTTGTTGCCTTTACTGAAACGTGGTTAAGGCCCGACATCCTCAATTCTGAAATCCTGTCTAACAAATTCTTCATTTACAGAAAAGATCGCACTCCCGTCGTGGTGGTGGTGTCCTAATTGCTGTTGACGCTGATTTATCTTCGGAGATAGTAATTACCGATAGTTCTGTAGCTATTGAATTTGTTGCTGTAAAATTGATTGTCTCCAGTGTTTGTTTTTTTTTATCACCTGTTCTTATATTCCGCCTTCTTCCGATATTTATATATATTATTTGCATGCTTCTGCTATACAATCTGTATCCTCTTTGGTTTCTGATCGTGACTTTCTTGTAGTTGGGATTTCAAGTCCTGACACCAGGTGTTGACTTCCACATCTTTTATTGACAAGTTATTTGGGATGTCAATGCATCAAATCAATGGTATCCCAAATTCTTTACTTAAAATGCTTGATCTTATTTTTGTCTTGGATCGCTCCTTCCTATCTGTCTCCCGTAGTGACCCTATATCCTTTCCTGAAGATCCTTATCACCCAACTTTGGGGGTGTTGCTTGATTTACCTACTAGGGTGCTAAGCCCATGTAGTAAAACTGCAGAGCGAGTTCGTCAATTTCGGAAAACCGATATTACTAAACTCACTCAGCTTCTATCCCAAACTGACTGGTCTCAGCTTTACTTGTGTAGAGACATGGATTGAGCAATTCAATTTTCTTACTCTACCTTAATCTCATTATTTGATACTTGTGTCCCGTTGGTTAAACCACGTAGGTCTAACAAGCCTGTGTGGTTTAAGCGGGATTTAATTAACTTGAAAAATAGAAAGTCGAGATTGCACAAGAAGTTCAAGGAATCTTGCTCTTTCTTGAATTTCTCTCGCTATTTGATTGCCCTATCTAGCTTCTCTATACATATACACAATGCTATAATTGCTACCTTAGAAGCTGTAGGTTACAGTTTCAGCGGGATTCTGAAAGGTTTTATAACTTCGTTAATGCGAAGCGTATGTCATCAACACTTCCATCAACCGTATTTTTTAAAACACGACAGCTGACTCTGATCAGGCAATTGCTGATCTCTTTGCAGAGTTTTTTCAGACGACTTATAGTTCACAACCTTATCAAATGGTATCGCCTTATCCATATCATGTAAATAAATCCAATTGCATTTTTGGACCTTTAATAACTGAAAGTTCGCTTCTAAGTGATTTTTAAAGGCCATTAAGCCCGTATTTTCACCGGGACCTGATGGAGTACCAAGTTGTGTGCTTATGTACCGTGCTGACGGTATTTTTAAGCCATTATTTATTCTTTTTAAATTGTCCGTGGAGTTGTGCTCTTTCCCTAACATTTGGAAAGAATCATTTATTATTCCTCTCCATAAAAAAGAAAATAGGTCTAACGTCGAGAACTATAGAGGTATTTCTAAGTTGTCTGCTATTCCTAAGATTTTTGAGAAATTAATATCTTCTCAGCTTCAACATCTGTGTAGTTCCATAATTTCACCCTGCCAGCACGGGTTTTCGAAATATAGATCTACTACCACTAACCTATTGGAATTTACTTCTTTTGTTATTAAGGATTTCGATCTAAAATGCAAACAGATGTTATTTATACTGATTTCAGTAAGGCTTTTGACTCTGTTAATCATTCTATTTTACTTCACAAACTTCATCTTCTAGGATTTCCAAATAACTTTATTCTTTGGATCTCAACTACTTAACTCTTCGAACCCAAAAGGTTTATTTCAAAGGCTTAATCTCTAAGCCTTTTCAAGTTACTTCCGGAGTACCACAAGGAAGTCATCTTGGCCCCTTATTATTTATTCTGTTCATAAATGACCTTCCTTCTGTCATAAATCATCTCGGGTGCTAATGCATGCCGATGATGTTAAACTTTCTCTGTCATCTACTGATTTTTTATCTGGTCAAAGTTTGCAAACTGATCTCGACAGCTTTCAAACCTGGTGTCGGGTAAATTTATTAAATCTTAATTGTGGTAAGTGTAACGTAATGTCCTTTTACAGGCGAATGCCCTTTTTACTCCCTGAACCCATAAAATGGGTAAAAAGGGGGTACTAAATCTGTGCAAATGTATGTAACAGGCAGAAGGAGACATCTCCGACCCTATAAAGTATATATATTCTTGATCAGTATCAATAGAGATTTCGGTTTGGCCATGTCCGTCTGTGTGTCCGTTCGTATGTATGAACGCGTCGATATCAGCAACTACAAGAGCTAGAGACACCAAATTTGGAATGTAGGTTCGTGTATAGCGGGAGCAGGTCAAGTTTATTTTAGATTTGAGATATCTCCCCCCGTTCCCCGCAATTCGATAAAAACCGTTTTACAGGAACAATTTTTAAGATATAGCTTTGAGATTTGGCATGTGCAATACGTTAGGCACTCCTAATCTACTGTCCAAAATATGTGTGTTTGTATGTGTAAGTGTACGTAGATGCGATCGGAAATTTTTGACCTTGGTACAGGGAGTTTTGTAGTCGGGTTTACTCGATTATAGCATTCTTACTTGTTAAATCATTATATTCTTAATGATAAGCCGCTTGTTCGAATTGAGTCAGTAAATGATTTGGGTATCCTTTTAAATCCCAGGCTGAAATTTGACAAACATATCTCTTCCACCGCTAATCGTGCCTTTATTGACCTGGGTTTCATTAAGCGCTGGTCGAAAGAATTTAACGATCCAAACATTACTAAAACTCCTTATACTTCTCTTGTTCGACCTATTCTTGAATATGGGTCTTGTATTTGATGTGCCCAGTACAAGGTTCATCAGGATAGAATAGAATCGGTACATATACAATTTCTGCTCTTTGCACTCCGTGGTCTTTTTCATTCGGACGTTGATGTACTAAACGGGCAGTACATTCAAGTGGCCCAAACGTTACCAAGCACGAGCTTGTTAACGCGCGGACCCAGGCAAAATGCAACCCACCTCCTGCCCAACCGACCGAGCGGCGCGCCGCATAACGTGCGGTAACGAAGATCGCGGAACAGATAAATAAGAATGAGAAAAATAAAATTTCTACATAAACTATAACGATAGACAAAAAACTATAGATTACACAGATAACATAAAAGATAAGTTCTGAGTAAGGAAATAGAACTAGCATTACATATTACATGATAAAGATTGTTATAATTAGAACATATAATACAAAATGGGTTATCGATAGCATAGTTATTATTACAAGCTTGCAGACTAAGAGGCAGAAAGTTTCTAGAATTTCTGATCGGAACTGCAAAACTAATTTGGCTGATTAATTCAGAAGAATCAATTTCTCCTTTAGTTAGTTTGTGTAAGAAAATTACACCAAGCATGGTTCTACGATCAGAAAGAGAAAGAAGATTTATTAGTAAAAGTCTACTACGATAAGAAGGCAAGCGAGTATTAGGATTCCAGTTAAGACCCCTCTGAAACTGTAACCTACTGTGGTATGCACATATCGAGATCTCACTGTGCTCAGCATATACTTCATAGTCCAGTATATACTTCATAGTCTTTGTTGCCTAAACATACGATATATTCAAGTGCACCGAAATATGATCGGTCACAAGTGCCTCGACTACAAACAAGCCGCGTCAGCATGTGTCGCATGCAATGACCGCTTGCATATGTGCACAGCACGCTCTGTCCCTACAGCGACGTCTTCGCCGCTTACATATTAGTTACATATATTCGTCTTATATGTTATATATAAAACGACTTATATACAAAAGGCAGCGCTGCCACTGAGGACCGCGCAACCTTAGGTTTAAGTATACTGTATACCAAACTGTTAAACACAGAAGAATAAATGTATCTGGAGCGACAAGAACAGTCGCTCCTAACTCCAAAAAAGTGTATCTTTTTCATCCAAATACCACATGGCGACTGTGAGTAAGGTCAAATAGATTTGGACACAACAACAACGGCAGCAACAACAGCAGCATGCAACAACAACAACAACAACAACGGCAGCTACAGCAGAAACAATAACAACGGCAGCATCAACAACAACAACAAATTAATAAACGCAGTGAGTAGAGTGTGATGTGTGCAAAACGAATAATATGTAATATCAAATATTGCCACAAAACTAATAAAAACTCCACCCAAGAAAAAAGAGACTCCAAAGCTGAAGATAACCTGCCCGAATGACTGCGAGGGTCCGTTAAGCTCACCACACTGCGAATACACCTGTGCAGCCAGCACCGGTGTCCCAATATAGACGAAGCAGCCTGTGCAGCCAGCACCGGCCCCGTTTGACGCATCAAGTCAGACCAACGATAAGTGAACCGACAGCGTTTCCTAGTACGCATATTTATACTATGTTCCCGAAGGGAAAATAGTATATTGGGTTTGCGAAATGTACGTCTCTCCGTCTGTCCGTATGAACGCAATTTTTTGCCATTATCTTTGAGCTAGAGCAACCAAACTTGGTACACCTGTTGGTGTATACCGTCAATTTATGAAGTGTCGAGATGATCTGATCAAAAAATTTTGACCCTCCCACCCCCTCCCCATCAAAGGAGAAAAATTTATATCTCTGATTTTTGGGGGTGGGGGTGGGGGGTCAAAATTTTTTTGATGCAGATCTGTCGGGAATGTTAACATTAATCTGTATGTCAAATTTGGTGACTATAGCTTTAAAATTGGGGAAGACACAGGTTTTGCCCGAATTGCGGGGGAGGGGGTGGGGGTGGGTGGTCGATCTCGACACTTCATAAATTAACGGTATACACCAACAGGTGTACCAAGTTTGGTTGCTCTAGCTCAAAGATAAAGGCAAAAAAATTGCGTTCATACGGACAGACGGACAGACGAACATTTCGCAAATCCAATATACTATTTACCCTTCGGGAACATAGTATAAAAATATATCAGTCGTGCAAACGACTTAGATAAAATATAAAACAAACATTACAAAAAAAAAACAACGATAATTTTTTTTGACCTTTTGTAAATAATCACAATGGCTACGTACAAAGCGATAGCAGAAGCTTACTTACGAGACCCAAATTTTAGAGAAAGGGTTCAGCAGTTAGTAACCATAACACCAATATTCATATACGAACTTATGAACACATATATAAATACTTATAATCTTGATCACTCACCTCTGATACATTGCTCAAAAACGCAAGAAGGAATAGTATTAAGTACCATTCCTGGTATACAAGTGAGATCAGTAATTAAAGAACACCCAATATTAGGCAGAACGTTAGATTTTGTTGTATTTAAAAAAACAACAGCCCAACGTTGTGCATTTGCTCAAATAAATTAAGAATGTCAATAAATGGAATGGATACAAATCGTTACCATTCTTAGAGAACAACGTGCCGAGTTTGATAAATCTTTCAAATGCCTTAACAAAAGTGCACCGATATCAAACGGTACAAAGTCAAAACATGTTAAAGTTCTTATTAATTCCTACAATACCATCCTTCAACTTATATGTGACAATGCAACAAAATTAAAAGATTTGCATTTAACACAGGCAATTGACCTATTAAACACCTTAAGAGAAAACATTAAGCGAATTTCGGATAGGCATAACATAACAATATTCCTTCCAAATTCACTTAACACTTCAGCGTCATTCGACGAGAAATCACTTTCATTCCCAGATGATATTAAATCAATGGAAACTGAAATAAATACCCCAACAACGGACAACAAAATATCTCAAACAGCTATAAGCCTCATCGCTCTTACCAGAGTTTGATGGAAAGGCAGAAAACTAACACAGCTTCAAAGATGCTTTGAGTCTTATAGACTCACTAAGAGAAAATCATGAAGCAACAGCTGTCAGTCTTATTAAGACAAAATTAAAAGGCCATGCGAGGAACTTGATAAGCAACGAGCAAACTATCGCGAAAATCGCTGCAAAATTATCAAGCACAGTAAAAGGCGAATCAGTCGAAGTATTGTCAGCCAAATTACTTAACTTGCAACAAAAGAATAAAATTGCCAACCAATACACACAAGTGGTTGAGCAGTTAACAAAGGCTTTAGAAGGTGCATTTATTCATGATGGTTTAACGCCAGAATTGGCCAATAAATACAGTACAACGCAAGCAGTAAAGGCAATGACCAAAAGCTGCGCTATCGATAAGGTAAAACTTATCGTGCAGGCTGGCACATTCAACAGCATGAATGATGCCATATCAAAATATGTCAACAGCTGCACTGAAGCAACTGGACAATCCAATACAGTACTGTATTACAAGAATTACTCTCAACGCGGTGGAAACCGAGGTCGTAGAAATTATAGAGGCCGTAACTATAACAGAGGCGGTCAACGGTACAATAATAGTAATTCTAACAATAATAACTATAGAGGCGGCTCGAACAGAGGCGGTTCAAATAGAGGTAAAAGAACTAATAATCAAGTACGAGTTACTCAAGGTAACTCGGAAAACGCTCAAACCCCCTTGAGCAATTAAATACAAAAATTTGTAATATAAATCTAAGTCTCAGTAGTGTAATCAAAATAAAAACCAACAAAATAATAAACCATTAACATTACTAGTAGATACTGGAGCTAACATATCAATACTTAAAGACAATAGCTTATGTTCTGAAATAAATAAAGATCTCAAAGCAAATATAACTAGAATTGGTCATGGAACAATACAATCAATTGGATTAGCTACAATTGACTTACTCTTCGATTATTTTATAATCAGTCACGACTTCCAAATAGTTCATAATAAATTCCCCGTACCATGCGACGGAATTCTGGGACTTGACTTCATTCGAAAATTCGATTGCATAATAGATTATCACAATGATGAATTAATACTATAGCCGCAATCCCTTAAATATCAAATACATGTGCCACTATTACATAATGATATTGACAACTCAATATTATTACCAGCAAGGTCAGAAGTAATGAGAACAAGTAAGAACGTTGCACTCGGACGCACCCGACTGCAGAATACTAGTTCCCAGTCCTATATAATTTGGTTATTTGTGTGTTCAGAAAGAGACGTGAAAAAAACTGCACAGGTGTGAGAGATATAGATTTTGCTCCTTTGTGGGGGTGGCGGTGGGGGCTTCCAAAAATTTTTGATGCAGATTTGTCCAGGGGTCAACATTAGTATGTATGCCAAATTTGGTGACTACCTGTACAGGTGTGGGAGATATAGATTTTTCTCGTTTGGTGGGAGGGGGTGGGGGAGTCAACATTTTTTTGATGCAGATTTGTCCAGAAGGTTAACATTAGTCTGTGTGCCAAATTTGGTGACTCTACCTGTAAAGGTGTGAAAGATATAAATTTTTCTCCTTTGATGGGGAGGGGGTGGGGTGTCAAAAATTTTTTGATGCAGATCTGTCGGGAATCTCAACATTAGTCTGTATGGCAAATTTGGTGACTATAGCTTTAAAAATGGGGAAGCTACAGGTTTTCCCCAAATTGCGGGGAGGGGATGGGGGTGGGTGGTCGATCTCGACACTTCATAAACTGACGATATATACCAACATGTGTACCAAGTTTGGTTGCTCTAGCACAAAGATAAAGGCCAAAAAATTGCGTTCATACGGACAGACGGACAGACGGACATTTCGCAAGCCCAATATACTATTTTCCCTTCGGGAACATAGTATAAAAATCACACTTCAGACAAATGAAGATACTGTATTAATACCAAATCAGGAAATTCATCCTGGGGTATTAACAGCTAACAGCATCGTAACAAGTAATAGCGCAATAGTTCGTATTTTGAATACAACAAGTAAAAATATAAATATTAAAAACCCAAATATTAAATTCGAATCAATAAAAAACAAATAAGAACGTTGCAGTCGGACGCACCCGACTGCAGAATACTATGTTCCCAGTCCTATATAATTTGGTTATGTGTGTGTTCAGAAAGAGACGCGAAAAAACTGCACAGGTGTGAGAGATATAGATTTTGCTTCTTTGTTGGGGAGGGGGTGGGGGTGTCCAAATTTTTTGATGCAGATTTATCCAGGTGGTCAACATTAGTCTGTATGCCAAATTTGGTGACTATAGCTTTAAAATTGGGGAAGATACAGGTTTTCCCCAAATTGTGGGGGAGGGGTGGGGGTGGGTGGTCGATATCGACACTTCATAAATTGACGGTATACACCAACAGGTGTACCAAGTTTGGTTGCTCTAGCTCAAAGATAAAGGCAAAAAAATTGCGTTCATACGGCAGACGGACAGACGGACATTTCGCAAACCCAATATACTATTTTCCCTTCGGGAACATAGTATAATTACGAAATTAAATCATTCCAAACCAACAATATCAATAGAACAAATGAAGTGTTAACCAAATTAAAATTCCCAGACCATGTAAAAGCAGAACTTACTGAATTATGTACCAAATACAGTGACATATTTGGTATAGAATCGGAAGCAATATCAAGTAATAACTTTTACAAACAAAAACTAAGATTAGCGGACAAAACTCCAGTATACATAAAAAACTATAGAAATGCAGAAACAGAAAAGCCAGAAATAAATAGATAAGTAGAACAAGTAAGAATGCTATAGTCGAGTATACCCGACTACGAAACTCCCTGTACCCACTTACACATACATACGCACATACACAAAGACGCACACACACACTGTCGGCAAAAGCGACAGCGCAAGCGAGGCATTGGTGGCTGTTGTTCTTCTTCCCCCTCTCGCTGCATCACTGAATCTTCTTTCGTGAATAACTTCCGTGTTTATTATCCGATCGACTTGAAATGACAGTAGATTAAGAGAGACTAAGGTATTGTACATGCCAAATCTTAAAGCTATATCTTGAAAATTGTTCCTGTAAAACGGTTTTAATCGATTTGCGAGGGAACGGGGGAGATATCTGAAATATGAAACAAATTTGATCTGCGTATGGTATACAGGAACCTACATTTCAAATTTGATGTCTCTAGCTCTTGTAGTTGCTGAGATCGACGCGTTCATACGGACAGACGGACATGGCCAAATCGAAATCTCTTTTGATACTGATCAAGAATATATATACTTTATAGGGTCGGAGATGTCTCCTTCTGTCTGTTACATACATTTGCACAGATTTAGTACCCCTTTTTACCCATTTTATGGGTACAGGAGTAAAAATTGATAAAAGATGGTATAGTCGAACCATCCATATCTGAATATAATAGCCCACTTCTCTTAGTCCCTAAGAAATCACTCCAAAATTCAAAAGAGAAAAATTGCGTCTAGTAGTGGATTATCGGCAAATAAATAAAAACTTCTAGCCGATAAATATCCATTACCTAGAATTGAAAAAATATTAGATCAATTAGGAAGAGCGAAATATTTTTCGTGTCTGGACCTTATGTCTGGATTCCATCAAATAGAATTAGAAAATAAATCTAGAAATGTAACATCATTTTCTACGAGCACCGGCTCATATCACTTTACGCAATTACCCTATGGTCTAAAAGTAGCCCCAAATTCCTTTATGAGAATGATGCAAATTGCTTTTTCAGGTTTAGAACCATCGCAAGCATTTCTTTAAATGGATGATTTAGTTGTTATCGGTTGTTCTGAACAACACATGTTCAAAAATCTAACAAGTATATTTGAACTTTGTCAAAAACACAACCTCAAATTTAATCCAGAGAAATGTTCATTCTTTATGCACGAGGTAACATTCCTTGGCCATAAATGTACAGACCATGTCATCCTTCCGGATGATAAACAAGTAAGAATGCTATAGTCGAGTATACCCGACTACGAAACTCCCTGTACCCAGGTGTAAAACATCCAATCACATCTACGTCCACTTACACATACATACACACATACACAAAGACGCACACACACAGGCGGCAAAAACGACAGCGCAAGCGAGGCATTTTAATTGGTGGCTGTGCTTCTTCTTCCCCTCTCGCTGCATTACTGAATCTTCTTTCGTGAATAACTTCCGTGTTTATTATACGATCGACTTGAAATTTGGACAGTAGATTAAGTGAGACTAAAGTATTGTACATGCCAAATCTTAAAGCTATATCTTGAAAATTGTTCCTGTAAAACGGTTTTAATCGATTTGCGAGGGAACGGGGGGAGATATCTGAAATATGAAACAAATTTGATCTGCGTATGGTATACAGGAACCTACATTTCAAATTTGATGTCTCTAGCTCTTGTAGTTGCTGAGATCGACGCGTTCATACGGACAGACGGACATGGCCAAATCGAAATCTCTTTTGATACTGATCAAGAATTATATACTTTATAGGGTCGGAGATGTCTCCTTCTGTCTGTTACATACATTTGCACAGATGTAATACCCCTTTTACCCATTTTATGGGTACAGGGAGTAAAAATATGATGTAATTAAAAATTATCCAACACCAAAAGATGCGGATAGTGCACGACGTTTCGTCGCTAATTTTAATTATTATAGAAGATTCATTAATAATTTCGCACAATACTCACGTCATTTAACAAGACTATGCAAGAAAAACGTCATATTTGAATGGACTAAAGATTGTGAAGAATCATTGAAATATCTCAAAAACGCATTAATGATGCCAACATTATTGCAATACCCTTGTTTTAGCAAAGAATTTTGCATAACCACAGATGCAAGTAAACATGCATGTGGTGCAGTACTTTCACAAAACTGCAACGGTGCGCAATTACCAGTTGCATATGCATCAAGATCGTTCACACCGGGAGAAAGCAATAAATCGACTACAGAACAGGAATTAGCAATACACTGGGCAATAAAACATTTCACACCTTATTTTTATGGAAGGCATTTCTTAGTTAAAACGAATCATAGACCGCTAACATTTTTATTTTCGATGAAAAATCCAACTTCAAAACTAACAAGAATGAGACTAGATTTAGAAGAATACCAATTTACGGTAGAATACCTCAAGGGGAAAGATAATTATGTAGCAGATGCATTATCTGTAATTAACATAGACTCACTAATTGAAATGAATAGAAAAATAATGATGGTCCAAACGAGATCATCAAAACGACAGAAAAACATGTGCGCAGATGATAAAATAAAATTGCAAAAAGAACAGAAAGAGCCCAATGTCGACGAAGTCATTAGCAATAATGATGTAAAGAAATTTGTGAAACCAAAATTCGGAAAATCCAATTGTTTATTTAAGCAAGGAAAAAGAATTATTTCACAATTTTTTCACAATTTTCAGTTAATGATTTGTACTCCAATGAAAAATTCGACTTAGGTCAATTCTTTCAAAGGCTTAATGCAGAAGCCGGATTACATAAAATTGTTAATTTACAATTGTCACCAAGTGAACAAATCTTCGAATTTGTATCACTAAATGAATTTAAAAATATGGGCAATAAATATTTAAATACATTAAAAGTAGCGCTACTAATAAAAGTGACACAAATTGACAAAAATGACGAAAGTCAAATTAATGCAATACTGTCGAAACACCATGATGATCCTATGAAGGAGGCCATACAGGGATTACGCGTACCTTGTTAAAAATTAAGAAATATTATTATTGGCCCCAAATGAATAAAACCATTGCGAGATATGTGAAAACTTGCGTAAAATGCCAACAGGCAAAGACCAGAACACATACAAAAGCACCAATGGTAATAACAGACACTGCAAATACTGCATTTGACACTGTTTTAATAGATACCATTGGACCATTACCTCGTACAGAGAATGGCAATGAGTGCGCAATCACTATAATATGTGATCTCACGAAATTTCTAGTTACAAAACCAGTAACAGACAAAAGTGCAAAAACAGTTTCCAAAGCAATATTCGAATCTTTTGTGCTAAGGTACGGTCCTACGAAGACGTTCATAACGGACATGGGTACTGAGTACAGAAATTCACTAATAAATGACCTGTGTAAGTATATGAAAATCAGTAATATACAATCAACAGCTCATCACCACCAGACTTTAGGAGCAGTGGAGAGAAGTCACCGAACATTTAATGAATATATTCGTTCATATATTTCGATTGACAAAGACGATTGGCGCATATGGTCGAATTTTTTCACCTATTGTTTCAACACAACTCCATCGACAGTACATGAATACTGTCCATATGAACTCGTTTATGGTAGATTACCAAGACAGTTCACAGAATTTAATAATCTAACTAAAATAGATCCTATATATAACGTAGATGATTATGCGAAAGAGCTTAAGTTCAGATTAGAAGTAGCTTATAAAAGAGCAAAAACGTTAATAGATTTAGAAAAAGAAAAACGAAAGATAGAATATGACAAGAAATTAAATGACACTAGAGGTAGAATTTTAGTATTACTAAAGAACGATACAGGGCATAAGCTGGAAAGTAAATATTTAGGACCCTATAAAATCGTAAACATAGAAGATAGGAACAATATTAAAATAGATGTAGGAAAAAAGAAACTTCAAACAGGCTAAATTATTCAATTATTAAATTTAAAAAATAAAAATTATTCAATAATTAAAAATTTAAATTTTCAGGTCTGATCAGCCGTAATATTATTATATATATATAGTGATATATCCATACCTCCCACGCACACACAAAATCTTGCCTAGTAACGTAAACTCAGAACCCTTGCCTAGTAACTTCGCACTTGGCAACATGATCATAAGAATGTCATAGCATATAAGCAATACATAAGTCACAGGCCTAAGCCTGATAACATAAACAGCCACTAATATAAACATCCGCTGAGAACCTGTCTCGCGAGATATTCCCACACCCACCAAAATGTTAACGTAAGCATTAATTGCATTTGATCAATGAGAGCACTTTTGCCCAATCTCTTTTCTGTACGAAGAGCAAAAGCTCGTTTAAAAGCTTATCCAAAATCTCTTACACCGAGCTTACATTTGCGACAGCATCGGTGCAAGCCTTTAGTCTTAATTTGATAATAGAATTAATAAGAACAACATTTCTTGACTCACTGTTAAAGTTCGCCTTAAGAATAAAATTATATTTTTTTCTAAAGTCCCCGAGCTTGACTTTTAATTGGCGCAGCCGGTAGGATCTGTTCGTGAATAAGTAATATCGCTAAGAACGACTTAAGTTCAAGATATTTCGAGGAGTGCTTGGTTGCAATCGAGTATACCAAAGTGCTTAATTCCTAATACAGATCCGCAAAAAAGTTCATACGTGCGAATGCAAAGTGCTGTGTTGACCACTAAAGAACAATCGAGTTCCAGGTCACAAGTGTAATTATATTACCAGAACAGTGCTGTGTGAACCATTCAAGAACGATTGAGTTCTAGGTTCAATAAACTAACAAACAACAAATCAAGTATCTCAGTTAAGGTTGATCCTCTGGACAACTTGAATACTTGGTAGTGAAATATTTTTTCACTACACAACAGTGGTTATTCCTAGGCATTGCATATCTCTGATCCCTGCAATCAATAACCATTGGGAGCTGAATAGCTCAAAGACCCAACCAAAAAGTTACAAGACTTACAAATCATCAAAAGTTACAAGACTTACAAATCATCAAAAAATTACAAGAAACAAAAAAGTTACAAGACTTACAAATCATCAAAAATTTAAATCAACAACAACAAAAACACAATGGCTCAAGGACAAATACCAATCCTTTGCTTATCAGAGGCCCACCTAAACCAGGCCCTTGGTCAAGTTAGGCAGGTGCCTACCTTCAACGGAAACAGCCAAGATCTAAGTGCGTTCATCAGAAGAGTGGACTACATTATGCAACTTTACCCTACAGAAGACGCTCGCCAGAAGCTGGTATTCTTTAGCGCAATTGACATGCAGATCAGCGAAGATGCCCAACGGATTTCACAGATGCGCGCCGTCAACAGCTGGGAAGAACTAAGAACAACCTTAATTGAGGAATTCAAAATCCAAACACCATTCGAAGAACTGCTGAGAAGACTCTACAATACACCTTTCCACGGAAGTATTCGTAAGTTTGTAGAAGAATTAGAATTTAAATCACAAATTATTGCAAACGAGTTAATGTTAGAAAACAATCAAATGAACACAACATTGTATACAAATGCAATGAGAAACACCATTAAAGATGTAATTATGCGCAAACTTCCAGATAGGCTATTTATGACTTTAGCTAGGCACGACATAACTACAATCTCAAATTTAAAACACACTGCCCAACAAGAAGGAGTGTATGAAATCATTATGTCCGATAGAACAAAAAATCCAAGTAATTCTAATCAGTCCAAATCGCAAAACAATTCCAACAGTCCGTCAACTTCACAGAAATATAACAATAATGACAATCGTGGAAATAAGGGAAAAATTTACCCAAATTCAAATCCCAAAAATAATTATAACAATACAAAACCTCATCAAACAGAAAGCAATCAGCAATTACATCAAGAGTTTAAACAGAAACTTGACCAGAGTAGGAACCAAAATCCACTTAATTATCAGCAAGGGCATAACTCTGCTGCCCCTAACCAACCTATAAAAAGACAACGCGAAAGTACTAGCGGTCAGGTGAAAATGGATGTAGAAAATTTTCATCAAGCTGCCTCGGATTCAGAAACAGAGGACGAAAATCAAGAAACCCATTCATAATAATTACTATGAATAATATTCAGCTTAAATGTATAATCAATTAACATTATGAAGCAAAATTTTTTAAAGTTCCCAGTCAAAGACACCAACTTATATGTGCATACCATAAACGGTATTGTGCAACTAAAGCAAAGTATTTATCTAAAACCTAGTAAGCTTTGCCCAACCTATCAAAAATTTTATATTCATAATTTTTCTGAAAATTATGATATTCTATTAGGAAGAGAATTCTTGGAAGACTCTTGTTCCACAATAGATTATGCCAAAAAGGCAATTACAATAAATAAAATAAAGTTTGATATACAAGATCAACATGAAAAAGTACTTCAGGACAAGACCGCATCCAAATGCCTTGGTCCGCCATTGTCAAACGACGAGGAGTTTAATTTTTCAATTAACAATGAGTTACTAGAATTCAATGAATTCAGGCTCGATCATCTAAATGATGAAGAGAGGAAAACCCTCACCAAAATCCTATCAGAATTTAGGGACATTCAGTACAAAGTAGGTGAAAATTTGACCTTTACCAGTACAATTAAGCATGTTATCACAACAAAAACTGATAAGGAAATCTATAGAAAACCATACAAATACCCACAAGCATATGACGAAGAGGTAAACAAACAACTAAATGAAATGATAGAACAAGGAATAATTAGAAAATCAAACAGTCCTTATTGTTCTCCAATTTGGATAGTTCAAAAGAAAAGTGATGCTTCAGGTAAAAAGAAGTTCCGGTTAGTCATAGACTACCGTGGTCTCAACGAAGTAACCGTTGATGACAAATATCCAATTCCAATTATGGATGAAATATTAGACAAGCTTGGAAGATGTCAGTATTTCACTACTATCGACCTTGCAAAGGGCTTCCATCAAATACAAATGGACCCCAATTCAATTTCGAAAACAGCATTTTCAACTAAACATGCCCACTACGAATATACTCGTATGCCATTTGGGCTTAAAAATGCCCCCGCAACATGTCAACGTTGTATGAATAATCTCTTGAAGATCTAATTTATACAGACTGTCTAGTATACTTAGACGACATAATAATCTTCTCTACATCATTGGAAGAACACTTGTCCTCTCTAAGAAAAGTCTTCACTAAGCTCAGAGAAGCAAACTTAAAATTGCAGTTAGACAAGTGTGAATTTATGAGAAAAGAAACAGAGTTTCTCGGTCACGTTGTCACAACTGAAGGTATTAAACCAAACCCAAACAAATTAGACGCAATCGTCAAGTTTCCAATTCCCAAAACGCCTAAAGAAATAAAATCATTTCTTGGAATGTGCGGCTTCTACAGAAAGTTCATTCCAAATTTCGCTAAAATAGCAAAACCAATGACACTCAAACTAAAAAAGGGTGCAGTAATTCAGGCTAATAATGATGAATATGTATTAGCTTTCGAAAAATTAAAAATGCTAATAATGTCCGACCCAATATTAGTATATCCAAACTTCGAGAAACAATTCTCATTAACTACAGACGCAAGTAATATTGCTATAGGAGCGGTATTATCTCAAGGTCACAAACCAATCTGCTATGCCAGCAAAACTCTAAACGAGCATGAGATTAACTATTCGGCAATAGAAAAAGAACTCCTTGCTATTGTCTGGGCCACGAAATACTTCAGGTCCTATCTTTTTGGCAGAAAATTTGAGATCCTCAGCGATCACCGACCCTTAGTTTGGCTCGATAACATAAAAGAACCAAACATGAAGCTCCAGAGATGGAAAATCAAGTTAAATGAATTTGATTACCACATTAAATACTTGCCCGGTAAAGAAAATACCGTTGCCGACGCACTATCTAGGGTTAAAATAAACGAAAATTTCTTGGGAGAAACCTCAAGCAGTCTTGCAGCTACTTGCCACAGTGCTCAAGAAGATAACTTAAGGCACATCCAAATCACGGAGAGGCCCATCAACTACTATAGTAGACAAATTGAGTTTCTAAAAGGTAATGAAAACAAAACTGATGTAACTAGTTACTTTCATAAAACAAATATAAAAATTACCTATAAGAAAATGACAAATCAATATGCTAAGCAATTGATCCAAGAATATCTCTGCACGAAAAAAAGTGTAGTATATTTCCACAATGAAGCTGATTTCCCTACTTTCCAACAATCATACTTAGAAATAATAAGTTCAGACCAATTGACGAAAGCCATGAAATCTAGTAAAAAATTAGAAGACATTCAAACATATGCAGACTTCAAAGAAAAAATTCTGAAAAAACATATTGAACTCTTACACCCAGGTATTGACAAAACCATAGATTGCTTCAAACAAAAATACTACTATCCAGATTACCAAAGGTTAATCCAAAACATTCTTAACGAATGCACTGTTTGTAATATAGCTAAAACTGGAAAACAAAATAACAAAATTCGAAACTATACTTTACACTTATAATCACAAAATAAAACATAGCACAACTGGTAGAACACCAGCCGACATATTTCAATATGCAGGTACCCCTGCGTATGATATGCAATTAATAAAAACAAATAAAATTAACAAACTAAATGACAAGCGCACAAGATATGAGGTAGACACAAAATACAGACAAGCCCCTCTCGTAAAGTCAAAAGCAACAAACCCATTTAAAGAAACAGGTGAAATAAAACAAGTTGACGATACACATTTCGAAGAGACGAACAGAGGTAGAAAAATAACCGATTATAAATCAAAATTTAAGAAAAGGAAGAAAATTAATGCAAGCAAATACAAATGCAAAGAAAAACTTAAAAGAGAAATCAATGGGATAAAAATAGCAAAACGCAGTAAAAGAGGCCTTGCTAATTTTATGGGCACAATTTACAAATACCTTTTCGGAACATTAGACCAGAATGATAAAGAAGAATTACAATCAAAAATCGAGAATATAGCCGAAAATAGTATACAGGTCAACGAACTCAACTTAGTAATAGAAACTATCAATAAGGGTATTGATGAAATAAATCACCTAAGCATCATAAACGAAAATGATGAAAGAAAAGCACTTCTCATATTTAACCTCCAACAATTTACAGAATATATCGAAGACATAGAGTTAGGAATGCAACTAACCAGATTAGAAATATTCAATCCCAAGCTCCTAAGACATGACTCACTCACTCATGTAAACGCTGAAAAATTATTAAATATTAAAACTTCAACTTGGCTAAAAACCACAACAAATGAAATATTGATTATTTCCCATATTCCAAAAGACGTTATCAAGACACTTATTTACGAGATAATACCATACCCAGATAACGATAATATAATCCTAACTGAAGTTATTCATGACAAATATTTTATTCAAAACAACCTAGTTTACTCAGCAACTTCAAAAACCATAGTTCAGAACAAATGCATAACAGGTATTTTAAACCAAGTAACCACAGAATGCAGATACATTAAAACACATAAAAATTTTGAAGTAATTTTTGTAGAGCCTAACATAATCCTAACTTGGAGTTTGCCTAAATTGACACTAAATCAAAATTGCATCAATAGAAATATTATTATCGAAGGAAACAACATTATTAAGGCACTAAATTGTACTATTCAACTAAATGAAATAATAATTACAAGCTCAATATCTGATTATACACAAACTATTTATATCAATAATAATGTAACCAAATTAGAACCCTTATCTTATATACAAACTAAAGAAATAATCAACGAGCACACAAAAAATTATAATACCTTCCAAATAATAATATTAACAACACTTATTGTAATCATAATTATTTTTATACTATTTGTTATTTATAAGTATAAAGGCATTCCGAAAAAATTTATTATAAAATATAAAAAGCAAGAAAATCAAGTTGAAAATATTGTAAATCCACCTCAAAATGAAAACATAGAAAATCAAATAATTGTAAATCCTCAAAATGAAAATAACCCGATTTTGTACCCGAAAATAACAGCCTGAGGTCAGGCAAATTTCTAAAGGATGGGGAAGTGATATATCCATACCTCCCACGCACACACAAAATCTTGCCTAGTAACGTAAACTCAGAACCCTTGCCTAGTAACTTCGCACTTGGCAACATGATCATAAGAATGTCATAGCATATAAGCAATACATAAGTCACAGGCCTAAGCCTGATAACATAAACAGCCACAGGCTCAAGCCTGATAACATAAACATCCACTAATATAAACATCCGCTGAGAACCTGTCTCGCGAGATATTCCCACACCCACCAAAATGTTAACGTAAGCATTAATTGCATTTGATCAATGAGAGCACTTTTGCCCAATCTCTTTTCTGTACGAAGAGCAAAAGCTCGTTTAAAAGCTTATCCAAAATCTCTTACACCGAGCTTACATTTGCGACAGCATCGGTGCAAGCCTTAAGTCTTAATTTGATAATAGAATTAATAGGAACAACATTTCTTGACTCACTGTTAAAGTTCGCCTTAAGAATAAAATTATATTTTTTCTAAAGTCCCCGAGGTTGACTTTTAATTATATATACAAAAAAAAAAATACATACATAAAAACTATATTTTATAATACATTTCTTGTCAAAAAAAAAAAGAAGAAGTACATAAAAATATATTAAAAATATATTATATACAGTAAAAGTCTAAGTTTTCAAAAAAAAACTTAAAAATAACTTCATAAAATTACGTTATTTTTTAAAAGGAGGGAGATGTTGTATGCACATATCGAGAGCTCACTGTGCTCAGCACTATGTCCAGTATATACTTCATATATACTAATAAACATAAATATTATAATACAATGACACTTAGTCTTTGTTGCCTAAACATACGACATATTCAAGTGCACCGAAATATGATCGGTCACAAGTGCCTCGACTCCAAACAAGCCGCGTCAGCATGTGTCGCATGCAATGACCGCTTGCATATGTGCACAGCACGCTCTGTCCCTACATCGACGTCTTCGCCGCTTACATATAAGTTACATATATTCGTTTTATATGTTATATATAAAACGACTTATATACAAAAGGCAGCGCTGCCACTGAGGACTGCGCAACCTTAGGTTTAAGTATACTGTATACCAAACTGTAAAAAACAGTAGAATAAATGTAACTGGAGCGACAAGAACAGTCGCTCCTAACTCCAAAAAAGTGTATATTTTTCATCCAAATACCACACTACAGCTCCTGAGGTTGTTTTGTTTGATTGCATAATCAATTATTTTTATTCTATCTTAAATAATGTACACATGTACAGCTGGGACTAGTCAGTCTGGGATAGGAGCTGAGCGAGTTTAGTTAAAACGGTATTCCGAAATTGACGAACTCGCTCAGCAGGTTTCCTACCTGGGCAATGCACCCTGGTAAGTCAATCAACACCTCCAAAGTCGGGTGATAAGGATCTTCAGGAGTGGATATAGGTTCAGTACGGGAGACATAATAGATTGAGGAGTCGACGGCAAAAACAAGATCAAGCATTTTATATGAAGAATTTGGGATATCATTGATTTCACAAAATTACATTCCAAATAAACTTTCAATAAAATCGTGCTGAGATGTGGGAGTCAACACGCTAGACTATCCGGACTTGAAATACAGGTAGTTCCGGCGATATTAAAGTCACCAAGAACTATAAGAAAATCACAATCAGAAACCATAGATGAGACAGATGTATAGCAGAAGCATGCAAAGAATATAAGGAAATATCAGAAGAAGGTGGAATATAAGAACAAGTAATATAAAAGCAAATACTGGAAATACACAATTTTACAGCAACAAATTCAATATCTATACAATTATCAATTATTACAAGCTCCGATGATAAATCAGCGTCAACAGCAATAAGAACACCACCACCACGACGAGGGATGCGATCTTTTCTATAAATGGAGAATTTGTTAGACGGGATTTCAGAATTAAGGATGACGGGCCTTAGCCATGTTTCAGAAAAGGCAACGACATGGAAAGGAAAGGTTAGGCTATTTAGATAAAGATTACTAAGTTTACCACAAAGACCTCTTACATTCTGATAGCCAAGTGAGAGGGAGGATGTTAGTTTTTTGAACTATCAGATACTACAATAGGTGGGTTAGAACTACCACCGGAAGAAGGAAGTGAATACCGCATATTCTTTAATAACTTATTTTAAATGACGAAATTTCCCGAGAATACGTAAATTTTAATTTTTCCACCGTAATGTGGGCTTTATTTTTGGCCTGTATAAAGGCCTTCACATAATCAGATGTAGTATCAGGGCAAGCCTAGAAACAAAGATTTGTTTCCGTGGTGGAATACCTTTAAAGGTCTTCTTAGTAACCAAAACAGTTGCATCCAATTGAGCACAGCATTGGTTTCTAGACCAGTTGATTCGACCGGTATATTATCACTTGTCTGTTGATCTGGATCAACAGTGTTAATAGCCAGCGAATCAGAATGCTCTACGGGGTCAGAAGGAACAACATCCATGGGTACGATGCTATTCTCGTCACTTCTGATTATTGAATTATGAGGAAAGGGGGACGATAAATTGATCAATTCTAACTGATTAGTTGCGGATATAGTGGAAGCATGTGTGGGGAGCTGCAGTTCATTGGGGCCAATAGATAGCCTAAAATTAGCCTTCTTCCGTTTTGAGACTCATTCAAAAGTTTCATACTTTTTTAGTCTGCCTCATGAAACCCATGATGTCCCTTTCAACATCCCTACAGGATACACATGTCCCCTTGAGGCCAGATTTTGACTCAATCTGGTCCACAATTCTGCCTGGAATCCTAACTCTCGCTTGCCTTCTTATCGTAGTAGACTTTCAGTAATAAATCTTCCTTCTCTTTCTGATCGTAGTCCATGCTTGGTGTAATTTTTTTATTAATGGCGAAATTGATTCTTCTGAATTAATCAGCCAAATTAGTTTTGCAGTTCCGATCCGAATTTCTAGAATCTTTCTTCCTCTTAGTCTGCAAGCTTGTAATACTAACTATGCTATCCATAACCCATTTCGTATCATATGTTCTAATTATAACAATCTTTATCATGTAATATGTAATGCTAGTTCTATTTCCTTACTCAGAACTTCTCTTTATGCTATCTGTGTAATCTATAGTTTTTTGTCCATCGTTATAGTTTATGTAGAAATTTTATTTTTCTTATTCTTATATATCTGTTTCGCGATCTTCGTTACCGCATGTTATGCGGCGCGCCGCTCGGTCTGTTGGGCAGGAGGTGGGTTGCATTTTGCCTGGGTCCGCGCGTTAACAAGCCCGTGCTTGGTAACGTTTGGGCCACTTGAATGTACGTTTAGTACAGCCCAAACCGTAAGAGCTAGGATGCTGAAATTTTCACAGTAGGTTCCAATTATGATGAAAGTGCACACTAAGACGGGATTTTAGAAAATTCCACCCGCAACGTGTAAAATCCCGGAAGACCTTTGTATGAAACTTTATTGTTTACCATCCAGTCGGCTTAAAAGTCATTTTCAAAGATCTACACAAAAATTCACTTGACATATATTTCACCGATTTTGGAAAATCCACCCCACTAGGCGGAAAATGGGAGTCTCAAGGTTGTATGGACAAAAGTCTAATTGAAGTCCGAAAACCTTCAAATTCATTTTCAAAGCTCTTCACGTAAAATAATTCGTCACGTGTGTCAGCGATTTTGGAGAATTCAGCCCTATGGTCGGAAAATTTGTGGAAAATCTGGAACTCGACATTTTTAATTTTCATACGATTGGCTTCAAACTCATTTTCAAGGACTTATAGGAATAGAGGTGGTCAAAGAGTTTGGAAAATCTACCCCCAAGGTCGGAAAATTCGCGGAAAACTGTTGTATGACATTTTTTTGATTATCGTCCGATTGACTTCAGACTAATTCTCAAAGCTCTACACATTAAGCAATTCGACACGTACATATATCACAAATTTTGTGAAATTCAGCCCGAGGTCGAAAAATCGATGAATAATTCTGGAACTCGACATTTTGAATTTTTATGCGCTTGGCTTTGAACTTATTTTCAAGTATTTATAGGAATATACATAGGTGGTCAACGAGTTGGGAAAATCTACGCCCAAGGTCGGAAAATTCGCGGAAAACTGTATTATGAAACTTTTTTGATTATCGTCCGATTGACTTCAAACTCATTTTCAAAGCTCTACACATTAAATAATATGACACATGTATCACCGATTTTGTGAAATTCAGCCCCATGGTCGGAAAATCGGTGAAAATGTCTGGAATTCGACGTTTTGAATTCTTATGCGCTTGGCTTCAAGCTCATTTTAAAGAATTAATAGGAATATAGGTGGTCAAAGAGTTTGGAAAATCTACCCCAAGGTCGGAAAATTCGCGGAAAACTGTTGAATAAAACTTTCTTTATTATCGTCCGATTGGCTTCAAACTCATTTTCAAAGCTCTGCTCATTAAATAATTTGACACGTGTATCACCGATTTTGTGAAATTCAGCCCCATGATCGGAAAATCGGTGAAAAACTGTGGAATTCGATATAGGTGCTCAAAGAGTTTGGAAAATCTACCCCTAAGGTCGGAAAATTCGAGGAAAACTGTTGTATGAAACTTTTTTGATTATCGTCCGATCGACTTCAAACTCATTCTCAAAGCTCTCGCATTAAGTAATTCGACACGTACATATATCACCGATTTTGTGAAATTCAGCCCCATGGTCGGAAAATCGGTGAAAATCTATGGAATTCGACGTTTTGAATTCTTATGCGCTTGGCTTCAAACTCATTTTAAAGAATTAATAGGAATATAGGTGGTCAAAGAGTTTGGAAAATCTACCCCAAGGTTGGATAATTCGCGGAAAACTGTTGAATAAAACTTTCTTTATTATCGTCCGATTGGCTTCAAACTCATTTTCAAAGCTCTGCTCATTAAATAATTTGACACGTGTATCACCGATTTTGTGAAATTCAGCCCCATGGTCGGAAAATCGGTGAAAAACTCTGGAATTCGATATAGGTAGTCGAAGAGTTTAGGAAATCTACCCCTAAACTTTTTTGATTATCGTCCGATCGACTTCAAACTCATTCTCAAAGCTCTCGCATTAATTATTTCGACACGAATATCACCGATTTTGTGAAATTAAGCCCCATGGTCGGAAAATCGGTGAAAATCTCTGGAATTCGACGTTTTGAATTTTTATGCGCTTGGCTTTGAACTCATTTTCAAGGATTTATGGGAATATAGGTGGTCAAAGAGTTTGGAAAATATACCCCAAGGTCGGAAAATTCGTGGAAAAATGTTGAATAAAACTTTCTTTATTATCGTCGGATTGGCTTCAAACTCATTTTCAAAGCTCTCGCATTAAGTAATTCGACACGTATATCACCGATTTTGTGAAATTCAGCCCCATGGTCGGAAAATCGGTGAAAATCTCTGGAATTCGACGTTTTGAATTCTTATGCGCTTGGCTTCGAACTCATTTTAAAGAATTAATAGGAATATAGGTGGTCAAAGAGTTTGGAAAATCTACCCCAAGGTATGATAATTCGCGGAAAACTGTTGAATAAAACTTTCTTTATTATCGTCCGATTGGCTTCAAACTCATTTTCAAAGCTCTGCTCATTAAATAATTTGACACGTGTATCACCGATTCTGTGAAATTCAGCCCCATGGTCGGAAAATCGGTGAAAAGCTGTGGAATTCGATATAGGTGCTCAAAGAGTTTGGAAAATCTACCCCTAAGGTCGGAAAATTCGAGGAAAACTTTTGTATGAAACTTTTTAGATTATCGTCCGATCGACTTCAAACTCATTCTCAAAGCTCTCGCATTAAGTAATTCGACACGTATATCACCGATTTTGTGAAATTCAGCCCCATGGTCGGAAAATCGGTGAAAATCTCTGGAATTCGACGTTTTGAATTCTTATGCACTTGGCTTCAAACTCATTTTAAAGGATTTATAGGAATATAGGTGGTCAAAGAGTTTGGAAAATCTACCCCAAGGTTGGAAAATTCGCGGAAAACTGTTGAATAAAACATTCTTTATTATCGTCCGACTGGCTTCAAACTCATTTTCAAAGCTCTGCTCATTAAATAATTTGACACGTGTATCACCGATTTTGTGAAATTCAGCCCCATGGTCGGAAAATCGGTGAAAAACTCTGGAATTCGATATAGGTGCTCAAAGAGTTTGGAAAATCTACCCCTAAGTTCGGAAAATTCGAGGAAAACTGTTGTATGAAACTTTTTTGATTATCGTCCGATCGACTTCGAACTCATTCTCAAAGCTCTGCTCATTAAATAATTTGACACGTGTATCACCGATTTTGTGAAATTCAGCCCCATGGTCGGAAAATCGGTGAAAATCTCTGGAATTCGACGTTTTGAATTCTTATGCGCTTGGCTTCAAACTCATTTTAAAGGATTTATAGGAATATAGGTGGTCAAAGAGTTTGGAAAATCTACCCCAAGGTCGGAAAATTCGCGGAAAACTGTTGAATAAAACTTTCTTTATTATCGTCCGATTGGCTTCAAACTCATTTTCAAAGCTCTGCTCAGTAAATAATTTGACACGTGTATCACCGATTTTGTGAAATTCAGCCCCATGGTCGGAAAATCGGTGAAAAACTCTGGAATTCGATATAGGTGGTCAAAGAGTTTACGAAATCTACCCCTAAGGTCGGAAAATTCGAGGAAAACTGTTGTATGAAACTTTTTTGATTATCGTCCGATTGACTTCAAACTCATTCTCAAAGCTCTCGCATTAAGTAATTCGACACGTATATCACCAATTTAGTGAAATTCTGCCCCATGGCCGGAAAATCGGTGAAAATATCTGGAATTCGACGTTTTGAATTTTTATGCGCTTGGCTTTGAACTCATATTCAAGGATTTATGGGAATATAGGTGGTCAAAGAGTTTGGAAAATTTACCCGAAGGTCGGAAAATTCGCGGAAAAATGTTGTATGAAACTTTCTTTATTATCGTTGGATTGGCTTCAAACTCATTTTCAAAGCTCTCGCATTAAGTAATTCGACACGTATATCACCGATTTTGTGAAATTCAGGTGCTCAAAGAGTTTGGAAAATCTACCCCTAAGGTCGGAAAATTCGAGGAAAACTGTTGTATGAAACTTTTTTGATTATCGTCCGATCGACTTCAAACTCATTCTCAAAGCTCTCGCATTAAGTAATTCGACACGTATATCACCGATTTTGTGAAATTCAGCCCCATGGTCGGAAAATCGGTGAAAATCTCTGGAATCCGACGTTTTGAATTCTTATGCGCTTGGCTTCAAACTCATTTTAAAGAATTAATAGGAATATAGGTGGTCAAAGAGTTTGGAAAATCTACCCCAAGGTTGGAAAATTCGCGGAAAACTGTTGAATAAAACTTTCTTTATTATCGTCCGATTGGCTTCAAACTCATTTTCAAAGCTCTGCTCATTAAATAATTTGACACGGGTATCACCGATTTTGTGAAATTCAGCCCCATGGTCGGAATATCGGTGAAAAACTCTGGAATTCGATATAGGTGCTCAAAGAGTTTGGAAAATCTACCCCAAGGTCGGAAAATTCGCGGAAAACTGTTGAATAAAACTTTCTTTATTATCGTCCGATTAACTTCAAACTCATTCTCAAAGCTCTCGCATTAAGTAATTCGACACGTATATCACCAATTTAGTGAAATTCAGCCCCATGGTCGAAAAATCGGTGAAAATCTCTGGAATTCGACGTTTTGAATTCTTATGCACTTGGCTTCAATCTCATTTTAAAGGATTTATAGGAATATAGGTGGTCAAAGAGTTTGGAAAATCTACCCCAAGGTTGGAAAATTCGCGGAAAACTGTTGAATAAAACTTTCTTTATTATCGTCCGATTGGCTTCAAACTCATTTTCAAAGCTCTGCTCATTAAATAATTTGACACGTGTATCACCGATTTTGTGAAATTCAGCCCCATGGTCGGAAAATCGGTGAAAAACTCTGGAATTCGATATATGTAGTCGAAGAGTTTAGGAAATCTACCCCTAAGGTCGGAAAATTCGAGGAAAACTGTTGTATGAAACTTTTTTGATTATCGTCCGATCGACTTCAAACTCATTCTCAAAGCTCTCGCATTAATTAATTCGACACGAATATCACCGATTTTGTGAAATTCAGCCCCATGGTCGGAAAATCGGTGAAAATCTCTGGAATTCGACGTTTTGAATTTTTATGCGCTTGGCTTTGAACTCATTTTCAAGGATTTATGGGAATATAGGTGGTCAAAGAGTTTGGAAAATTTACCCCAAGGTCGGAAAATTCGTGGAAAAATGTTGAATAAAATTTTCTTTATTATCGTCGGATTGGCTTCAAACTCATTTTCAAAGCTCTCGCATTAAGTAATTCGACACGTATATCACCGATTTTTTGAAATTCAGCCCCATGGTCGGAAAATCGGTGAAAATCTCTGGAATTCGACGTTTTGAATTCTTATGCGCTTGGCTTCAAACTCATTTTAAAGAATTAAAACTTTCTTTATTATCGTCCGATTGGCTTCAAACTCATTTTCAAAGCTCTGCTCATTAAATAATTTGACACGTGTATCACCGATTTTGTGAAATTCAGCCCCATGGTCGGAAAATCGGTGAAAAACTCTGGAATTCGATATAGGTGCCCAAAGAGTTTGGAAAATCTACCCCTAAGGTCGGAAAATTCGAGGAAAACTGTTGTATGAAGCTTTTTTGATTATCGTCCGATCGACTTCGAACTCATTTTCAAAGCTCTGCTCATTAAATAATTTGACACGTGTATCACCGATCTTGTGAAATTCAGCCCCATGGTCGGAATATCGGTGAAAAACTCTGGAATTCGATATAGGTGCTCAAAGAGTTTGGAAAATCTACCCCAAGGTCGGAAAATTCGCGGAAAACTGTTGAATAAAACTTTCTTTATTATCGTCCGATTGACTTCAAACTCATTCTCAAAGCGCTCGCATTAAGTAATTCGACACGTATATCACCGATTTAGTGAAATTCAGCCCCATGGTCGAAAAATCGGTAAAATCTCTGGAATTCGACGTTTTGAATTCTTATGCACTTGGCTTCAAACTCATTTTAAAGGATTTATGGGAATATATGTGGTCAAAGAGTTTGGAAAATCTACCCCAAGGTCGGAAAATTCGCGGAAAACTGTTGAATAAAACTTTCTTTATTATCGTCCGACTGGCTTCAAACTCATTTTCAAAGCTCTGCTCATTAAATAATTTGACACGTGTATCACCGATTTTGTGAAATTCAGCCCCATGGTCGGAAAATCGGTGAAAAACTCTGGAATTCGATATAGGTGGTCGAAGAGTTTAGGAAATCTACCCCTAAGGTCGGAAAATTCGATGAAAACTGTTGTATGAAACTTTTTTGATTATCGTCCGATCGACTTCAAACTCATTCTCAAAGCTCTCGCATTAAGTAATTCGACACGAATATCACCGATTTTGTGAAATTCAGCCCCATGGTCGGAAAATCGGTGAAAAACTCTGGAATTCGATATAGGTGGTCGAAGAGTTTAGGAAATCTACCCCTAAGGTCGGAAAATTCGAGGAAAACTGTTGTATGAAACTTTTTTTATTATCGTCCGATAGACTTCAAACTCATTCTTAAAGCTCTGCTCATTAAATAATTTGACACGTGTATCACCGATTTTGTGAAATTCAGCCCCATGGTCGGAAAATCGGTGAAAAACTCTGGAATTCGACATAGGTGGTCAAAGAGTTTGGAAAATCTACCCCAAGGTTGGAAAATTCGCGGAAAACTGTTGAATAAAACTTTCTTTATTATCGTCCGATTCGCTTCAAACTCATTTTCAAAGCTCTGCTCATTAAAAAATTTGACACCGTTATCACCAAATTTGAGAAATTCATCCCAATGGTCGGAAAATCGGTGGAAAACTCTGGCATTCGACATTTTTAATTTTCATGCGATTGGCTTTCTACACAAAAACATAATAGTTATGGTGCCCAAAGATTTTGAGAAACCTACTCTCAATGTCGGAAAATTCGTGGAAAAGTGTTGAATGAAGCTTTTTTGATTATCGTCCGATTTGCTTCAAACTCATTTTCAAAGCTTTTCACGTAAAATAATTGGATACGAGTCTCACCGATTTTAGGAAATTCAGCCCCATGGTCGGAAAATCGGTGAAAAGCTCTGGAATTCGATATAGGTGGTCGAAGAGTTTACGAAATCTACCCCTAAGGTCGGAAAATTGGAGGAAAACTGTTGTATGAAACTTTTTTGATTATCGTCCGATCGACTTCAAACTCATTCTCAAATCTCTCGCATTAAGTAATTCGACACGAATATCACCGATTTTGTGAAATTCAGCCCCATGGTCGGAAAATCGGTGAAAATCTCTGGAATTCGACGTTTTGAATCTTTATGCGCTTGGCTTTGAACTCATTTTCAAGGATTTATGGGAATATAGGTGGTCAAAGAGTTCGGAAAATCTACCCCAAGGTCGGAAAATTCGCGGAAAAATGTTGAATAAGACTTTCTTTATTATCTCGCATTAAGTAATTCGACACGTATATCACCGATTTTGTGAAATTCAGCCCCATGGTCGGAAAATCGGTGAAAATCTCTGGAATTCGACGTTTTGAATTTTTATGCGCTTGGCTTTGAACTCATTTTCAAGGATTTATGGGAATAAAGGTGGTCAAAGAGTTTGGAAAATCTACCCCAAGGTCGGAACATTCGTGGAAAACTGTTGAATAAAACTTTCTTTATTATCGTCCGATTGGCTTCAAACTCATGCTGCTCATTAAATAATTTGACACGTGTATCGCCGATTTTGTGAAATTCAGCCCCATGGTCGGAATATCGGTGAAAAACTCTGGAATTCGATATAGGTGGTCGAAGAGTTTAGGAAATCTACCCCTAAGGTCGGAAAATTCGAGGAAAACTGTTGAATAAAACTTTCTTTATTATCGTCCGATTGGCTTCAAACTCATTTTCAAAGCTCTGCTCATTAAATAATTTGACACTTGTATCACCGATTTTGTGAAATTCCATGGTCGGCAAATCGGTGAAAAACTCTGGAATTCGATATAGGTGCTCAAAGAGTTTGGAAAATCTACCCCAAGGTCGGAAAATTCGCGGAAAACTGTTGAATAAAACTTTCTTTATTATCGTCGGATTGGCTTCAAACTCATTTTCAAAGCTCTCGCATTAAGTAATTCGACACGAATATCACCGATTTTGTGAAATTCAGCCCCATGGTTGGAAAATCAGTGAAAATCTCTGGAATTCGACGTTTTGAATTCTTATGCGCTTGGCTTCAAACTCATTTTAAAGGATTTATAGGAATATAGGTGGTCAAAGAGTTTGGAAAATCTACCCCAAGGTCGGAACATTCGTGGAAAACTGTTGAATAAAACTTTCTTTATTATCGTCCGATTGGCTTCAAACTCATGCTGCTCATTAAATAATTTGACACGTGTATCGCCGATTTTGTGAAATTCAGCCCCATGGTCGGAATATCGGTGAAAAACTCTGGAATTCGATATAGGTGGTCGAAGAGTTTAGGAAATCTACCCCTAAGGTCGGAAAATTCGAGGAAAACTGTTGAATAAAACTTTCTTTATTATCGTCCGATTGGCTTCAAACTCATTTTCAAAGCTCTGCTCATTAAATAATTTGACACTTGTATCACCGATTTTGTGAAATTCAGCCCCATGGTCGGAAAATCGGTGAAAAACTCTGGGATTCGACATAGGTGGTCAAAGAGTTTGGAAAATCAACCCCAAGGTCGAAAAATTCGCGGAAAACTGCTGAATAAAACTTTCTTTATTATCGTCCGATTGGCTTCAAACTCATTTTCAAAGCTCTGCTCATTAAATAATTTGACACCGTTATCACCAAATTTGAGAAATTCATCCCAATGGTCGGAAAATCGGTGGAAAACTCTGGCATTCGACATTTTTAATTTTCATGCGATTGGCTTTCTACACAAAAACATAATAGTTATGGTGCCCAAAGATTTTGAGAAACCTACTCTCAATGTCGGAAAATTCGTGGAAAAGTGTTGAATGAAGCTTTTTTGATTATCGTCCGATTGACTTCAAACTCATTCTCAAAGCTCTCGCATTAAGTAATTCGACACGTATATCACCGATTTAGTGAAATTCAGCCCCATGGTCGGAAAATCGATGAAAATCTCTGGAATTCGACGTTTTGAATTTTTATGCGCTTGGCTTTGAACTCATTTTCAAGGATTTATGGGAATTTATGGTAAAAGAGTTTGGAAAATCTACCCCTCGGAAAATCGGTGACAATCTCTGGAATTCAACGTTTTGAATTCTTATGCGCTTGGCTTCAAACTCATTTTAAAGGATTTATAGGAATATAAGTGGTCAAAGAGTTTGGAAAATCTACCCCAAGGTCGGAAAATTCGCGGAAAACTGCTGAATAAAACTTTCTTTATTATCGTCCGATTGGCTTCAAACTCATTTTCAAAGCTCTGCTCATTAAATAATTTGACACGTGTATCACCGATTTTGTGAAATTCAGCCCCATGGTCGGAATATCGGTGAAAAACTCTGGAATTCGATATAGGTGGTCGAAGAGTTTAGGAAATCTACCCCTAAGGTCGGAAAATTCGATGAAAACTGTTGTATGAAACTTTTTTGATTATCGTCCGATCGACTTCAAACTCATTCTCAAAGCTCTCGCATTAAGTAATTCGACACGAATATCACCGATTTTGTGAAATTCAGCCCCATGGTCGGAAAATCGGTGAAAAACTCTGGAATTCGATATAGGTGGTCGAAGAGTTTAGGAAATCTACCCCTAAGGTCGGAAAATTCGAGGAAAACTGTTGTATGAAACTTTTTTTATTATCGTCCGATAGACTTCAAACTCATTCTTAAAGCTCTGCTCATTAAATAATTTGACACGTGTATCACCGATTTTGTGAAATTCAGCCCCATGGTCGGAAAATCGGTGAAAAACTCTGGAATTCGACATAGGTGGTCAAAGAGTTTGGAAAATCTACCCCAAGGTTGGAAAATTCGCGGAAAACTGTTGAATAAAACTTTCTTTATTATCGTCCGATTCGCTTCAAACTCATTTTCAAAGCTCTGCTCATTAAAAAATTTGACACCGTTATCACCAAATTTGAGAAATTCATCCCAATGGTCGGAAAATCGGTGGAAAACTCTGGCATTCGACATTTTTAATTTTCATGCGATTGGCTTTCTACACAAAAACATAATAGTTATGGTGCCCAAAGATTTTGAGAAACCTACTCTCAATGTCGGAAAATTCGTGGAAAAGTGTTGAATGAAGCTTTTTTGATTATCGTCCGATTTGCTTCAAACTCATTTTCAAAGCTTTTCACGTAAAATAATTGGATACGAGTCTCACCGATTTTAGGAAATTCAGCCCCATGGTCGGAAAATCGGTGAAAAGCTCTGGAATTCGATATAGGTGGTCGAAGAGTTTACGAAATCTACCCCTAAGGTCGGAAAATTGGAGGAAAACTGTTGTATGAAACTTTTTTGATTATCGTCCGATCGACTTCAAACTCATTCTCAAATCTCTCGCATTAAGTAATTCGACACGAATATCACCGATTTTGTGAAATTCAGCCCCATGGTCGGAAAATCGGTGAAAATCTCTGGAATTCGACGTTTTGAATCTTTATGCGCTTGGCTTTGAACTCATTTTCAAGGATTTATGGGAATATAGGTGGTCAAAGAGTTCGGAAAATCTACCCCAAGGTCGGAAAATTCGCGGAAAAATGTTGAATAAGACTTTCTTTATTATCTCGCATTAAGTAATTCGACACGTATATCACCGATTTTGTGAAATTCAGCCCCATGGTCGGAAAATCGGTGAAAATCTCTGGAATTCGACGTTTTGAATTTTTATGCGCTTGGCTTTGAACTCATTTTCAAGGATTTATGGGAATAAAGGTGGTCAAAGAGTTTGGAAAATCTACCCCAAGGTCGGAACATTCGTGGAAAACTGTTGAATAAAACTTTCTTTATTATCGTCCGATTGGCTTCAAACTCATGCTGCTCATTAAATAATTTGACACGTGTATCGCCGATTTTGTGAAATTCAGCCCCATGGTCGGAATATCGGTGAAAAACTCTGGAATTCGATATAGGTGGTCGAAGAGTTTAGGAAATCTACCCCTAAGGTCGGAAAATTCGAGGAAAACTGTTGAATAAAACTTTCTTTATTATCGTCCGATTGGCTTCAAACTCATTTTCAAAGCTCTGCTCATTAAATAATTTGACACTTGTATCACCGATTTTGTGAAATTCCATGGTCGGCAAATCGGTGAAAAACTCTGGAATTCGATATAGGTGCTCAAAGAGTTTGGAAAATCTACCCCAAGGTCGGAAAATTCGCGGAAAACTGTTGAATAAAACTTTCTTTATTATCGTCGGATTGGCTTCAAACTCATTTTCAAAGCTCTCGCATTAAGTAATTCGACACGAATATCACCGATTTTGTGAAATTCAGCCCCATGGTTGGAAAATCAGTGAAAATCTCTGGAATTCGACGTTTTGAATTCTTATGCGCTTGGCTTCAAACTCATTTTAAAGGATTTATAGGAATATAGGTGGTCAAAGAGTTTGGAAAATCTACCCCAAGGTCGGAACATTCGTGGAAAACTGTTGAATAAAACTTTCTTTATTATCGTCCGATTGGCTTCAAACTCATGCTGCTCATTAAATAATTTGACACGTGTATCGCCGATTTTGTGAAATTCAGCCCCATGGTCGGAATATCGGTGAAAAACTCTGGAATTCGATATAGGTGGTCGAAGAGTTTAGGAAATCTACCCCTAAGGTCGGAAAATTCGAGGAAAACTGTTGAATAAAACTTTCTTTATTATCGTCCGATTGGCTTCAAACTCATTTTCAAAGCTCTGCTCATTAAATAATTTGACACTTGTATCACCGATTTTGTGAAATTCAGCCCCATGGTCGGAAAATCGGTGAAAAACTCTGGGATTCGACATAGGTGGTCAAAGAGTTTGGAAAATCAACCCCAAGGTCGAAAAATTCGCGGAAAACTGCTGAATAAAACTTTCTTTATTATCGTCCGATTGGCTTCAAACTCATTTTCAAAGCTCTGCTCATTAAATAATTTGACACCGTTATCACCAAATTTGAGAAATTCATCCCAATGGTCGGAAAATCGGTGGAAAACTCTGGCATTCGACATTTTTAATTTTCATGCGATTGGCTTTCTACACAAAAACATAATAGTTATGGTGCCCAAAGATTTTGAGAAACCTACTCTCAATGTCGGAAAATTCGTGGAAAAGTGTTGAATGAAGCTTTTTTGATTATCGTCCGATTGACTTCAAACTCATTCTCAAAGCTCTCGCATTAAGTAATTCGACACGTATATCACCGATTTAGTGAAATTCAGCCCCATGGTCGGAAAATCGATGAAAATCTCTGGAATTCGACGTTTTGAATTTTTATGCGCTTGGCTTTGAACTCATTTTCAAGGATTTATGGGAATTTATGGTAAAAGAGTTTGGAAAATCTACCCCTCGGAAAATCGGTGACAATCTCTGGAATTCAACGTTTTGAATTCTTATGCGCTTGGCTTCAAACTCATTTTAAAGGATTTATAGGAATATAAGTGGTCAAAGAGTTTGGAAAATCTACCCCAAGGTCGGAAAATTCGCGGAAAACTGCTGAATAAAACTTTCTTTATTATCGTCCGATTGGCTTCAAACTCATTTTCAAAGCTCTGCTCATTAAATAATTTGACACGTGTATCACCGATTTTGTGAAATTCAGCCCCATGGTCGGAATATCGGTGAAAAACTCTGGAATTCGATATAGGTGGTCGAAGAGTTTAGGAAATCTACCCCTAAGGTCGGAAAATTCGAGGAAAACTGTTGAATAAAACTTTCTTTATTATCGTCCGATTGGCTTCAAACTCATTTTCAAAGCTCTGCTCATTAAATAATTTGACACTTTTATCACCGATTTTGTGAAATTCAGCCCCATGGTCGGAAAATCGGTGAAAAACTCTGGGATTCGACATAGGTGGTCAAAGAGTTTGGAAAATCTACCCCAAGGTCGGAAAATTCGCGGAAAAATGTTGAATAAAACTTTCTTTACTATCGTCGGATTGGCTTCAAACTCATTTTCAAAGCTCGCATTAAGTAATTCGACACGAATATCACCGATTTTGTGAAATTCAGCCCCATGGTCGGAAAATCGGTGAAAATCTCTGGAATTCGACGTTTTGAATTCTTATGCGCTTGACTTCAAACTCATTTTAAAGGATTTATAGGAATATAGGTGGTCAAAGAGTTTGGAAAATCTACCCCAAGGTCGGAACATTCGTGGAAAACTGTTGAATAAAACTTTCTTTATTATCGTCCGATTGGCTTCAAACTCATGCTGCTCATTAAATAATTTGACACGTGTATCGCCGATTTTGTGAAATTCAGCCCCATGGTCGGAATATCGGTGAAAAACTCTGGAATTCGATATAGGTGGTCGAAGAGTTTAGGAAATCTACCCCTAAGGTCGGAAAATTCGAGGAAAACTGTTGAATAAAACTTTCTTTATTATCGTCCGATTGGCTTCAAACTCATTTTCAAAGCTCTGCTCATTAAATAATTTGACACTTGTATCACCGATTTTGTGAAATTCAGCCCCATGGTCGGAAAATCGGTGAAAAACTCTGGGATTCGACATAGGTGGTCAAAGAGTTTGGAAAATCAACCCCAAGGTCGAAAAATTCGCGGAAAACTGCTGAATAAAACTTTCTTTATTATCGTCCGATTGGCTTCAAACTCATTTTCAAAGCTCTGCTCATTAAATAATTTGACACCGTTATCACCAAATTTGAGAAATTCATCCCAATGGTCGGAAAATCGGTGGAAAACTCTGGCATTCGACATTTTTAATTTTCATGCGATTGGCTTTCTACACAAAAACATAATAGTTATGGTGCCCAAAGATTTTGAGAAACCTACTCTCAATGTCGGAAAATTCGTGGAAAAGTGTTGAATGAAGCTTTTTTGATTATCGTCCGATTGACTTCAAACTCATTCTCAAAGCTCTCGCATTAAGTAATTCGACACGTATATCACCGATTTAGTGAAATTCAGCCCCATGGTCGGAAAATCGATGAAAATCTCTGGAATTCGACGTTTTGAATTTTTATGCGCTTGGCTTTGAACTCATTTTCAAGGATTTATGGGAATTTATGGTAAAAGAGTTTGGAAAATCTACCCCTCGGAAAATCGGTGACAATCTCTGGAATTCAACGTTTTGAACTTATGCGCTTGGCTTCAAACTCATTTTAAAGGATTTATAGGAATATAAGTGGTCAAAGAGTTTGGAAAATCTACCCCAAGGTCGGAAAATTCGCGGAAAACTGCTAAATAAAACTTTCTTTATTATCGTCCGATTGGCTTCAAACTCATTTTCAAAGCTCTGCTCATTAAATAATTTGACACGTGTATCACCGATTTTGTGAAATTCAGCCCCATGGTCGGAATATCGGTGAAAAACTCTGGAATTCGATATAGGTGGTCGAAGAGTTTAGGAAATCTACCCCTAAGGTCGGAAAATTCGAGGAAAACTGTTGAATAAAACTTTCTTTACTATCGTCGGATTGGCTTCAAACTCATTTTCAAAGCTCTCGCATTAAGTAATTCGACACGAATATCACCGATTTTGTGAAATTCAGCCCCATGGTCGGAAAATCGGTGAAAATCTCTGGAATCCAACATTTTGAATTCTTATGCGCTTGGCTTCAAACTCATTTTAAAGGTTTATAGGAATATAGGTGGTCAAAGAGTTTGGAAAATCTACCCCAAGGTCGGAAAATTCGCGGAAAACTGTTGAATAAAACTTTCTTTATTATCTTCCGATTGGCTTCAAACTCATTTTCATAGCTCTGCTCATTAAATAATTTGACACTGTATCACCGATTTTGTGAAATTCAGACCCATGGTCGGAATATCGGTGAAAAACTCTGGAATTCGATATAGGTGGTCGAAGAGTTTAGGAAATCTACCCCTAAGGTCGGAAAATTCGAGGAAAACTGTTGTATGAAACTTTTTTTATTATCGTCCGATAGACTTCAAACTCATTCTTAAAGCTCTGCTCATTAAATAATTTGACACGTGTATCACCGATTTTGTGAAATTCAGCCCCATGGTCGGAAAATCTGTGAAAAACTCTGGAATTCGACATAGGTGGTCAAAGAGTTTGGAAAATCTACCCCAAGGTTGGAAAATTCGCGGAAAACTGTTGAATAAAACTTTCTTTATTATCGTCCGATTGGCTTCAAACTCATTTTCAAAGCTCTGCTCATTAAAAAATTTGACACCGTTATCACCAAATTTGAGAAATTCATCCCAATGGTCGGAAAATCGGTGGAAAACTCTGGCATTCGACATTTTTAATTTTCATGCGATTGGCTTTCTACACAAAAACTTAATAGTTATGGTGCCCAAAGATTTTGAGAAACCTACTCTCAATGTCGGAAAATTCGTGGAAAAGTGTTGAATGAAGCTTTTTTGATTATCGTCCGATTTGCTTCAAACTCATTTTCAAAGCTTTTCACGTAAAATAATTGGATACGAGTCTCACCGATTTTAGGAAATTCAGCCCCATGGTCGGAAAATCGGTGAAAAGCTCTGGAATTCGATATAGGTGGTCGAAGAGTTTACGAAATCTACCCCTAAGGTCGGAAAATTGGAGGAAAACTGTTGTATGAAACTTTTTTGATTATCGTCCGATCGACTTCTAACTCATTCTCAAATCTCTCGCATTAAGTAATTCGACACGAATATCAGCGATTTTGTGAAATTCAGCCCCATGGTCGGAAAATCGGTGAAAATCTCTGGAATTCGACGTTTTGAATTTTTATGCGCTTGGCTTCAAACTCATTTTCAAGGATTTATGGGAATATAGGTGGTCAAAGAGTTCGGAAAATCTACCCCAAGGTCGGAAAATTCGCGGAAAAATGTTGAATAAGACTTTCTTTATTATCTCGCATTAAGTAATTCGACACGTATATCACCGATTTTGTGAAATTCAGCCCCATGGTCGGAAAATCGGTGAAAATCTCTGGAATTCGACGTTTTGAATTTTTATGCGCTTGGCTTTGAACTCATTTTCAAGGATTTATGGGAATAAAGGTGGTCAAAGAGTTTGGAAAATCTACCCCTAAAGTCGGAAAATTTGAGGAAAACTGTTGTATGAAACTTTTTTGATTATCGTCCGATCGACTTCAAACTCATTTTCAAAGCTCTGCTCATTAAATAATTTGACACGTGTATCACCGATTTTGTGACATTCCATGGTCGGCAAATCGGTGAAAAACTCTGGAATTCGATATAGGTGCTCAAAGAGTTTGGAAAATCTACCCCAAGGTCGGAAAATTCGCGGAAAACTGTTGAATAAAACTTTCTTTATTATCGTCGGATTGGCTTCAAACTCATTTTCAAAGCTCTCGCATTAAGTAATTCGACACGAATATCACCGATTTTGTGAAATTCAGCCCCATGGTTGGAAAATCAGTGAAAATCTCTGGAATTCGACGTTTTGAATTCTTATGCGCTTGGCTTCAAACTCATTTTAAAGGATTTATAGGAATATAGGTGGTCAAAGAGTTTGGAAAATCTACCCCAAGGTCGGAACATTCGTGGAAAACTGTTGAATAAAACTTTCTTTATTATCGTCCGATTGGCTTCAAACTCATGCTGCTCATTAAATAATTTGACACGTGTATCGCCGATTTTGTGAAATTCAGCCCCATGGTCGGAATATCGGTGAAAAACTCTGGAATTCGATATAGGTGGTCGAAGAGTTTAGGAAATCTACCCCTAAGGTCGGAAAATTCGAGGAAAACTGTTGAATAAAACTTTCTTTATTATCGTCCGATTGGCTTCAAACTCATTTTCAAAGCTCTGCTCATTAAATAATTTGACACTTGTATCACCGATTTTGTGAAATTCAGCCCCATGGTCGGAAAATCGGTGAAAAACTCTGGGATTCGACATAGGTGGTCAAAGAGTTTGGAAAATCAACCCCAAGGTCGAAAAATTCGCGGAAAACTGTTGAATAAAACTTTCTTTATTATCGTCCGATTGGCTTCAAACTCATTTTCAAAGCTCTGCTCATTAAATAATTTGACACCGTTATCACCAAATTTGAGAAATTCATCCCAATGGTCGGAAAATCGGTGGAAAACTCTGGCATTCGACATTTTTAATTTTCATGCGATTGGCTTTCTACACAAAAACATAATAGTTATGGTGCCCAAAGATTTTGAGAAACCTACTCTCAATGTCGGAAAATTCGTGGAAAAGTGTTGAATGAAGCTTTTTTGATTATCGTCCGATTGACTTCAAACTCATTCTCAAAGCTCTCGCATTAAGTAATTCGACACGTATATCACCGATTTAGTGAAATTCAGCCCCATGGTCGGAAAATCGATGAAAATCTCTGGAATTCGACGTTTTGAATTTTTATGCGCTTGGCTTTGAACTCATTTTCAAGGATTTATGGGAATTTATGGTAAAAGAGTTTGGAAAATCTACCCCTCGGAAAATCGGTGACAATCTCTGGAATTCAACGTTTTGAATTCTTATGCGCTTGGCTTCAAACTCATTTTAAAGGATTTATAGGAATATAAGTGGTCAAAGAGTTTGGAAAATCAACCCCAAGGTCGGAAAATTCGCGGAAAACTGTTGAATAAAACTTTCTTTATTATCGTCCGATTGGCTTCAAACTCATTTTCAAAGCTCTGCTCATTAAATAATTTGACACGTGTATCACCGATTCTGTGAAATTAAGCCCCATGGTCGGAAAATCGGTGAAAAACTTTGGAATTCGATATAGGTGGTCAAAGAGTTTGGAAAATCTACCCCTAAGGTCGGAAAATTCGAGGAAATCTGTTGTATGAAACTTTTTTGATTATCGTCCGATCGACTTCAAACTCATTCTCAAAGCTCTCGCATTAAGTAATTCGACACGAATATCACCGATTTTGTGAGATTCAGCCCCATGGTCGGAAAATCGGTAAAAATCTCTAGGATTCGACGTTTTGAATTTTTATGCGCTTGGCTTTGAACTCATTTTCAAGGATTTATGGGAATATAGATGGTCAATGAGTTTGCAAAATCTACCCCAAGGTCGGAAAATTCGTAGAAAAATGTTGAATAAAACTTTCTTTATTATCGTCGGATTGGCTTCAAACTCATTTTCAAAGCTCTGCTCATTAAATAATTTGACACGTGTATCACCGATTTTGTGAAATTCAGCCCCATGGTCGGAAAATCGGTGAAAAACTCTGGAATTCGATATAGGTGGTCAAAGAGTTTGGAAAATCTACCCCTAAGGTCGGAAAATTCGAGGAAAACTGTTGTATGAAACTTTTTTAATTATCGTCCGATGGACTTCAAACTCATTCTCAAAGCTCTCGCATTAAGTAATTCGACACGAATATCACCGATTTTGTGAAATTCAGCTCCATGGTCGGAAAATCGGTGAAAATCTCTGGAATCCAACATTTTGAATTCTTATGTTCTTGGCTTCAAACTCATTTTAAAGGATTTATAGGAATATAGGTGGTCAAAGAGTTCGGAAAATCTACCCCAAGGTCGGAAAATTCGCGGAAAACTGTTGAATAAAACTTTCTTTATTAACGTCCGATTGGCTTCAAACTCATTTTGACACGTGTATCACCGATTTTGTGAAATTCAGCCCCATGGTAGGAAAATCGGTGAAAAACTTTGGAATTCGATATAGGTGGTCAAAGAGTTTGGAAAATCTACCCCTAAGGTCGGAAAATTCGAGGAAAACTGTTGTATGAAACTTTTTTGATTATCGTCCGATCGAGTTCAAACTCATTCTCAAAGCTCTCGGATTAAGTAATTCGACATGTATATTTCCGATTTTGTGAAATTCAGCCCCATGGACGGAAAACCCGTGAAAAACTCAAGAATTCGACATTTTTAATTTTCATGCGATTGGCTTCAAACTCATTTCCATTGTTCAATATTAAAATTAAATAGTCACGGTGGCCAAAGAATTAGAGAAACCTACTCTCAAGGTCGGAAAATTCGTGGAAAACTGTTGAATGAAGTTTTTTTGATTGTCGTCCGATTTGCTTCAAATTCATTCTGAAAGTTCTACACATTTAATAATTCGAAATGTATATCTCCGATTTTTTGAAATTCCATGGACGGAAAACCCGTGAAAAACTCAAGAATTCGACATTTTTAATTTTCATGCGATTGGCTTCAAACTCATTTCCATTGTTCAATATTAAAACTAAATAGTCACGGTGGCCAAAGAATTAGAGAAACCTACTCTCAAGGTCGGAAAATTCGTGGAAAACTGTTGAATGAAGTTTTTTTGATTGTCGTCCGATTTGCTTCAAATTCATTCTGAAAGTTCTACACATTTAATAATTCGAAATGTATATCTCCGATTTTTTGAAATTCCATGGTCGGAAAAACTGTGAAAAACTCTGGAATTCGACGTTTTGAATTTTTATGCGCTTGGCTTTGAACTCATTTTCAAGGATTTATGGGAATATAGATGGTCAATGAGTTTGCAAAATCTACCCCAAGGTCGGAAAATTCGTAGAAAAATGTTGAATAAAACTTTCTTTATTATCGTCGGATTGGCTTCAAACTCATTTTCAAAGCTCTGCGCATTAAATAATTTGACACGTGTATCACCGATTTTGTGAAATTCAGCCCCATGGTCGGAAAATCGGTGAAAAACTCTGGAATTCGACATAGGTGGTCAAAGAGTTTGGAAAATCTACCCCAAGGTTGGAAAATTCGCGGAAAACTGTTGAATAAAACTTTCTTTATTATCGTCCGATTGGCTTCAAACTCATTTTCAAAGCTCTGCTCATTAAAAAATTTGACACCGTTATCACCAAGTTTGAGAAATTCATCCCAATGGTTGGAAAATCGGTGGAAAACTCTGGCATTCGACATTTTTAATTTTCATGCGATTGGCTTTCTACACAAAAACATAATAGTTATGGTGCCCAAAGATTTTGAGAAACCTACTCTCAATGTCGGAAAATTCGTGGAAAAGTGTTGAATGAAGCTTTTTTGATTATCGTCCGATTTGCTTCAAACTCATTTTCAAAGCTTTTCACGTAAAATAATTGGATACGAGTCTCACCGATTTTAGGAAATTCAGCCCCATGGTCGGAAAATCGGTGAAAAGCTCTGGAATTCGATATAGGTGGTCGAAGAGTTTACGAAATCTACCCCTAAGGTCGGAAAATTCGAGGAAAACTGTTGTATGAAACTTTTTTGATTATCGTCCGATCGACTTCAAACTCATTCTCAAATCTCTCGCATTAAGTAATTCGACACGAATATCACCGATTTTGTGAAATTCAGCCCCATGGTCGGAAAATCGGTGAAAATCTCTGGAATTCGACGTTTTGAATTTTTATGCGCTTGGCTTCAAACTCATTTTCAAGGATTTATGGGAATATAGGTGGTCAAAGAGTTCGGAAAATCTACCCCAAGGTCGGAAAATTCGCGGAAAAATGTTGAATAAGACTTTCTTTATTATCTCGCATTAAGTAATTCGACACGTATATATCCGATTTTGTGAAATTCAGCCCCATGGTCGGATTGGCTTCAAACTCATGCTGCTCATTAAATAATTTGACACGTGTATCGCCGATTTTGTGAAATTCAGGAAAATCGGTGAAAAACTCTGGGATTCAAAGAGTTTGGAAAATCAACCCCAAGGTCGAAAAATTCGCGGAAAACTGCTGAATAAAACTTTCTTTATTATCGTCCGATTGGCTTCAAACTCATTTTCAAAGCTCTGCTCATTAAATAATTTGACACCGTTATCACCAAATTTGAGAAATTCATCCCAATGGTCGGAAAATCGGTGGAAAACTCTGGCATTCGACATTTTTAATTTTCATGCGATTGGCTTTCTACACAAAAACATAATAGTTATGGTGCCCAAAGATTTTGAGAAACCTACTCTCAATGTCGGAAAATTCGTGGAAAAGTGTTGAATGAAGCTTTTTTGATTATCGTCCGATTGACTTCAAACTCATTCTCAAAGCTCTCGCATTAAGTAATTCGACACGTATATCACCGATTTAGTGAAATTCAGCCCCATGGTCGGAAAATCGATGAAAATCTCTGGAATTCGACGTTTTGAATTTTTATGCGCTTGGCTTTGAACTCATTTTCAAGGATTTATGGGAATTTATGGTAATAGAGTTTGGAAAATCTACCCCTCGGAAAATCGGTGACAATCTCTGGAATTCAACGTTTTGAATTCTTATGCGCTTGGCTTCAAACTCATTTTAAAGAATTAATAGGAATATAGGTGGTCAAAGAGTTTGGAAAATCTACCCCAAGGTCGGAAAATTCGCGGAAAACTGTTGAATAAAACTTTCTTTATTATCGTCCGATTGGCTTCAAACTCATTTTCAAAGCTCTGCTCATTAAATAATTTGACACGTGTATCACCGATTTTGTGAAATTAAGCCCCATGGTCGGAAAATCGGTGAAAAACTTTGGAATTCGATATAGGTGGTCAAAGAGTTTGGAAAATCTACCCCTAAGGTCGGAAAATTCGAGGAAAACTGTTGTATGAAACTTTTTTAATTATCGTCCGATGGACTTCAAACTCATTCTCAAAGCTCTCGCATTAAGTAATTCGACACGAATATCACCGATTTTGTGAAATTCAGCTCCATGGTCGGAAAATCGGTGACAATCTCTGGAATTCAACGTTTTGAATTCTTATGCGCTTGGCTTCAAACTCATTTTAAAGAATTAATAGGAATATAGGTGGTCAAAGAGTTTGGAAAATCTACCCCAAGGTCGGAAAATTCGCGGAAAACTGTTGAATAAAACTTTCTTTATTATCGTCCGATTGGCTTCAAACTCATTTTCAAAGCTCTGCTCATTAAATAATTTGACACGTGTATCACCGATTTTGTGAAATTAAGCCCCATGGTCGGAAAATCGGTGAAAAACTCTGGAATTCGATATAGGTGGTCGAAGAGTTTAGGAAATCTACCCCTAAGGTCGGAAAATTCGAGGAAAACTGTTGTATGAAACTTTTTTGATTATCGTCCGATCGAGTTCAAACTCATTCTCAAAGCTCTCGCATTAACTAATTCGACATGTATATCTCCGATTTTGTGAAATTCATCCCCATGGTCGGAAAACCCGTGAAAAACTCAAGAATTCGACATTTTTAATTTTCATGCGATTGGCTTCAAACTCATTTCCATTGTTCAATATTAAAACTAAATAGTCACGGTGGCCAAAGAATTAGAGAAACCTACTCTCAAGGTCGGAAAATTCGTGGAAAACTGTTGAATGAAGTTTTTTTGATTGTCGTCCGATTTGCTTCAAATTCATTCTGAAAGTTCTACACATTTAATAATTCGAAATGTATATCTCCGATTTTTTGAAATTCCATGGTCGGAAAAACTGTGAAAAACTCTGGAATTCGACATTTTGAATTTTAATGCGCTTGGCTTCAAACTCATTTTCAAAGTTTTACATTAAGAGATAATAGGCACGGTGCTCAAAGCTTTTGGAAAATCTACACTCAAGGTCGGAAAATTCGAGGAAAACTTTTGTATGAAACTTTTTTGATTATCGTCCGATTGACTTCAAACTCCTTTTCAAAGCTCTACACATTAAATAATATGACACATGTGACACCGATCTTGGAAAAAGCACGTTAACTGTCGGAAAAGATGTGGAGTCTACTCCCACGGGCGGGAATATTGACGGAAGTAGTCAAATCCAATATAATGCATTTAAATCTATAAATAAAGCCGGGCAGCTCTGGGGCCTTACCAGCTAATCTATCTATATATATATATAAGTGTTCCTGCTGACTGTTTGACTGACTGACTGATTGGCAATCATCGCACAGCCCAATACGTAAGAGCTAGGATGCTGAAATTTTCACAGTAGGTTCCAATTATGATGAAAGTGCACACTAATACGGGATTTTAGAAAATTCCACCCACAACGTGTAAAATCCCGGAAGACCTTTGTATGAAACTTTATTGTTTACCATCCAGTCGGCTTCAAAGTCATTTTCAAAGATCTACACAAAAATTCACTTGACATATATTTCACCGATTTTGGAAAATCCACCCCACTAGGCGGAAAATGGGAGTCTCATGGTTGTATGGACAAAAGTCTAATTGAAGTCCGATCACCTTCTAATTCATTTTCAAAGCTCATCACGTTAAATAATTCGTGACGTTAACTGTCGGAAAAGATGTGGAAAACTTTGGACTTTAATATTTTAGTTTCTCATGCGAATGACTTCATACTTATTGTCAAAGCTAAACACAAAAAGTTAGGTTCTTTGGGTGTCAACACAACGGGGGGAAAATAGGTGGTAGTATAATTCTTGCAATAACATTCAAACTCATATTCAAAACTATACCAAAAATAATTTAAGAGTGTGCCAACCGATGATAGAATGATGTACCCCAGCTCGTCGCCACGGGCGGGAAATGTGGGTTAATGTCAAATGAGTGAGATTATTTGTTTAGTTGGATCGGCTTGAAAACATTTTCATTGCCCAACACAAAAAATCACTAGGTTCAACTATTTGGGAGAGTATACTCCCACGGGCGCGAAAATTGTGGTAAGCTATTGTGTGTATTTCTTACGATTGACGAAAGTAGTGAAATCCAATATAGTGCACTTAAATATATATATTGCCGGGCAACGCTGGGATTTTAGCAGCTTGTTATATGTAAAAGAGTTCGTCCTGACTGACTGATTGACATTTATCGCTTAGCCCAAACCGTAAGAGCTAGGATGCTGAAATTTCCATAGTAGGTTCCATCTATGATGAAAGTGCACACTAAGACGGGATTTGTATGAAACTTTATTGTTTACCATCCAGTCGGCTTCAAAGTCATTTTCAAAGATCTACACAAAAATTCACTTGACATATATTTCACCGATTTTGGAAAATCCACCACACTAGGCGGAAAATGGGGGTCTCAAGGTTGTATGGACGAAAGTCTAATTGAAGTCCGATCACCTTCAAATTCATTTTCAAAGCTCTTCACGTAAAATAATTCGACACGTGTGTCAGCGATTTTGGAGAATTCAGCCCTATGAACTGGAACCCTGGAACTCGACATTTTTAATTTTCATACGATTGGCTTCAAACTCATTTTCAAGGACTTATAGGAATAGAGGTGGTAAAAGAGTTTGGAAAATCTACCCCTCGGAAAATCGGTGACAATCTCTGGAATTCAACGTTTTGAATTCTTATGCGCTTGGCTTCAAACTCATTTTAAAGGATTTATAGGAATATAAGTGGTCAAAGAGTTTGGAAAATCTACCCCAAGGTCGGAAAATTCGCGGAAAACTGTTGAATAAAACTTTCTTTATTATCGTCCGATTGGCTTCAAACTCATTTTCAAAGCTCTGCTCATTAAATAATTTGACACGTGTATCACCGATTTTGTGAAATTCAGCCCCATGGTCGGAAAATCGGTGAAAAGCTCTGGAATTCGATATAGGTGGTCGAAGAGTTTAGGAAATCTACCCCTAAGGTCGGAAAATTCGAGGAAAACTGTTGTATGAAACTTTTTTGATTATTGTCCGATCGACTTCAAACTCATTCTCAAAGCTCTCGCATTAACTAATTCGACACGTATATCTCCGATTTTGTGAAATTCATCCCCATGGTCGGAAAACCCGTGAAAAACTCAAGAATTCGACATTTTTAATTTTCATGCGATTGGCTTCAAACTCATTTCCATTGTTCAATATTAAAACTAAATAGTCACGGTGGCCAAAGAATTAGAGAAACCTACTCTCAAGGTCGGAAAATTCGTGGAAAACTGTTGAATGAAGTTTTTTTGATTATCGTCCGATTTGCTTCAAATTCATTCTGAAAGTTCTACACATTTAATAATTCGAAATGTATATCTCCGATTTTTTGAAATTCCATGGTCGGAAAAACTGTGAAAAACTCTGGAATTCGACATTTTGAATTTTAATGCGCTTGGCTTCAAGCTCATTTTCAAAGTTTTACATTAAGAGATAATAGGCACGGTGCCCAAAGCTTTTGGAAAATCTACACTCAAGGTCGGAAAATTCGAGGAAAACTTTTGTATGAAACTTTTTTGATTATCGTCCGATTGACTTCAAACTCCTTTTCAAAGCTCTACACATTAAATAATATGACACATGTGACACCGATCTTGGAAAAAGCACGTTAACTGTCGGAAAAAATGTGGAGTCTACTCCCACGGGCGGGAATATTGACGGAAGTAGTCAAATCCAATATAATGCATTTAAATCTATAAATAAAGCCGGGCAGCTCTGGGGCCTTACCAGCTAGTCTATCTATATATAATTAAAAGTCAAGCTCGGGGACTTTAGAAAAAAATATAATTTTATTCTTAAGGCGAACTTAACAGTGAGTCAAGAAATGTTGTTCCTATTAATTCTATTATCAAATTAAGACAAAAGGCTTGCACCGATGCTGTCGCAAATGTAAGCTCGGGGTAAGAGATTTTGGATAAGCTTTTAAATGAGCTTTTGCTCTTCGTACGGAAAAGAGATTGGGCAAAAGTGCTCTCATTGATCAAATGCAATTAATGCTTACGTTAACATTTTGGTGGGTGTGGGAATATCTCGCGAGACAGGTTCTCAGCGGATGTTTATATTAGTGGATGTTTATGTTATCAGGCTTGAGCCTGTGGCTGTTTATGTTATCAGGCTTAGGCCTGTGACTTATGTATTGCCAAGTGCGAAGTTACTAGGCAAGGGTTCTGAGTTTACGTTACTAGGCAAGATTTTGTGTGTGCGTGGGAGGTATGGATATATCACTTCCCCATCCTTTAGAAATTTGCCTGACCTCAGGCTGTTATTTTCGGGTACAAAATCGGGTTATTTTCATTTTGAGGATTTACAATTATTTGATTTTCTATGTTTTCATTTTGAGGTGGATTTACAATATTTTCAACTTGATTTTCTTGCTTTTTATATTTTATAATAAATTTTTTCGGAATGCCTTTATACTTATAAATAACAAATAGTATAAAAATAATTATGATTACAATAAGTCTTGTTAATATTATTATTTGGAAGGTATTATAATTTTTTGTGTGCTCGTTGATTATTTCTTTAGTTTGTATATAAGATAAGGGTTCTAATTTGCTTACATTATTATTGATATAAATAGTTTGTGTATAATCAGATATTGAGCTTGTAATTATTATTTCATTTAGTTGAATAGTACAATTTAGTGCCTTAATAATGTTGTTTCCTTCGATAATAATATTTCTATTGATGCAATTTTGATTTAGTGTCAATTTAGGCAAACTCCAAGTTAGGATTATGTTAGGCTCTACAAAAATTACTTCAAAATTTTTATGTGTTTTAATGTATCTGCATTCTGTGGTTACTTGGTTTAAAATACCTGTTATGCATTTGTTCTGAACTATGGTTTTTGAAGTTGCTGAGTAAACTAGGTTGTTTTGAATAAAATATTTGTCATGAATAACTTTAGTTAGGATTATATTATCGTTATCTGGGTATGGTATTATCTCGTAAATAAGTGTCTTGATAACGTCTTTTGGAATATGGGAAATAATCAATATTTCATTTGTTGTGGTTTTTAGCCAAGTTGAAGTTTTAATATTTAATAATTTTTCAGCATTTACATGAGTGAGTGAGTCATGTCTCAGAAGCTTGGGATTGAATATTCCTAATCTGGTTAGTTGCATTCCTAACTCTATGTCTTCGATATATTCTGTAAATTGTTGGAGGTTAAATATGAGAAGTGCTTTTCTTTCATCATTTTCGTTTATGATGCTTAGATGATTTATTTCATCAATACCCTTATTGATAGTTTCTATTACTAAGTTGAGTTCGTTGACCTGTATACTATTTTCGGCTATATTCTCGATTTTTGATTGTAATTCTTCTTTATCATTCTGGTCTAATGTTCCGAAAAGGTATTTGTAAATTGTGCCCATAAAATTAGCAAGGCCTCTTTTACTGCGTTTTGCTATTTTTATCCCATTGATTTCTCTTTTAAGTTTTTCTTTTAAGTAAACAATTTGGTTGTGATATTCGTATGTATCAGCTTGCTTAATTAAATCGTTGTAAGTTTGTTCGGTTTTAGTTAGATTGACGGACAAGTAGTGGTATTCAAAATTTATTGGCAGATCTATGAATCCGGACTTAAATATTAGGTATCCATTTTTAGCTTGAATGGGATTTACTTCAATACTTTGACAATTGATAAATCGGACAGAATTAATGATAAGTAACATTATTATAAGAAATGTGTACTCAAGTGGGGCTCCATTAATTCGCTTGGTTAACGGCTGCTGAGCTGGAATTATTGTATTTGCTTGCATTAATTTTCTTCTTTTTCTTAAATTTTGATTTATAATGGGTTATTTTTCTACCTCTGTTTGTCTCTTCGAAATGTGTATCGTAAACTTGTTTTATTTCACCTGTTTCTTTAAATGGGTTTGTTGCTTTTGACTTTACGAGAGGGGCTTGTCTATATTTTGTGTCTACCTCATATCTTGTGCGTTTGTCATTTAGTTTGTTAATTTTATTTGTTTTTATTAATTGCATATCATACGCAGGGGTACCTGCATATAGAAATATGTCGGCTGGTGTTCTACCAGTTGTGCTATGTTTTATTTTATGATTATAAGTGTAAAGTATAGTTTCGAATTTTGTTATTTTGTTTTCCATATTTGAATCGCTGTTGAATAAGCTTAGAATAAGCTTTTCGCTTATGGTTTTGTGAAGTCTTTCTACGTCAGAAACTCCATTTTTACTAGTTGTTATATTAATTATTACGCCTTCTGATTCAAGCCAGTTTCGTAGGCCAATGCTCATGAAAGCTGAATCTTTGTCGGCTTTTATTTCCAATGGTTTTCCTATGTCATTGAAAATTCTAACTATTGCTCTTTTCGTTTCGAGCCAATCTCTGCTATTTATTTCTATTAAAGTGGCGAACTTGGAATAAAGATCTATACAAGATAGAAATTGTTTATTATCAATCATGTAAAAATCCATAACATATTTATCCCTTATGTTATAAGTTTCTGGTGTTATTTCGAATTCCATTTTTGTATTTCGATGCTCAGTTTTAGCTATATTACAAACAGTGCATTCGTTAAGAATGTTTTGGATTAACCTTTGGTAATCTGGATAGTAGTATTTTTGTTTGAAGCAATCTATGGTTTTGTCAATACCTGGGTGTAAGAGTTCAATATGTTTTTTCAGAATTTTTTCTTTGAAGTCTGCATATGTTTGAATGTCTTCTAATTTTTTACTAGATTTCATGGCTTTCGTCAATTGGTCTGAACTTATTATTTCTAAGTATGCTTGTTGGAAAGTAGGGAAATCAGCTTCATTGTGGAAATATACTACACTTTTTTTCGTACAGAGATATTCTTGGATCAATTGCTTAGCATATTGATTTGTCATTTTCTTATAGGTAATTTTTACTCCCTGTACCCATAAAATGGGTAAAAAGGGGGTATTACATCTGTGCAAATGTATGTAACAGACAGAAGGAGACATCTCCGACCCTATAAAGTATATATATCTTGATCAGTATCAAAAGAGATTTCGATTTGGCCATGTCCGTCTGTCTGTCCGTCTGTCCGTCTGTCCGTCTGTCCGTATGAACGCGTCGATCTCAGCAACTACAAGAGCTAGAGACACCAAATTTGAAATGTAGGTTCCTGTATAGCATACGCAGATCAAGTTTGTTTCATATTTCAGATATCTCCCCCGTTCCCCCGCAAATCGATTAAAACCGTTTTACAGTAACAATTTTCAAGATATAGCTTTAAGATTTGGCATGTACAATACTTTAGTCTCTCTTAATCTACTGTCCAAATTTCATTTCGATCGGATAATAAACACGGAAGTTATTCACGAAAGAAGATTCAGTAATGCAGCGAGAGGAGGGAAGAAGAAGCACAGCCACTTTTGCCGCCTGTGTGCGTGCGTCTTTGTGTATGTGTGTGTGTATGGGTAAGTGGACTTAGATGTGATTGGATGTTTAAGACCTGGGTACAGGGAGTTTCGTAGTCGGGTATACTCGACTATAGCATTCTTACTTGTTATATTTGTTTTATGAAAGTAACTAGTTACATCAGTTTTGTTTTCATTACCTTTTAGAAACTCAATTTGTCTACTATAGTAGTTGATGGGCCTCTCCGTGATTTGGATGTGCCTTAAGTTATCTTCTTGAGCACTGTGGCAAGTAGCTGCAAGACTGCTTGAGGTTTCTCCCAAGAAATTTTCGTTTATTTTAACCCTAGATAGTGCGTCGGCAACGGTATTTTCTTTACCGGGCAAGTATTTAATGTGGTAATCAAATTCATTTAACTTGATTTTCCAACTCTGGAGCTTCATGTTTGGTTCTTTTATGTTATCGATTTCATCCATAATTGGAATTGGATATTTGTCATCAACGGTTACTTCGTTGAGACCACGGTAGTCTATGACTAAGCGGAACTTCTTTTTACCTGAAGCATCACTTTTCTTTGGAACTATCCAAATTGGAGAACAATAAGGACTATCAAACTTTATTTTATTTATTGTAATTGCCTTTTTGGCATAATCTATTGTGGAATAAGAGTCTTCCAAGAATTCTCTTCCTAATAGAATATCATAATTTTCAGAAAAATTATGAATATAAAATTTTTGATAGGTTGGGCAAAGCTTACTAGGTTTTAGATAAATACTTTGCTTTAGTTGCACAATACCGTTTATGGTATGCACATCTAAGTTGGTGTCTTTGACTGGGAACTTTAAAATATTTTGCTTAATAATGTTAATTTATGATCCCGTATCGATTATACATTTAAGCTGAATATTATTCATAGTAATTATTATGAATGGGTTTCTTGATTTTCGTCCTCTGTTTCTGAATCCGAGGCAGCTTGATGAAAATTTTCTACATCCATTTTCACCTGACCGCTAGTACTTTCGCGTTGTCTTTTTATAGGTTGGTTAGGGGCAGCAGAGTTATGCCCTTGCTGATAATTAAGTGGATTTTGGTTCCTACTCTGGTCAAGTTTCTGTTTAAACTCTTGATGTAATTGCTGATTGCTTTCTGTTTGATGAGGTTTTGTATTGTTATAATTATTTTTGGGATTTGAATTTGGGTAATTATTTCCCTTATTTCCACGATTGTCATTATTGTTATATTTCTGTGAAGTTGACGGACTGTTGGAATTGTTTTGCGATTTGGACTGATTAGAATTACTTGGATTTTTTGTTCTATCGGACATAATGATTTCATACACTCCTTCTTGTTGGGCAGTGTGTTTTAAATTTGAGATTGTAGTTATGTCGTGCCTAGCTAAAGTCATAAATAGCCTATCTGGAAGTTTGCGCATAATTACATCTTTAATGGTGTTTCTCATTGCATTTGTATACAATGTTGTGTTCATTTGATTGTTTTCTAACATTAATTTGTTTGCAATAATTTGTGATTTAAATTCTAATTCTTCTACAAACTTACGAATACTTCCGTGGAATGGTGTATTGTAGAGTCTTCTCAGCAGTTCTTCGAATGGTGTTTGGATTTTGAATTCCTCTATTAAGGTTGTCCTTAGTTCTTCCCAGCTGTTGACGGCGCGCATCTGTGAAATCCGTTGGGCATCTTCGCTGATCTGCATGTCAATTGCGCTAAAGAATACCAGCTTCTGGCGAGCGTCTTCTGTAGGGTAAAGTTGCATAATGTAGTCCACTCTTCTGATGAACGCACTTAGATCTTGGCTGTTTCCGTTGAAGGTAGGCACCTGCCTAATTTGACCAAGGGCCTGGTTTAGGTGGGCCTCTGATAAGCAAAGGATTGGTATTTGTCCTTGAGCCATTGTGTTTTTGTTGTTTAGTTGTTGTTGATTTGAATTTTTGATGATTTATAAGTCTTGTAACTTTTTGTTTCTTGTAACTTTTTGATGATTTGTAAGTCTTGTAACTTTTGATGATTTGTAAGTCTTGTAACTTTTTTGGTTGGGTCTTTGAGCTATTCAGCTCCCAATGGTTATTGATTGCAGGGATCAGAGATATGCAATGCCCAGGAATAACCACTGTTGTGCAGTGAAAAAATATTTCACTACCAAGTATTCAAGTTGTCCAGAGGATCAACCTTAACTGAGATACTTGATTTGTTGTTTGTTAGTTTATTGAACCTAGAACTCAATCGTTCTTGAATGGTTCACACAGCACTGTTCTGGTAATATAATTACACTTGTGACCTGGAACTCGATTGTTCTTTAGTGGTCAACACAGCACTTTGCATTCGCACGTATGAACTTTTTTGCGGATCTGTATTAGGAATTAAGCACTTTGGTATACTCGATTGCAACCAAGCACTCCTCGAAATATCTTGAACTTAAGTCGTTCTTAGCGATATTACTTATTCACGAACAGATCCTACCGGCTGCGCCAATTAAAAGTCAAGCTCGGGGACCTTAGAAAAAAATATAATTTTATTCTTAAGGCGAACTTAACAGTGAGTCAAGAAATGTTGTTCTTATTAATTCTATTATCAAATTAAGACTAAAGGCTTGCACCGATGCTGTCGCAAATGTAAGCTCGGTGTAAGAGATTTTGGATAAGCTTTTAAATGAGCTTTTGCTCTTCGTACGGAAAAGAGATTGGGCAAAAGTGCTCTCATTGATCAAATGCAATTAATGCTTACGTTAACATTTTGGTGGGTGTGGGAATATCTCGCGAGACAGGTTCTCAGCGGATGTTTATATTAGTGGATGTTTATGTTATCAGGCTTGAGCCTGTGGCTGTTTATGTTATCAGGCTTAGGCCTGTGACTTATGTATTGCTTATATGCTATGACATTCTTATGATCATGTTGCCAAGTGCGAAGTTACTAGGCAAGGGTTCTGAGTTTACGTTACTAGGCAAGATTTTGTGTGTGCGTGGGAGGTATGGATATATCACTATATATATAAGTGTTCCTGCTGACTGTTTGACTGACTTACTGATTGGCAATCATCGCACAGCCCTAACCGTAAGAGCTAGGATGCTGAAATTTTCACAGTGGGTTCCAATTATGATGAAAGTGCACACTAAGACGGGATTTTAGAAAATTCCACCCACAACGTGTAAAATCCCGGAAGACCTTTGTATGAAACTTTATTGTTTACCATCCAGTCGGCTTCAAAGTCATTTTCAAAGATCTACACAAAAATTCACTTGACATATATTTCACCGATTTTGGAAAATCCACCCCACTAGGCGGAAAATGGGAGTCTCAAGGTTGTATGGACAAAGGTCTAATTGAAGTCCGATCACCTTCTAATTCATTTTCAAAGCTCATCACGTTAAATAATTCGTGACGTTAACTGTCGGAAAAGATGTGGAAAACTTTGGACTTTAATATTTTAGTTTCTCATGCGAATGACTTCATACTTATTGTCAAAGCTAAACACAAAAAGTTAGGTTCTTTGGGTGTCAACACAACGGGGGGAAAATAGGTGGTAGTATAATTCTTGCAATAACATTCAAACTCATATTCAAAACTATACCAAAAATAATTTAAGAGTGTGCCAACCGATGATAGAATGATGTCCCCAGCTCGTCGCCACGGGCGGGAAATGTGGGTTAATGTCAAATGAGTGAGATTATTTGTTTAGTTGGATCGGCTTGAAAACATTTTCATTGCCCAACACAAAAAATCACTAGGTTCAACTATTTGGGAGAGTATACTCCCACGGGCGCGAAAATTGTGGAAAGCTATTGTGTGTTTTTCTTACGATTGACGAAAGTAGTGAAATCCAATATAGTGCACTTAAATATATATGTTGCCGGGCAACGCTGGGATTTTACCAGCTAGTTATATATAAAAGAGTTCGTCCTGACTGACTGATTGACATTTATCGCTTAGCCCAAACCGTAAGAGCTAGGATGCTGAAATTTCCATAGTAGGTTCCATCTATGATGAAAGTGCACACTAAGACGGGATTTGTATGAAACTTTATTGTTTACCATCCAGTCGGCTTCAAAGTCATTTTCAAAGATCTACACAAAAATTCACTTGACATATATTTCACCGATTTTGGAAAATCCACCCCACTAGGCGGAAAATGGGGGTCTCAAGGTTGTATGGACGAAAGTCTAATTGAAGTCCGATCACCTTCAAATTCATTTTCAAAGCTCTTCACGTAAAATAATTCGACACATGTGTCAGCGATTTTGGAGAATTCAGCCCTATGGTCGGAAAATTTGTGGAAAAATCTGGAACTCGACATTTTTAATTTTCATACGATTGGCTTCAAACTCATTTTCAAGGACTTATAGGAATAGAGGTGGTCAAAGAGCTTGGAAAATCTACCCCCAAGGTCGGAAAATTCGCGGAAAACTGTTGTATGAAACTTTTTTGATTATCGTCCGATTGACTTCAAACGCATTCTCAAAGTTCTACACATTACATAATTCGACTAGTATATCACCGATTTTATGATATTCAGCCCCATGGTCGGAAAATTGGTGAAAATCTCTGGAATTCGACGTTTTGAATTCTTATGCGCTTGGCTTCAAACTCATTTTAAAGGATTTATAGGAATATAGGTGGTCAAAGAGTTTGGAAAATCTACCCCAAGGTCGAAAAATTCGCGGAAAACTGTTGAATAAAACTTTCTTTATTATCGTCCGATTGGCTTCAAACTCATTTTCAAAGCTCTGCTCATTAAATAATTTGACACTTTTATCACCGATTTTGTGAAATTCAGCCCCATGGTCGGAAAATCGGTGAAAAACTCTGGAATTCGATATAGGTGGTCGAAGAGTTTAGGAAATCTACCCCTAAGGTCGGAAAATTCGAGGAAAACTGTTGTATGAAACTTTTTTGATTATTGTCCGATCGACTTCAAACTCATTCTCAAAGCTCTCGCATTAACTAATTCGACATGTATATCTCCGATTTTGTGAAATTCAGCCCCATGGTCGGAAAACCCGTTAAAAACTCAAGAATTCGACATTTTTAATTTTCATGCGATTGGCTTCAAACTCATTTCCATTGTTCAATATTAAAACTAAATAGTCACGGTGGCCAAAGAATTAGAGAAACCTACTCTCAAGGTCGGAAAATTCGTGGAAAACTGTTGAATGAAGTTTTTTTGATTATCGTCCGATTTGCTTCAAATTCATTCTGAAAGTTCTACACATTTAATAATTCGACATGTATATCTCCGATTTTTTGAAATTCCATGGTCGGAAAAACTGTGAAAAACTCTGGAATTCAACATTTTGAATTTTAATGCGCTTGGCTTCAAGCTCATTTTCAAAGTTTTACATTAAGAGATAATAGGCACGGTGCCCAAAGCTTTTGGAAAATCTACACTCGAGGTCGGAAAATTCGAGGAAAACTGTTGTATGAAACTTTTTTGATTATCGTCCGATGGACTTCAAACTCATTCTCAAAGCTCTCGCATTAAGTAATTCGACACGAATATCACCGATTTTGTGAAATTCAGCTCCATGGTCGGAAAATCGGTGAAAATCTCTGGAATTCAACATTTTTAATTCTTATGTTCTTGGCTTCAAACTCATTTTAAAGGATTTATAGGAATATAGGTGGTCAAAGAGTTCGGAAAATCTACCCCAAGGTCGGAAAATTCGCGGAAAACTGTTGAATAAAACTTTCTTTATTAACGTCCGATTGGCTTCAAACTCATTTTGACACGTGTATCACCGATTTTGTGAAATTCAGCCCCATGGTAGGAAAATCGGTGAAAAACTGTGGAATTCGATATAGGTGGTCGAAGAGTTTAGGAAATCTACCCCTAAGGTCGGAAAATTCGAGGAAAACTGTTGTATGAAACTTTTTTGATTATCGTCCGATCGAGTTCAAACTCATTCTCAAAGCTCTCGGATTAAGTAATTCGACATGTATATTTCCGATTTTGTGAAATTCAGCCCCATGGACGGAAAACCCGTGAAAAACTCAAGAATTCGACATTTTTAATTTTCATGCGATTGGCTTCAATCTCATTTCCATTGTTCAATATTAAAACTAAATAGTCACGGTGGCCAAAGAATTAGAGAAACCTACTCTCAAGGTCGGAAAATTCGTGGAAAACTGTTGAATGAAGTTTTTTTGATTGTCGTCCGATTTGCTTCAAATTCATTCTGAAAGTTCTACACATTTAATAATTCGAAATGTATATCTCCGATTTTTTGAAATTCCATGGTCGGAAAAACTGTGAAAAACTCTGGAATTCGACATTTTGAATTTTAATGCGCTTGGCTTCAAGCTCATTTTCAAAGTTTTACATTAAGAGATAATAGGCACGGTGCCCAAAGCTTTTGGAAAATCTACACTCAAGGTCGGAAAATTCGAGGAAAACTTTTGTATGAAATTTTTTTGATTATCGTCCGATTGACTTCAAACTCATTTTCAAAGCTCTACACATTAAATAATATGACACATGTGACACCGATCTTGGAAAAAGCACGTTAGCTGTCGGAAAAGATGTGGAGTCTACTCCCACGGGCGGGAATATTGACGAAAGTAGTCAAATCCAATATAATGCATTTAAATCTATAAATAAAGACGGGCAGCTCTGGGGCCTTACCAGCTAGTCTATCTATATATATATAAGTGTTCCTGCTGACTGTTTGACTGACTTACTGATTGGCAATCATCGCACAGCCCTAACCGTAAGAGCTAGGATGCTGAAATTTTCACAGTAGGTTCCAATTATGATGAAAGTGCACACTAAGACGGGATTTTAGAAAATTCCACCCACAACGTGTAAAATCCCGGAAGACCTTTGTATGAAACTTTATTGTTTACCATCCAGTCGGCTTCAAAGTCATTTTCAAAGATCTACACAAAAATTCACTTGACATATATTTCACCGATTTTGGAAAATCCACCCAACTAGGCGGAAAATGGGGGTCTCATGGTTGTATGGACAAAAGTCTAATTGAAGTCCGATCACCTTATAATTCATTTTCAAAGCTCATCACGTTAAATAATTCGTGACGTTAACTGTCGGAAAAGATGTGGAAAACTTTGGACTTTAATATTTTAGTTTCTCATGCGAATGACTTCATACTTATTGTCAAAGCTAAACACAAAAAGTTAGGTTCTTTGGGTGTCAACACAACGGGGGGAAAATAGGTGGTAGTATAATTCTTGCAATAACATTCAAACTCATATTCAAAACTATACCAAAAATAATTTAAGAGTGTGCCAACCGATGATAGAATGATGTCCCCAGCTCGTCGCCACGGGCGGGAAATGTGGGTTAATGTCAAATGAGTGAGATTATTTGTTTAGTTGGATCGGCTTGAAAACATTTTCATTGCCCAACACAAAAAATCACTAGGTTCAACTATTTGGGAGAGTATACTCCCACGGGCGCGAAAATTGTGGTAAGCTATTATGTGTATTTCTTACGATTGACGAAAGTAGTGAAATCCAATATAGTGCACTTAAATATATATATTGCCGGGCAACGCTGGGATTTTACCAGCTAGTTATATATAAAACAGTTCGTCCTGACTGACTGATTGACATTTATCGCTTAGCCCAAACCGTAAGAGCTAGGATGCTGAAATTTCCATAGTAGGTTCCATCTATGATGAAAGTGCACAATAAGACGGGATTTGTATGAAACTTTATTGTTTACCATCCAGTCGGCTTCAAAGTCATTTTCAAAGATCTACACAAAAATTCACTTGACATATATTTCACCGATTTTGGAAAATCCACCCCACTAGGCGGAAAATGGGGGTCTCAAGGTTGTATGGACGAAAGTCTAATTGAAGTCCGATCACCTTCAAATTCATTTTCAAAGCTCTTCACGTAAAATAAGTCGACACGTGTGTCAGCGATTTTGGAGAATTCAGCCCTATGAACTGGAACCCTGGAACTCGACATTTTTAATTTTCATACGATTGGCTTCAAACTCATTTTCAAGGACTTATAGGAATAGAGGTGGTCAAAGAGTTTGGAAAATCTACCCCCAAGGTCGGAAAATTCGCGGAAAACTGTTGTATGAAACTTTTTTGATTATCGTCCGATCGACTTCAAACTCATTCTCAAAGCTCTCGCATTAAGTAATTCGACATGTATATCTCCGATTTTGTGAATTTCAGCCCCATGGTCGGAAAACCCGTGAAAAACTCAAGAATTCGACATTTTTAATTTTCATGCTTCAAACTCATTTCCATTGTTCAATATTAAAACTAAATAGTCACGGTGGCCAAAGAATTAGAGAAACATACTCTCAAGGTCGGAAAATTCGTGGATAACTGTTGAATGAAGTTTTTTTGATTATCGTCCGATTTGCTTCAAATTCATTCTGAAAGTTCTACACATTTAATAATTCGACATATATATCTCCGATTTTTTGAAATTCCATGGTCGGAAAAACTGTGAAAAACTCTGGAATTCGACATTTTAAATTTTAATGCGCTTGGCTTCAAACTCATTTTCAAGGACTTATAGGAATAGAGGTGGTCAAAGAGTTTGGAAAATCTACCCCCAAGGTCGGAAAATTCGCGGAAAACTGTTGTATGACATTTTTTTGATTATCGTCCGATTGACTTCAGACTCATTCTCAAAGCTCTACACATTAAGCAATTCGACACGTATTTCACCGATTTTGTGAAATTCAGCCCGAGGTCGAAAAATCGATGAATAACTCTGGAATTCGACATTTTGAATTTTTATGCGCTTGGCTTTGAACTTATTTTCAAGCATTTATAGGAATATACATAGGTGGTCAAAGAGTTGGGAAAATCTACCCCAAGGTCGGAAAATTCACGGAAAACTGTTGTATGAAACTTTTTTGATTATCGTCCGATTGACTTCAAACGCATTCTCAAAGTTCTACACATTACATAATTCGACACGTATATCACCAATTTTATGATATTCAGCCCCATGGTCGGAAAATCGGTGAAAACTCTGGAATTCGACATTTTCAATTTTTATGCGCTTGGATTCAAACTCATTTTCAAGGATTTATAGGAATATAAGTGGCCAAAGAGGTGGGAAAATTCGCGGAAAACTGTTGTACGAAACTTTTTTGATTATCGTCCGATTGACTTCAAACGCATTCTCAAAGTTCTACACATTACATAATTCGACACGTATATCACCGATTTAATGATATTCAGCCCCATGGTCGTAAAATCGTTGAAAATCTCTGGAATTCGACGTTTTGTATTTATGTGCGCTTGGCTTTGAACTCATTTTCAAGGATTTATGGGAATATAGGTGGCTAAAGAGTTTGGAAAATCTACCCCAAGGTCGGAAAATTCGCGGAAAAATGTTGAATAAAACTTTCTATATTTTCGTCGGATTGGCTTCAAACTCATTTTCAAAGCTCTCGCATTAAGTCATTCGACACGTATATAACCGATTTTGTGAAATTCAGCCCCATGGTCGGAAAATCGGTGAAAATCTCTGGAATTCAACGTTTTGAATTCTTATGCGCTTGGCTTCAAGCTCATTTTAAAGGATTTGTAGGAATATAGGTGGTAAAAGAGTTTGGAAAATCTACCCCAAGGTCGGAAATTTCGCGAAAAACTGTTGAATAAAACTTTCTTTATTATCGTCCGATTGGCTTCAAACTCATTTTCAAAGCTCTGCTCATTAAATAATTTGACACGTGTATCACCGATTTTGTGAAATTGAGCCCCATGGTCGGAAAATCGGTGAAAAACTGTGGAATTCGATATAGGTGCTCAAAGAGTTTGGAAAATCTACCCCTAAGGTCGGAAAATTCGAGGAAAACTGTTGTATGAAACTTTTTTGATTATCGTCCGATCGACTTCAAACTCATTCTCAAAGCTCTACACATTTAATAATTCGACATATATATCTCCGATTTTTTGAAATTCCATGGTCGGAAAAACTGTGGAAAACTCTGGAATTCGACATTTTGAATTTTCATGCGATTGGCTTCAAATTTATTTTCATTGTTCTATATTAAAACTAAATAGTCACGGTGGCCAAAGAATTAGAGAAACCTACTCTCAAGGTCGGAAAATTCGTGGAAAACTGTTGAATGAAGTTTTTTTGATTATCGTCCGATTTGCTTCAAATTCATTCTGAAAGTTCTACACATTAAATAATATGACACATGTGACACCGATCTTGGAAAAAGCACGTTAACTGTCGGAAAAGATGTGGAGTCTACTCCCACGGGCGGGAATATTGACGAAAGTAGTCAAATCCAATATAATGCATTTAAATCTATAAATAAAGCCTATATATACATATATAAGTGTTCCTGCTGACTGTTTGACTGACTTACTGATTGGCAATCATCGCACAGCCCAAACAGTAAGAGCTAGGATGCTGAAATTTTCACAGTAGGTTCCAGTTATGATGAAAGTGCACACTAAGACGGGATTTTAGAAAATTCCACCCACAACGTGTAAAATCCCGGAAGACCATTGTATGAAACTTTATTGTTTACCATCCAGTCGGCTTCAAAGTCATTTTCAAAGATCTACACAAAAATTCACTTGACATATATTTCACCGATTTTGGAAAATCCACCCAACTAGGCGGAAAATGGGGGTCTCATGGTTGTATGGACAAAAGTCTAATTGAAGTCCGATCACCTTCTAATTCATTTTCAAAGCTCTTCACGTTAAATAATTCGTGACGTTAACTGTCGGAAAAGATGTGGAAAACTTTGGACTTTAATATTTTAGTTTCTCATGCGAATGACTTCATACTTATTGTCAAAGCTAAACACAAAAAGTTAGGTTCTTTGGGTGTCAACACAACGGGGGGAAAATAGGTGGTAGTATAATTCTTGCAATAACATTCAAACTCATATTCAAAACTATACCAAAAATAATTTAAGAGTGTGCCAACCGATGATAGAATGATGTCCCCAGCTCGTCGCCACGGGCGGGAAATGTGGGTTAATGTCAAATGAGTGAGATTATTTGTTTAGTTGGATCGGCTTGAAAACATTTTCATTGCCCAACACAAAAAATCACTAGGTTCAACTATTTGGGAGAGTATACTCCCACGGGCGCGAAAATTGTGGAAAGCTATTGTGTGTATTTCTTACGATTGACGAAAGTAGTGAAATCCAATATAGTGCACTTAAATATATATATTGCCGGGCAACGCTGGGATTTTACCAGCTAGTTATATATAAAACAGTTCGTCCTGACTGACTGATTGACATTTATCGCTTAGCCCAAACCGTAAGAGCTAGGATGCTGAAATTTCCATAGTAGGTTCCATCTATGATGAAAGTGCACAATAAGACGGGATTTGTATGAAACTTTATTGTTTACCATCCAGTCGGCTTCAAAGTCATTTTCAAAGATCTACACAAAAATTCACTTGACATATATTTCACCGATTTTGGAAAATCCACCCCACTAGGCGGAAAATGGGGGTCTCAAGGTTGTATGGACGAAAGTCTAATTGAAGTCCGATCACCTTCAAATTCATTTTCAAAGCTCTTCACGTAAAATAAGTCGACACGTGTGTCAGCGATTTTGGAGAATTCAGCCCTATGAACTGGAACCCTGGAACTCGACATTTTTAATTTTCATACGATTGGCTTCAAACTCATTTTCAAGGACTTATAGGAATAGAGGTGGTCAAAGAGTTTGGAAAACCTACCCCCAAGGTCGGAAAATTCGCGGAAAACTGTTGTATGAAATTTTTTTGATTATCGTCCGATTGACTTCAGACTCATTCTCAAAGCTCTACACATTAAGCAATTCGACACGTATATAACCGATTTTGTGCAATTCAGCCCGAGGTCGAAAAATCGATGAATAACTCTGGAATTCGACATTTTGAATTTTTATGCGCTTGGCTTTGAACTTATTTTCAAGGATTGATAGGAATATACATAGGTGGTCAAAGAGTTGGGAAAATCTACCCCCAAGGTCGGAAAATTCGCGGAAATCTGTTGTTTTTTGATTATCGTCCGATTGACTTCAAACGCATTCTCAAAGTTCTACATACAGTTACATAATTCGACACGTATATCACCGATTTAATGATATTCAGCCCCATGGTCGGAAAATCGGTGAAAAACTCTGGAATTCGACATTTTGAATTTTTATGCGCTTGGATTCAAACTCATTTTCAAGGATTTATAGGACTATAAGTGGCCAAAGAGGTGGGAAAATTCGCGGAAAACTGTTGTATGAAAATTTTTTGACTATCGTCCGATTGACTTCAAACTCATTTTCAAAGTTTTCCGGTCTGTTTAACCTTGTTCGCATTTCCGCAAGCCTGACCGCTTGTATCATGTGTCGCTCCAATGGATTAATAGCGATTGGCTTTCCGGTTTACTTCTTTGCGCGTCACATGCTGTTAACCGTGCACGCGAATCGCTGGCGGCAGATCGTCAAAATGGTTTTGGCCGTGCTAGCACCGTTAGTTATTTTACACGCCTATTACTTTTATATATACCGGCTGTACTGCCTGCCCAGCATTGAAGTGAAGCATCCGCAGCATGTGCTGGACTATGCCAATGAGCGCAAGTATTTTCTCTCCGGTCAGGGACCGGAAGGATCGCCCTGGTGCCAGTACACAATGCCCTTCCCATACAACTACGTGCAATCGAACTATTGGGACGTTGGCTTCTTGCGTTACTACGAGTGGAAACAGCTGCCCAATTTCCTATTAGCGCTGCCCATGCTACTCTTCATGCACTGGCATTGCTGTGCCTATTTGTGGTCCGTGATCACAAAGAGTTTGTCGCCAACCGGCGGCTGGCGAGAGTCGCTAAAGACGCAGAAGGCGCTGCCATTTGTACTACACGGTACCTTTCTCACGATCGTTTGTGCGCTCTTTGTGCACATTCAGGTGTCAACGCGTCTGCTGGCATCGGCTACGCCCGTTTTCTATTGGTTTGCCGCAGATCATATGCCCAAGACGCTGGCCCAGCTCTCATTGCGCTCCAAGGGTGGTGCTATGTTCCTTTGGTGCACCACATATTGCGCTTGTGGTACCGTCCTTTTCTCCAATAATTACCCCTGGACATGAGCTCGAACTGGATTTGTATGAAGTTATCAATAATTGATTGCCAAAGAGACTGCACTAGAATTGGATTAGTATATAAATATTTTTATAGATGATGTTGACCACCAAAAGCAGAAACAATTGCAATTTGTTTACAAAGTAAATTAAAGCTCTACAGCGATTTTGGAAATTTCAGCCCCATGGTCGGAAACTTGGTGGAAAACTCTGGAACTCGAACATTTTTATTTTCATGCGATTTGCTTCAAACTCATTTTCAAGGTTCTATGCGAAAAAATATTAGGCGGAGTGGTCAAAGATTTTGGAAAATCTACCCCTAAAGTCGGAAAATTCGTGGAAAACTGTTGTATGAAACTTTTTTGATTATCGTCCGATTGGCTTAAAACTCATTACATTAAATTGCACATTAAATAATTTGACACATATGGCACCGAGCTTAGAAAATGCACGTTAGCGGTCTGTGAAGTAGTGGAAAACTCTGGAATTCATTATTTTAGTTTATCATGCGAATGACTTCATCCTAACTGCCAAAGCTAAACACAACAAGTAAGAATGCTATAGTCGAGTATACCCGACTACGAAACTCCCTGTACCCAGGTCAAAAATTTCCGGTCGCATCTTCGTTAACTTACACATACATACACAGATACGCACACGCACGAGCCACAGCGCAAGCCAGGCATTTTAAGTTGTGACTGTGCTTCTTCTTCCCCTTGCTGCAGCACTGAATCTTCTTTCGTGAATAACTTAGGTGTTTATTATCCGATCGACTTGAAATTTGGACAGTAGATTAATAGGGACTAAAGTATTGGACATGCTAAATCTTAAAGCTATATCTTGAAAATTGTAACTGTAAAACGGTTTTTATCGAATAGCGGGGGAACGGGGGAGATATCTCAAATCTAAAATAAACTTGACCTGCTCCCGCTATACACGAACCTACATTCCAAATTTGGTGTCTCTAGCTCTTATAGTTGCTGAGATCCTTGCGTTCATACATACGGACAGACAGACGGACAGACGGACAGACAGACGGACATGGCCAAATCGAAATCTCTTTTGATACTGATCAAGAATATATATACTTTATAGGGTCGGAGATGTCTCCTTCTGCCTGTTACATACTTTTGCACAAATCCAATACCCCCTTTTTACCCATTTTATGGGTACAGGGAGTAAAAAGTTAGGTTCTTTGGGTCTCAACACAACGGGGGGAAATAGGTAGAAAGCTTTTGTCTGGTGGTACAATTCTTGCAATAGGAGTCAAACTCATTTTCAAAACTATACCAAAAATAATTTAAGAGTGTGCCAACCGATGATAGAATGATAAACCCCAGCTCGTCGCCACGGGCGGGACATGTGGGTTAATGTCAAATGAGTGAGATTATTTGTTTAGTTAGATCGGGTTGAAAACTGTTTCATAGCCCTACAAAAAAAATCATTGGGCTAAACTATTAAGCAAAATCCCACGGGCAGTAAAATTGTGCTTCGCTATTGTGAGTATTTCCTACGATTGACGAAAGTAGCAAAATTCAATACAATGAATTTAAATCTATATATAACGCGGGAAACGCTGGGGTCTTACCAGCTAATATATGATATGTACTGTCTGCACAAACAGATATTTGTGCAATATAGCTTTCATAGCTTTAAAATTGAGCGATAAGTTAGAATGCAAACAGACGGACTGGCAACATTTTCTCACTGTGACTGCGTATTATTTAATATGTATGTCACCTACAGCGGACCAACACATATCAATCGACGCGTTAAGAATATCTCTACAATATGCTGATTTTAAAAAGTCGGACTGGAAATGCAGCCACTCAAGCCGATATACTAAAAAAAAATCAGTGATTTTCAAGTGTGACGTCACACGCTCGCGTCGCCGAATAACGGCGACTAACGGACATGCGCATGGCGTAACCTACTATCTCTAAACCGTGACTTACGTACATACCATTCCATCTCCAAAAGCGCTTTTATCGATGCAAGGGTGATGATTAGCGGTAGATATATTAGTTGAGCAAAATGGCACAATAAAATTATTTAAGAAAAAAAGGCACGCTGCATAATTAGCGAATGCAACTTAATTCTTTGCACACACTCTCTACAGAGAATTATCTCCTAGGTAATATGGCGCCAGGTAAAACGGATAAGGCAACGGGTGAAAATAAAAGGCAAAATAAATTTGAAGATTGAAAATTTTCAATGACATGCTGTTTTCTTAAACCAACATTTTAAAATGTATTAACCTTAATACGAGTATATAAAAATATTTATGCGCTGATCGCGACTTTTACAAACGCCAGTGGCGAAACTGATAGGTATGTTACTATCAGACCTTAACTCTTTGGGTTTCTTTGTTTTTCAATACCTCTTCTTATAACTTAAACTGCACATAAACAAAATAGGCGCGAGTAAAAGAATAGCTTCCGCGCCGACACACAGTCATTACTCCGTGTAATTAATCCCATAAAATGGGTATTAAGGGCAAACTAAATTTGTGCAAATGTACATACATTTGTAACAGGCAGAAGGAGACATCTCCGACCCTATAAAGTATTTATATTTATATATTTAAAACAAGTAAGAATGCTATAGTCGAGTATACCCGACTACAAAACTCCCTGTACCCAGGTCAAAATCAAGTAAGAACGTTGCAGTCGGACGCACCCGACAACAGAATACTATGTTCCCAGTCCTATATAATTTGGTTATTTGTGTGTTCAGAAAGAGACTCGAAAAAAACTGTTCAGGTGTGGGAGATATAGTTTTTTCTCCTTTGTGGGGGAGGGGGTGGGGCGGTCCAAAAATTTTTGACGCAGATTTGTCCAGAAGGTTAACATTAGTCTGTATGCCAAATTTTGTGACTCTACCTGTAAAGGTGTGGGAGATATAAATTTTTCTCCTTTGTGGGGGAGGGGGTGAGGGGGTCGATCTGGACACTTCATAAATTAACGGCATACACCAGCATGTGTACCAAGTTTGGTTGCTCTAGCTTAAAGATAAAGGCAAAAAAGTTGCGTTCATACGGACAGACGGACAGACGGACATTTCGCAAACCCAATATACTATTTTCCCTTCGGGAACATAGTATAATTACACACACACATACACAAGGGCGCACACACACAAGCCACAGCGCAAGCGACAGCGCAAGCGAGGCGTTTTAAGTTGTGGCTGTGCTTCTTCTTCCCCCGCGGAATTCGATATAGGTGCTCAAAGAGTTTGGAAAATCTACCCCTAAGGTCGGAAAATTCGAGGAAAACTGTTGTATGAAACTTTTTTGATTATCGTCCGATCGACTTCAAACTCATTCTCAAAGCTCTACACATTTAATAATTCGACATATATATCTCCGATTTTTTGAAATTCCATGGTCGGAAAAACTGTGAAAAACTCTGGAATTCGACATTTTGAATTTTCATGCGATTGGCTTCAAATTTATTTTCATTGTTCCATATTAAAACTAAATAGTCACGGTGGCCAAAGAATTAGAGAAACCTACTCTCAAGGTCGGAAAATTCGTGGAAAACTGTTGAATGAAGTTTTTTTGATTATCGTCCGATTTGCTTCAAATTCATTCTGAAAGTTCTACACATTAAATAATATGACACATGTGACACCGATCTTGGAAAAAGCACGTTAACTGTCGGAAAAGATGTGGAGTCTACTCCCACGGGCGGGAATATTGACGAAAGTAGTCAAATCCAATATAATGCATTTAAATCTATAAATAAAGCCTATAAATACATATATAAGTGTTCCTGCTGACTGTTTGACTGACTTACTGATTGGCAATCATCGCACAGCCCAAACAGTAAGAGCTAGGATGCTGAAATTTTCACAGTAGGTTCCAATTATGATGAAAGTGCACACTAAGACGGGATTTTAGAAAATTCCACCCACAACGTGTAAAATCCCGGAAGACCATTGTATGAAACTTTATTGTTTACCATCCAGTCGGCTTCAAAGTCATTTTCAAAGATCTACACAAAAATTCACTTGACATATATTTCACCGATTTTGGAAAATCCACCCAACTAGGCGGAAAATGGGGGTCTCATGGTTGTATGGACAAAAGTCTAATTGAAGTCCGATCACCTTCTAATTCATTTTCAAAGCTCATCACGTTAAATAATTCGTGACGTTAACTGTCGGAAAAGATGTGGAAAACTTTGGACTTTAATATTTTAGTTTCTCATGCGAATGACTTCATTCTTATTGTCAAAGCTAAACACAAAAAGTTAGGTTCTTTGGGTGTCAACACAACGGGGGGAAAATAGGTGGTAGTATAATTCTTGCAATAACATTCAAACTCATATTCAAAACTATACCAAAAATAATTTAAGAGTGTGCCAACCGATGATAGAATGATGTCCCCAGCTCGTCGCCACGGGCGGGAAATGTGGGTTAATGTCAAATGAGTGAGATTATTTGTTTAGTTGGATCGGCTTGAAAACATTTTCATTGCCCAACACAAAAAATCACTAGGTTCAACTATTTGGGAGAGTATACTCCCACGGGCGCGAAAATTGTGGAAAGCTATTGTGTGTATTTCTTACGATTGACGAAAGTAGTGAAATCCAATATAGTGCACTTAAATATATATATTGCCGGGCAACGCTGGGATTTTACCAGCTAGTTATATATAAAACAGTTCGTCCTGACTGACTGATTGACATTTATCGCTTAGCCCAAACCGTAAGAGCTAGGATGCTGAAATTTCCATAGTAGGTTCTATCTATGATGAAAGTGCACAATAAGACGGGATTTGTATGAAACTTTATTGTTTACCATCCAGTCGGCTTCAAAGTCATTTTCAAAGATCTACACAAAAATTCACTTGACATATATTTCACCGATTTTGGAAAATCCACCCCACTAGGCGGAAAATGGGGGTCTCAAGGTTGTATGGACGAAAGTCTAATTGAAGTCCGATCACCTTCAAATTCATTTTCAAAGCTCTTCACGTAAAATAATTCGACACGTGTGTCAGCGATTTTGGGAAATTCAGCCCTATGGTCGGAAAATTTTTGGAAAAATCTGGAACTCGACATTTTTAATTTTCATACGATTGGCTTCAAACTCATTTTCAAGGACTTATAGGAATAGAGGTGGTCAAAGAGTTTGGAAAACCTACCCCCAAGGTCGGAAAATTCGCGGAAAACTGTTGTATGAAATTTTTTTGATTATCGTCCGATTGACTTCAGACTCATTCTCAAAGCTCTACACATTAAGCAATTCGACACGTATATAACCGATTTTGTGCAATTCAGCCCGAGGTCGAAAAATCGATGAATAACTCTGGAATTCGACATTTTGAATTTTTATGCGCTTGGCTTTGAACTTATTTTCAAGGATTGATAGGAATATACATAGGTGGTCAAAGAGTTGGGAAAATCTACCCCCAAGGTCGGAAAATTCGCGGAAATCTGTTGTTTTTTGATTATCGTCCGATTGACTTCAAACGCATTCTCAAAGTTCTACATACAGTTACATAATTCGACACGTATATCACCGATTTAATGATATTCAGCCCCATGGTCGGAAAATCGGTGAAAAACTCTGGAATTCGACATTTTGAATTCTTATGCGCTTGGATTCAAACTCATTTTCAAGGATTTATAGGACTATAAGTGGCCAAAGAGGTGGGAAAATTCGCGGAAAACTGTTGTATGAAAATTTTTTGACTATCGTCCGATTGACTTCAAACTCATTTTCAAAGCTCTACAGCGATTTTGGAAATTTCAGCCCCATGGTCGGAAACTTGGTGGAAAACTCTGGAACTCGAACATTTTTATTTTCATGCGATTTGCTTCAAACTCATTTTCAAGGTTCTATGCGAAAAAATATTAGGCGGAGTGGTCAAAGATTTTGGAAAATCTACCCCTAAAGTCGGAAAATTCGTGGAAAACTGTTGTATGAAACTTTTTTGATTATCGTCCGATTGGCTTAAAACTCATTACATTAAATTGCACATTAAATAATTTGACACATATGGCACCGAGCTTAGAAAATGCACGTTAGCGGTCTGTAAAGTAGTGGAAAACTCTGGAATTCAGTATTTTAGTTTATCATGCGAATGACTTCATCCTAACTGCCAAAGCTAAGCACAACAAGTAAGAATGCTATAGTCGAGTATACCCGACTACGAAACTCCTGTACCCAGGTCAAAAATTTCCGGTCGCATCTTCGTTAACTTACACATACATACACAGATACGCACACGCACGAGCCACAGCGCAAGCCAGGCATTTTAAGTTGTGACTGTGCTTCTTCTTCCCCTTGCTGCAGCACTGAATCTTCTTTCGTGAATAACTTAGGTGTTTATTATCCGATCGACTTGAAATTTGGACAGTAGATTAATAGGGACTAAAGTATTGGACATGCTAAATCTTAAAGCTATATCTTGAAAATTGTAACTGTAAAACGGTTTTTATCGAATAGCGGGGGAACGGGGGGAGATATCTCAAATCTAAAATAAACTTGACCTGCTCCCGCTATACACGAACCTACATTCCAAATTTGGTGTCTCTAGCTCTTATAGTTGCTGAGATCCTTGCGTTCATACATACGGACAGACAGACGGACAGACGGACAGACAGACGGACATGGCCAAATCGAAATCTCTTTTGATACTGATCAAGAATATATATACTTTATAGGGTCGGAGATGTCTCCTTCTGCCTGTTACATACTTTTGCACAAATCCAATACCCCCTTTTTACCCATTTTATGGGTACAGGGAGTAAAAGTTAGGTTCTTTGGGTCTCAACACAACGGGGGGAAATAGGTAGAAAGCTTTTGTCTGGTGGTACAATTCTTGCAATAGGAGTCAAACTCATTTTCAAAACTATACCAAAAATAATTTAAGAGTGTGCCAACCGATGATAGAATGATAAACCCCAGCTCGTCGCCACGGGCGGGACATGTGGGTTAATGTCAAATGAGTGAGATTATTTGTTTAGTTAGATCGGGTTGAAAACTGTTTCATAGCCCTACAAAAAAATCATTGGGCTAAACTATTAAGCAAAATCCCACGGGCAGTAAAATTGTGCTTCGCTATTGTGAGTATTTCCTACGATTGACGAAAGTAGCAAAATTCAATACAATGAATTTAAATCTATATATAACGCGGGAAACGCTGGGGTCTTACCAGCTAATATATGATATGTACTGTCTGCACAAACAGATATTTGTGCAATATAGCTTTCATAGCTTTAAAATTGAGCGATAAGTTAGAATGCAAACAGACGGACTGGCAACATTTTCTCACTGTGACTGCGTATTATTTAATATGTATGTCACCTACAGCGGACCAACACATATCAATCGACGCGTTAAGAATATCTCTACAATATGCTGATTTTAAAAAGTCGGACTGGAAATGCAGCCACTCAAGCCGATATACTAAAAAAAAATCAGTGATTTTCAAGTGTGACGTCACACGCTCGCGTCGCCGAATAACGGCGACTAACGGACATGCGCATGGCGTAACCTACTATCTCTAAACCGTGACTTACGTACATACCATTCCATCTCCAAAAGCGCTTTTATCGATGCAAGGGTGATGATTAGCGGTAGATATATTAGTTGAGCAAAATGGCACAATAAAATTATTTAAGAAAAAAAGGCACGCTGCATAATTAGCGAATGCAACTTAACTCTTTGCACACACTCTCTACAGAGAATTATCTCCTAGGTAATATGGCGCCAGGTAAAACGGATAAGGCAACGGGTGAAAATAAAAGGCAAAATAAATTTGAAGATTGAAAATTTTCAATGACATGCTGTTTTCTTAAACCAACATTTTAAAATGTATTAACCTTAATACGAGTATATAAAAATATTTATGCGCTGATCGCGACTTTTACAAACGCCAGTGGCGAAACTGATAGGTATGTTACTATCAGACCTTAACTCTTTGGGTTTCTTTGTTTTTCAATACCTTTTCTTATAACTTAAACTGCACATAAACAAAATAGGCGCGAGTAAAAGAATAGCTTCCGCGCCGACACACAGTCATTACTCCGTGTAATTAATCCCATAAAATGGGTATTAAGGGCAAACTAAATTTGTGCAAATGTACATACATTTGTAACAGGCAGAAGGAGACATCTCCGACCCTATAAAGTATTTATATTTATATATTTAAAACAAGTAAGAATGCTATAGTCGAGTATACCCGACTACAAAACTCCCTGTACCCAGGTCAAAATCAAGTAAGAACGTTGCAGTCGGACGCACCCGACAACAGAATACTATGTTCCCAGTCCTATATAATTTGGTTATTTGTGTGTTCAGAAAGAGACTCGAAAAAAACTGTTCAGGTGTGGGAGATATAGTTTTTTCTCCTTTGTGGGGGAGGGGGTGGGGCGGTCAAAAAATTTTTGACGCAGATTTGTCCAGAAGGTTAACATTAGTCTGTATGCCAAATTTTGTGACTCTACCTGTAAAGGTGTGGGAGATATAAATTTTTCTCCTTTGTGGGGGAGGGGGTGAGGGGGTCGATCTGGACACTTCATAAATTAACGGCATACACCAGCATGTGTACCAAGTTTGGTTGCTCTAGCTTAAAGATAAAGGCAAAAAAGTTGCGTTCATACGGACAGACGGACAGACGGACATTTCGCAAACCCAATATACTATTTTCCCTTCGGGAACATAGTATAATTACCGATCGCATCTTCGTAGACTTACACATACACACACATACACAAGGGCGCACACACACAAGCCACAGCGCAAGCGACAGCGCAAGCGAGGCGTTTTAAGTTGTGGCTGTGCTTCTTCTTCCCCGCGCGCTGCATCACTCAGGAGGAAGAGAAGCCACCATTTAAAATGACTCGCTTGCGCTGGCGCTTGAGCTGTCGCTCGTGTGTGTGCGTCTTTTGTGTATGTGTGTGTGTATGTGTGTGTTAGTTTACGTAGATGCGATCGGTAATTTTTGACCTGGGTACAGGGAGTTTTGTTGTCGGGTATACTCGGCTATTGCATTCTTACCCGGCCCATACACGGGGCAATTTAATCACAATCGGTTGCGGCAACCAGTTGTGTCTCACATTGGGTCTTTGCCGCACACACTGCAATTAGATCAGCTAACTTCGTAGCCCAACTTGAAAAATGGCGTCGGCAATGGCCGAATTGATAAACAATTAATAAACTAAATATTGCAATCAACTGGCTTATTTAAATATATTAATTTAACAAAAATACAAAATTTTAGAGAAATAATTTAAAATTTTATAGTAATAACAACAAAACGAATATCTGAACTGTCATAAATTTCACTATTTTCTGCTAAACAACGCCGCTTATGAACGGCAGCAAAAGATCTTCAAATGTTTCGCACACAACATACACAAAAACATAGCCAAGGACCAGGCGATCAGAAAAAATAGCAGCATGAAAGTACAAAACGAAAAGGAGACGCCCACAAAGATGTACACAACTATAGCACAACTATAGCAAAACCACCCCCGTTCATGAAGCCAGAGGCCATCGAATGTTGCCCACAAGTTGGGTCGATCAAGTTGTGCGTTGCCAAATACACCACAACCAGTTGCGGCAACTCGCTGCTCGTAACAAAAGGTTTTGATACAGAATGTAGTTGGCACAACTTTGACGCGACCGTAACAAACACATTGCAATCGGTTGCCGCAACCGAAAAACTCACTCAAGTTGGCCAACTGAATTGCGTTGTGTATGGATCCCTTATTTTAGTTTTAAATCTTGTAAGTATTTATTTATTTAACAAGTATTCTGCTACCATAGTGGCAGCTTGACAGGTGCCTGTATACAATACGCAGTTCAAGTTTGTTTCATATTTCAGATATCTCCCCCCGATCCCCCGCAATTCGATAAAAACGTTTTAAGCCAACAATTTTAAAGATAAATCTGGAATTTGTAATACTTTGGTCACTCTTAACCTACTGTCCAAGTTTCAAGTCGAACCGAAAATAAACACGGAAGTTATTCAACAAACAAGATTCAGTACTGTAGCGCGGGGGGGAAGCAGCACAGCCCAGACATAAGAAATGCCTCACTGGCGCTGATGCTTGTGCTGTCGCTTGTAGTATGTGTGCGTCTTTGTGTATGTACATAAGTGTACGACGATATGATCGGAAATTTTTGACCTGGGTACAGGTAGTTTTGTAGTCGGGTATACACGACTATAGCATTCTTTCTTGTTTTTATATATTTTACATTACTTATTTATTTAATTTTTGAGTAAGGAACAAATTTTATACGATGGCCCTGGTGGGCAAGTCATTTGGGTGAAAACGTTTCAATCTTCTTTTTCTGACAATGCGGCAAAATTGCATTGGCTAAAATTTCAACGATATATTTCTTGACCCACATTGAAGGATACCTAACGGATGCGCAGATTATATGCTTTTTCATTACGAGCACGTTGTGTTCTAATTACTTCCTTTGCTTTGTGTCGGATAATTTCAAAATAATCTTATTTTGGTGAACTGAACATTCCGATCTTCCAACATTTGTAACTTCCGCATGAGTTTATAACTGGCCCCGTCGGTGACCATATGCTGGTCAAAAACGTGTCGATAAGGGCTTGTATTAATGGCTGCGTGTGTACATGATCGCAGAGCACAACAAATGCTGCTCAACTGTTCATCTCAATTCTTTCGGTTAGGCCGAACATAAGATTTGATAGCAGCAATCACAAACCAATTTACTCTCTCTGAGGCATTGGCCTGTGGAGCATAAAAGGCAGTGAACGTATGTGCAATATTATATTAGTCCAATAATGATTTAAAAGTTGTAGATTTAAACTGCACAAATTTGTGTCACACAGTGGTTTCAGGGACTCCAACACAGTGGAATACAATTGCATCAGCTGTAAATTTTTTTACTGGCTTCAAAATGGAAATTTAGACAAGTGACCCAGCACGACAAAAATTTCGATATGACCCGAACGACTGTATCGACATACATTCTGGAAAAACCTATCACACTGGCCTGTATTCCTTAACGGTGGTCGTAGTGTACGGTTGGGATTATATAACAATTGTTTATGAACGATTTCACATCGCACACCATATTGGGCCAATAGTAGAAACGTTTTTTCAAAGTTTTGTTTTTGCCACAGTGCGAAGCTAGCGGGTCTTTGTGAACGGCTGGTAATACTTTTACCACGAGTCCTTGGGGTATCCAAAGCTTCCAGCACCAATCGTCAGCTACTCGGTCCAATACAGCGTTTCAGCACGGGGATACATGTATCCACCCACCACTTTTAAATCAGGCGTGTTGGGTGCGTTCTCTTCAATTTTGGCTTTTGAGGCTAGATACTAATCAGACTTAAACTCCTCTTATTGAAAATCTACAATACTGGCCATGCATAAGACCGACAGATCTACTGTGTGTGCGTGAGAGAGCATCAGGGACTATATTTTGACTGCCCTTTTCTGTGTTGGATTTTAATATGGAATCCTTTAGAGACCATCTTGTCACACGTGAGCTGAGATCAGCTTGGGGCATAAGCCACTTCAGAGAAGCGTGGTCTGTAATAATGCTAAGTTTTTGGCCTTATATGTATGCTCCAAACTTCTTAACTGCTGAAACCGCAGCCAAACACTCTTTTTCTGTAACTGCAAAATTTCGCTGGCGTTTGTTAAGCTTTCGAGACATGATAGCTACAAAAACTTCATCACCATCATTGTCCCTTTGCATTTAAACGGCACCAACGCCAGTTTTACTTGCAACACAATGTATGTTTAAGGGTATGATAAAAAAAGGAGCTGTACTCATACGGACTTTCAATGTTTCAAACGATTTTTTCAAAGTATCAGTTGGCAGCAATTGCTGCGTAGTTTTTGATAAATTTATGGTACCAACCAGTTAACTTGCTTAATCGAACGAGGTATAGGAAAGTCAGTGATCGCTGCGATCTTCTCCGGATCGGTGCTAATGGTACCATTACAATCACGTGACCTAAATACTTGATCTCTTTGAGGCAGAAATGGCTCTTTTCAACATTTATCGCCAAATTTGCCTTATCTAAATGACGTTCAAACCTATCAAATACGATTAAGAGGTCATCAAGATAAATAAACAGCTCATTCTGAAAGTTTGTGGCAATAATCTTATCCATCAACCTTGACATGGTATGGGGAGAGTTAGTTAAGCCATTAATTACTGAATACATAGATACGTCAAACAAGCATTTTTCTGAGGCCAGATGCTATGTGCATATAACAGGGCATGTGTTGTGCGCTTGGTCGCTTCCATTTCCATTTCTGAATTAAGATTTCATATTGCCATGCGCTGTTGCATTTTTCATTGCTCACGCATACTAAGAAGCAAGCGCATATGCGTACTTGGACCCACACATAGAAACGAAATGAGAGCGCAAGCGACATAAGCCGTGCTCATCGTTCTGGTGTCGATCCAAGACTAATTGTTTTTCGGAGCCGGGGTGGTAGTAGCTCGACAACACACGACTGGGGTTGTGGAAGTTAGGCTTTTCTACCGAAGTACTCTGGGGTTCTGCGGTCAGCAAAGCATCTGGACTCAGAACAAGTAAGAATGCCATAGTCGAGTATACCCGACTACAAAACTCCCTGTACCCAGGTCAAAAATTTCCAATCGCATCGTCGTACACTAACACATACACAAAAGACGCATACACACGAGCGATAGCTCAAGCGAAGCATTTTTAGTTGTGGCTGTGCTTCTTCTTACCCCGCGCTGAAGCAAAAATCTTCTATCGTGTATAACTTCCGTGTTTATTATCCGATCGACTTGGAATTTGATTAATAGATTAAGAGTGACCAAAGTATACAGTTATACATGCCAAATCCCAAAGCTATATTTTTAAAGATGTTGGTATAAAACGTTTTTCTCGAATTGCGTGGGAACGGGGGAGATATCTGAAATATGAAACATACTTGATCTGCGTATGGTATACAGGAACCTACATTCCAAATTTTGTGTCTCTATCTCTTATAGTTGCTGAAATCGACGCGTTCATACGGACAGTCGGACGGACGGACAGACGGACAGACAGACGAACATGGCCAAATCGAAATCTCTTTTAATACTGATCAAGAATATACATACTTTATAGGCTCGGATATGTTACATACATTTGCACAGATTTAGTACCCCTTTTTACCCATTTTATGGGTACAGGGAGTAAAAATTCTTGTTTGACGTATTTATGTATGTATTCAGTAATTAATGGTTAAGCCAAATGGCATCGCTGTAAATTGCTAAAGGGGTCTGCCGCGTACTGTAAAGGCCGTTTTGTCTCGTGCTTTTTACTCCCTGTACCCATAAAATGGGTTGAAAGGAGGTACTAAATCTGTGCAAATGTATGTAACAGACAGAAGGAGACATCTCCGACACTATAAAGTATATATATTCTTGATCAGTATCAAAAGAGATTTCGATTTGGCCATGTCCGTCTGTCTGTCCGTTCGTATGTATGAACGCAAGGATGTCAGCAACTATAAGTGCTAGAGACACCAAATTTAAAATGAAGATTCGTGAATAGAGGCAGCAGATCAAGTTAATTTTAGATTTGAGATATCTCCCCGTTTCCCCGTAATTCGATAAAAACCGTTTTACAGTAACAATTTTCTTGATATAGATTTGGGATTTGGCATGTATAGTACTTAGGCCACTCTTAATCTATTGCCCTAATTTCAAGTTGATCGGATAATAAACACGGCAGTTATTCACGAAAGAAGATTCAGTGCTTCAGCGCGGGGTGAAGAAGAAGCACAGCCACAACTTAAAATGCCTCGCTTGCGCTGCGCTTGAGCTGTCGCTCGTGTGTGTGCGTCTTTTGTGTATGTGTGTGTGTGTGTGTAAGTGTACGAAGATGCGATTGGAAATTTTTGACCTGGGTACAGGGAGTTTCGTAGTCGGGTATACTCGACTATAGCATTCTTAGTTGTTGTTCTAGTTGTATGTGCCAATTTGCATCTTTTAAATCTAAGCTAGTAGTAAAATCCGCTTTAGGCAGTCTTCCCAGGATCAATTTACAAGGTTTTCATAATGGCCCCACAGGTGAGGACCAACTACTATTTGATTCTATGATTACACCTGTTTTAAGCATACGATGTAACTCTTCGTACATAATTAATGCGGCCAGAGAGATAGGATAATTTCGTAGGCTCGCGTCACCCTAAACCTTTTCTTGCAAAAGACGGAAACTGTTGGAAAATTTTGGTTAGTAATTGCTATTGTTGTTCTGATAATTGTCTTATAAATGCATTATTTAAAGACAAAACAGTAAACTTCTCAGTTAGCAGAGAAAAGGGCAATATTTTAAACGCGGTCCAGAAATCTATACCTAGTAAAGATCTCCAGATAAAGATAGAACTAGAAAGAATGTTATTATACTATGTTCCCGAAGGGAAAATAGTATATTGGGTTTGCGAAATATCCGTCTATCCGTCTGGCCGTCTGGCCGTCTGTCCGTCTGTCCATATGCACGCAATTTTTTTGCCTTTATCTTTGAGCTAGAGCAACCAAACTTGGTACACATGTTGGTGTATATCGTCAATTTATGAAGTGTCGAGATCGAACACCCACCCCCACCCCCTCCCCCACAATTTGGGGAAAACCTGTGTCTTCCCCATTTTTAAAGCTATAGTCACCAAATTTGGCATACAGACTAATGTTGAGATTCCCGACAGATCTGCATCAAAAAATTGATATCCCCAAAACACGTTTTTCAAGGGGTATATCTCCTACAGTTTCAAAGTTAGAGTTACCTAATTTGGCATACAGACTAATGTTGACCACCTGGATAAATCTGCATCAAAAAATTTTTGACCCCCCAACCTCTCCCCGCAAAGGAGAAAAGTTGATATGTCTCACACCTTTACAGGTAGAGTCACCAAATTTAGCACATAGACTAATGTTAACCTTCTGGACAAATCTGCATCAACAAATTGTTGACCCCCCACCCCCTCCCCAGCAAATGAGAAAAATCTATATCTCCCACACCTGTACAGGTAGAGTCACCAAATTTGGCATACATACTAATGTTGATCCCCTGGACAAATCTGCACCAAAAATTTTTGGACCGCCCCACCCCCTCCCCCACAAAGGAGCAAAATCTATATCTCTCACACCTGTGCAGTTTTTTTCGCATCTCTTTCTGAACACACAAATAACCAAATTATATAGGACTGGGAACATAGTATTCTGCAGTCGGGTGCGTCCGACTTCAACGTTCTTACTTGTTCTTGATTCGCCTCGATAATAAACATCAGTGGCCAACCGTGCAATGATGCCTTGCGATGTACCGTCTGCAGTGTTGACTGAGGCCGTAAGTCATTGAGTTTACCAACTACTAATGCTAATAGCATTTTGATTTGGGTTTTTCATTGACGATTGAAGGCAATTCTGCGAATTTTAAAACGTTTTAAAGAAATTACGGGGATAGAAACATTAATTAAACAGTTTGGATCAGCTGGATTTGACATGTAAAAACACGTGATTCTCCTCTTGTCCGTATCGTTCTCCTCGAGACAAATTGTTTGCGTGCGTTTCTCGGCTGTGCATGCGCTAATGAGTTTCTTATAGAATTTAAGCTGCATCGGTGGCATCTAGGCTTATACGTGTCAGCCTTGCCAAAGTCAGAGAGAAAACACGCCATTTTTCTACGCATTTTTGATAGCGGTGACCTTTCCTTCCGCAATTCCAACAAGATGCCTCGATAGCAGCTCAGTCTAACTCTTCAGTATCCGATAGCTCAAATTCGGAAACGTTATCTGATTGTTGGCTCAACGCGTTAATATTACGTTGTTTGGGCCTCGTTATGGTCACCGGCGGCTTAAAAGCACTGCGCATAAAATTTTCATGCATTCGCACAAGGCGTCGCAGCTGGGCTATGGTGTTGGCCGGCTCATACCAAATTTCCTGCTGAACCGCAAGGAGAGGGTTGGCTCGCAGCGTCGCTAATGATGACTGTTCGGATATCGGCTGTGCGTGTTTAGTCGCTAAAGATGCGATAACGTCATAGAAGTCATTAAGCGATTCGTTAGAGCGCTGTTTTCGTTGTTCAATTTCAGATCGAATGTTTCGATCGGTGCGTGTATCTTTGAATTGACCTCTAAGTGCGCCACACCAATCATGCCAGTGAAGTACATTTTTATGGTATCTCTAAAACCAGTAACTGGAATGGCCTTCAAGATTTCTAGAATAGCGAGCTACCAGCTCAAAGTTGCTATTTAGAGTTTGATGCGTCAAAGCTTCCACTCTATAAATGGAGTCATCTATAGACAACAAGCCCTTGCCGCTAGTTATGCGATCAGGACGTACATAGAAGCAATAGCCTTCTGACACGAAGTTCGTTCAGAACCAACGGTTTAAGCTGGGACTGTATGCAACTTAGCATTGGGCAACGAGTGTTGTAAAATTTGCTGCTCAGTGTGTACCAACCTTGGTGTCGGTTCACTTGGAAATGGTGACCTTTCTCCTGTTGGTGCCCTGTGGCACCACTTTGGAAACCTATGTTAATGGCTTGTGCTCTGATTTCAGGTTGATGCATGTTCTGAGTTCTTGCTCAGATTTAAAACTTGCAGTTTTAAAAGCCCTTTTACACACTGGACACTGTTTTTGTAACCCCGTTGCTGCTTTCAAACAGTCTTCATGAAAAGTGTGGCCGCAATTGGTCACAAAATTTCTGTACTTGGTATATAATATTTTGCAAACACAAACTACAAAGTGTGACACTCTCTTTAAGGTTAGTTAAGTTCTCTGAACTACGAGCGCAAGGAATTTCTCTTAAAACAAATGATTATACTAAAAAATTTCTGCACGATGCTGATATGAACCAAAATTCAAACAAAATAAATAAATAAATAACAAGTAAGAATGCTCTAGTCGAGTATACCCGAGTACGAAACTCCCTGAAATCAGGTCTAAGACTTCTAATCACACACATACACAAAACCGCACACGCACAAGCGACAGCGCAAGCGAGGTATTTTTAGTGATGGCTGTGCTTCTTCTTCCCCCTGCTCTGCAGCACTGAATCTTGTTTGTTGAAGACCTTCCATGTTTATTAACCGATCGACTTTACAGTAGATTAAGAATGACTACAGTATTATACATGACAAATCCCAAATCTATATCTTGAAAATTGTTGCTGTTAAAAGGTTTTTATCGAATATCAGGGTGTGGGGGAAATATCTCAGATCCAAAATAAATTTGACCTGCGCATGCTAAACACGAACCTACATTTCAAATTTGGTGTCTCTAGCTCTTATAGTTGCTGAGACGGACATGGCCAATTAGAAATATAATATACATATACATATATAATTTGGTTATTTGTGGGTTCGGAAAGAGACGCGAAAAGACTGTACAGGTGTGGGAGATATAGATAATGCTCCTTTGCGGGGGAGGGGGTGGGGGTCAAAAATTTTTATGGAGATTTATCCTGATGATTCTGAACTACCCTTAAGAGGTTGTGAGGTGGTTCTGAAGGCGGCCTAGCTGAGACCACCGGACGGGTCGCAGGTTGCGGATAGCGAACGGCCTCCTGTAGGGGGTTAGCTGCGAATATTCAAATATGCAGTCCCGGACAGCCAGCGGGTACTGCGGAAGTCACCACTGTACTGACGAGGCGTTTGTCTGACCGCCTTCTAAAATTATAGTCTCACACACACCCCATCCCCACATGTGTTCCTACCCAATCCTACCCCTCACATTTCACACCTGGGCCGGACCAAGGTGTCATCCGACCCGTGCTGATGGTCAGACTGGCTGGGGGCCCAGGCTTAACAAATATATCTCAGTCGTGAACGGAGGGCTCAGGTGCTTGGCAAACACCTGTTCTATTTTTGCCTTACCCGGGTACTGTGGATCTCTGCCCGGGTGGACCGTTCCCCTTCTCCGCAACTCGTGGGAAACAAAGAAAGATGAACAATAATAACAATAAAACAACAACAACAAAAAAAGAGCCCGGTACTGGCTGTGTGACAACGTTTCACACGAAAAATGTGCAGGCCTTAACGGCAGAATAATCGACCAGATTGAGTCCAAGTCTTGCTTAAAGTGGACTTGTGAATCATGTAGGGACGTTGAAAAAGATATTATGGCATTTATGAGGCAGACTAAGAAAGGCTTTGGAGACATATTCGCTCGGTTTAAAAAACTGTTTGATGGTTTCTCCGATTTGGAAACCGAGTTTAAGAGTATGAAACTCTTAAATGAGTCTCCCAAACGGAAAAAGGCTAATCTTAGACTGTCCATTGGCCCTAATGAACTTTCGCTCCCTACTCACTTACCCACTACATCCGCTACCAAACAGTTAGAGTTGATTAATATATCATCCCCTTCATCCCATATTTTGATCAGAAGTGACGAGAACAACATCTTGCCCATGGATGTGGTTTCTTCTGACCCCGAAGAAATTCCTGATTCGGTGATTGTTAGCAGTGTTGATGCAGGCCAACAGCCTAGTATTAATAATCTCAGTCTTTCAGTCGAATTATCTGGTCAATCAACCGTTAGCATGGCTCCATTGGATGCTCATATTACGGTTGGTAATACGACCCTTGTAGCTGTTCCACCACGGAATCTTTGGTTCGCGGCTTGCCCCTGACACTACATCTGATGATGTCAAGGCCTTTATACAGGCCAAGTCAAAAGCCCATATTACGGTGGAGAAATTTAAATTTGCTTATCCTCGGGAAATTTCGTCTTTCAAAATAACTGTTCCGGCTGAACATTTCAAAAATATTTGCTGCAATGAATTCTGGCCTGACCACTTAGTTATTGAGGCATATACTGCAAAAAAGAAAAATCGGCTTCCGATTTCACTTCCTTCCTCCGGTGGTAGTTCTAACCCACATATTGTAGTATCTGATAGTTCAAAAAACTAACATCCTCCCTCTCATTGGGCTATCAGAATGTAAGAGGTCTCTGTAGTAAACTTAGTAATCTTTATGTAAATAGCCTAACCTTTCCTTTCCATGTCGTTGCCTTTTCTGAAACATGGCTAAGGCCCGTCATCCTTAATTCTGAAATCCTGTCTAACAAATTCTCCATTTATAGAAAAGATCGCACCCCTCGTCGTGGTGGTTGTGTTCTTATTGCTGTTGACGCTGATTTATCATCGGAGCTTGTAATAATTGATAATTGTATAGATATTGAATTTGTTGCTGTAAAATTGTGTATTTCCAGTATTTGCTTTTATATTACTTGTTCTTATATTCCACCTTCTTCTGATATTTCCTTATATTCTATGCATGCTTCTGCTATCATCTATGGTTTCTGATTGTGATTTTCTTATAGTTCTTGGTGACTTTAATATCGCCATAACTACCTGGATTTCTAGTCCTGACTCCAGCGTGTTGACACCCACGACTCAGCATGATTTTATTGATAGCTTATTTGGGATGTCATTGTGTCAAATCAATGGTATCCCAAATTCTTTACATAAAATACTTGATCTTATTTTTGTCTTGGATTTCTCCTTCTATTCTGTCTCCCGGACTATACCTATATCCATTCCTGAAGATCCCTATCACCCATCTTTGGAAATGTTGATTGACTTACCAGCCAGGATGCCAAGCCCAGGCAGAAAATTTGCAGAGCGAGTTCGTAAATTTCGGAAAACCGATTTTTCTAAACTTGCTCTGCTCCTATCCCAGACTGACTGGTCCCAGCTGTACATGTGTAGAGATATGGATTGTGCAATCGAATATTTTTATTTAACTTTAAATTCATTATTTGATTCCTGTGTTCCAATTTGTAACCCACGTAGGTCTAACAAACGTGCGTGGTTTACACGGGATTTAACTAACTTAAACAATAGAAAGTCGAGATTGTACAAAAAAGTTCAAGGAATCTAGCTCTTTCTTGGATTTTTCGCGCTATTTGATTGCCCGATCTAACTTCTCTGTACTTAATATACACTGTTATAACAACTACCTCAGAAGCTGTAGGTTACAGTTTCAGCGGGATCCTAAAAGGTTTAATAACTTCGTTCATACGAAGCGTAGGTCATCAACACTTCCATCAACTGTATTTTTCGAAAAAAAAAGACAGCTGACTCAGATCAGGCTATTGCCGATCTTTTTGCCGAATTTTTTCAAACGACTTATAGTTCACAACCTTATCATATGGTTTCGCCTTATCCTTATCATGTAAATAACTCCAATTGCATTTTTGGACCTTTAATAACTGAAAGTTCGCTTCTAAAACTGATGGAATACCAAGCTGTGTGCTTAGGTACTGTGCTGAAGGTATTTTAAAGCCACTATTTTTTATTTTTAAACTGTCCGTGGAGCTGTGCTCTTTCCCCAACATTTGGAAAGAATCATTTATTATTCCTCTCCATAAAAAAGGAAACAAGTCTAATGTTGAGAACTATAGAGGTATTTCGAAGTTGTCTGCTATTCCTAAGATTTTTGAGAAATTAATAACTTCTCAACTTCAACATTTATGTAGATCTATAATTTCACCCTGCCAGCATGGGTTTGTGAAATATAGATCTACTACCACTAACCTATTGGAATTCACTTCATTTGTCATCAAGGGATTTCAATCTAAAAAGCAAACAGACGTTATTTATACTGATTTCAGTAAGGCCTTTGACTCTGTTAATCATTCTCTTTTACTTCATAAACTTCACCTTCTGGTGTTGGGACAAGTCTCAACGCAATGAAGAAACCGTTATGTTTACTTGCTGCAAACTAACAAAATATGTACACGCAATAAAGGACAGCGATCTGCTTCGTTTAGAAGTCAATGAGAGACTGTTTATTCAGAGAACAACTTATGATATACAGTGGCAACGCAGTGTTGCCATCATGTTTTAATTAGACAAGGATTGCCATATCAACATCTGGGTTTTCCAAATAACTTAATTCTTTGGATCTCCAACTATTTAACTCTTAGAACCCAAAAAGTGTATTTCAAAGGCTTAGTTTCTAGGTCTGTTCAAGTTACTTCCGGAGTTCCACAAGGAAGTCATCTTGGCCCCTTATTATTTACTCTGTTCATAAATGACCTTCCTTCTGTTGTAAATCACTCCCGGGTGCTGATGTATGCCGATGATGTTAAAATTTGTCTGTCATCTACTGATTTCTTATCTGGTCAAAGGTTGCAAACTGATCTTGATAGTTTTCAAGCCTGGTGTCGGGTAAATTTATTAAATCTTAATTGTGGTAAGTGTAACGTAATGTCCTTTTACAGGCGAATGCCCTTTATTAATAATTATATTCTTAATGGTAAGCCGCTTGCTCGAATTGAGTCGGTTGATGATTTGGGTATCCTCTTAGATCCCAAGCTTAAGTTTGACAAGCATATCTTTTCCACCGCTAATCGTGCCTTCGGTGTCCCGGGTTTCATTAAGCGTTGGTCGAAGGAATTTAACGATCCCTACATTACTAAAACTCTTTATACTTCTCTTGTCCGACCTATTCTTGAATATGGTTCTTGTATTTGGTGTCCCCAATACAAGGTTCATCAGGATAGAATAGAATCGGTACAAAAACAATTTCTGCTCTTTGCACTCCGGGGTCTTAACTGGAATCCTAAAACTCGCTTTCCATCTTATCGTAGTAGACTTTTATTAATAAATTTGCCTTCTCTTTCTGATCGTAGAACCATGCTGGGTGTAATTTTCTTACACAAACTAATTAATGGGGAAATTGGTTCTTCTGTATTAATCAGCCAAATTAGTTTTGCAGTTCCGATCAGATGTTCTAGAAACTTTCTTCCACTATCGCTCCAAGCTTGTAGTTCCAATTATGCTATTCATAACCCCTTTCGAGTCTTATGCCCTAACTATAACAATCTTTTCCATCTAATAAGTAATGCTACTTCAATTTCTACACTTAAAACTTTACTCTTACGTTATTTATGTAATCCTTAGGAACTTTTGTATAATGTTATTGTTGTATTTGCATGCCCGCGATCTTTCGCTACCGTACGTTATGCGGCGTGCCCCTCGGTCGGTTGGGCGGGAGGTGGGTTGCATTTATGCTTGGGTCCGCGCGTTAACAAGCCCGTGCTTGATGTCGTTGGGCCACTTGTATGTACTGTTCGTTAGTACATCAACGTCCAGAATATACTCTACGAAAACCGGAAGGAGCAACCAGCTGCGGTAAAAAGAGTGCTCCAACCCGTATGAGCACGCAGAAGCCAGCAGTTTCCGTCATTTCAACCGGAGCACGCCCGTCTTCTGCCGGCATCAAAGCCGGTAGTAGGCCTCTGGTCTCTGGTGTGTCAGCTGGCAAGAAGTCGGAAACGGCGAGGGTGAAGATGGCTGTGACAAGCGGCGCTATGGACCAAAATCCTGCTGTATCTACCCTGGGCTGCTCTAACATAGCAACCAATTCTATTAGCACGTCAGTTGGCAGCAAAACGGGTGTGGAAACAGTGTGAGCAAAAGTGCGGCCGAATTCACTCGACCGGACCCGTCTAAAGCCCGTCCGAATGACATGCGGACGGCCAAGAAGATCTTGACGCGCAACGCAACCGCTCCGATCACCAGGGAGCAGGCGTCGGCAGAAGACTTCGCCAAGATCCAACAGGATCTGGAGTGGGCAAAGGCCGTCTTGCCCAACTTTAAACTGGAGGATCCTGCGCAACCGCAACCGCAACCAAGCGAGATCGCTCAATGGAAAAGCCGAGTACCACGGCCAAAAGAGCGCGAACCCAAGCTGCTTTGTCAAGATCCTTCGCACAGGTGGCAAAGGACAAGATCCTTATAGGGGTCGTAGACAAGAATTGTCAAGAAGGACGGATTCCACGACTCCAGTGGCGTTGGGTGCAGGTGGCTCTAGCACCAGTCTGCCTTAAAATGCTTCGTGAATCACCAGGCCCACCACCGATATGCGAGGATGCAGGATGGTTCCAAGGAACCATCAAGCTGATCGAATGCGGGGATGAGAGGTCGGCGCAGCTGTACAAAGCCGCGGTCGGTAAGCTAGGGGAGGTATACCCCGGAGCGCAACTCGCAGCAGTGGATGTAAAGGACATCCCCTCCAAGGCAAGAGCTTGGCTTCCGTGCGAACCCTCGGAGCCGGCGGAGATCCTCGAGATGGTAAGGCTGTGCAACCCGGATATGCCTGCAGCCAATTGACGGGTCCTGAAAGTGGAGAAGACAAATCGTGCCTCGATGCAGGTTGTCTTTCAAATCCACAACGAAAGTTCGAAGCATTTGGAGGCTAAGGGCGGTAGCATCGCTACTCTTTTGGAAAGGTAGGCGTCAAGGTCTACAAATCTGACGCTGGAGCGCAGGCGGAACTGGCCTATTGCGTTGAGGCGGAATCGGTGGACCCACCGAGTGAAACCGAGAAGATGGCAGCCGAAGATATTGCCCCACCAGGCAGTATCGACGGCTACATCTCATCGGGCTCAGATTACGGTGGTACATTGGGCCGCATGTACACGGAGAAGGAGCGCAGGCGGAACTAGCCTATTGCGTTGAGGCGGAATCGGGGACCCACCGAGTGAAACCGAGGAGATGGAAGCCGAAGATATTGCCCCACCAGGCACAATCGACGGCTACATCTCATCGGGCTCAGATTACGGTGGTACACTGGGCCGCATTTACACGGAGAAGGAGCTTCTGGGTGAAACCTCGGCCGATGAAGCGGACCGTACCATTACGGAGGGGAGTGCTGTCTTACTTGATGCAGATACTCCAAATACGCTTCTACTGCGCATAGCACCTGGCGTGGTGGATGTGGTGTTGGTCCAAGAGCCATGGATTGCTGCTGACAGAGTCTGTGGCTTGCGGACTCCCAAATACACCCTACTTCACAGTACCGGTAAGGGTAAAATAAGAACCTGCTTATTAATCAAGAAACGTTACAATGCTTTTCTACTCTCCCAGTTCAGTGATGGTGACATAACGGCAGCTAGCCTCGAGTTGGGGCTAACTCTTCTACTTACCTCATGAAACCGAGGGATGTATACCATCACCCACTTTTCGTGACCTGGTCACAAGCAGCACGGGCTCGAGAACGAACCTGATTATGAGTGGAGACGCAAACGCTCACCACACACAATGGGGAAATGCAAACACCAACGAGCGGGGTGAGTTACTTTTAGACTTTCTTCTTGGCACTAATCTAAATTTATGTAATAGAGGTAACGACCCCACCTTTATCATTAAAAACAGAAGTGAGGTCTTGGATATTGCCCTTATCTCAGACTACATTTCACAGCGGGTGGCGTCCTGGAAAGTTCTACCAGAACAATCATTCTCTGACCATCGCTACATTGTATTTAATTTGGACGAATCTCGTCCGCCACTCAAGAAAACACAAAACCCAAAAAAACCAACTGGGGTAAATACATGCGACTACTTAGGAAAAATCTGGCTCCAAACCCGCCCCTATTTCCGGAAAATGCCGCAGAGGTAGACTCCCTAGTCGACACCCTAACAAAGGTCTGTAACACCGCCCTAGACAAATCTTGTCAAAAAATAACCCCCAAAGATTCTTTCAAGCAACCATGGTGGTCCTCAGATCTCGATGCACTCAAAACTAAGTGCAGGAGAACTTTTAATCATGCCAAAAGTACGACGCTTGACCCTACCTGGGCGCAGTACAAGACCGAGCTAAACAGCTACAAAAAAGCCTTAAGAAAGGCAAAAAGGGCCTCATGGGCCAATTTTCGCAGTAATATTGAATCTACCTCGGATGCATCGCGTCTGAGGAAGATTCTAGCCTCCTCACCTACCCCCCCAGGGCTTCTACAAAGGGAAGATGGATCGTGGGCAGCATCCAGTTCGCAAACACTCGAACTTCTGCTAGATACCCACTTTCCGGGGTGCTCTCAGGCACCGCGACCAGCGACTCAGGCCTATCGTAGCCAAACAAACAGGGCGAATGAAATAGTAACTGATCATAAGATTAAGTGGGCAATCAGTACCTTCAAGCCCTTTAAGTCACCGGGTCCAGACAACATATACCCGGCTCAACTCCAACATAGTATCAACTATATCATATCATGGCTTCGTAGCATCCTCACGGGTTGTCTTACGACGAACCATTTTCCCTTAGCATGGAGGGAAAGAAAGTAGTCTTCATACCCAAGGCAGCAAAACCTTCCCACGTCAAACCGAACGACTTCAGACCAATCAGTCTTTCCTCCTCTCTCTTAAAAACCCTCGAAAGGATTTTAGATGTCCATCTCAGAAGCTCTATTAACCCGACTCTACTTTCGCGTACACAGCTCGCATATACCAAGGGCATGTCCACTGAGACAGCTCTGCACTCTCTAGTCTCTCGCATCGAGAGATCGCTTAGTGTCAAAGAATACAGCTTGGTGACCTTCTTAGACATAGAGGGAGCTTTTAACAACGTTCTTCCAGAAGCTATCACCTCCGCACTGACGAGTCGGGGGTTGAGGACCCCCTGGTGGAGCTCATAGGTCTGTTGCTCACCAGCAGGACAGTGAGCTCCTGCTTAGGAGAGTCCTCGATCAGCAGGTGCGTTAGTAGGGGCACTCCTCAGGGAGGTGTCCTATCTCCACTTCTATGGGTACTGGTGATAAACCAACTGCTATGTACACTGGAGGAGGAGGGGCACGTGGCGGTAGCCTACGCGGATGATGTTGCAATCCTAACCCAGGGTAAATTTCCGCAAACCCATTGCGACAGAATGCAATCAGCGTTCAATACCTTAGAATCCGAGCAAAACAGAGCTCGTTCTTTTCACTAGGAAATATAAACCCCCTAACTTAAACCTCCCTAGAATCAATAACACGATTCTGAACCAGAGCTTTCAGGCGAAGTACCTAGGTGTAGTTCTAGATAGTAAGCTATACTGGAAAGAAAATATAAAGCAAATGGTATGCAAGGCTACCATTGCTCTTTTTACATGGAAGAAGACCATAGGCACTAGATGGGGCTTCTCTCCACGCATAGTCCATTGGCTGTATACAGCAGTCATCCGACCCATCCTACTTTATGGAGTGCTAGTGTGGTGGCCCGCACTCGACCTACCATCCAACCTCAAAACAATCCATAAAGTTCAGTGAAGTGCATTAGTGGAGCCCTACGCACCACACCAACATCATGAACATCATGCTTCACCTTATACCGCTGGACCTACTGTCCACAGAATTAGCCAGAAACTCAGCCATTAGACTCAGGGAATCTAACAACTGGACGACGGGCACCACGGGTCATACCGCAGTTCTCAAGTCCATACCTCGGACTCCCCTATTACAGACTACTGCACACCAAAACTAACTTTTGACAAGTTATACAGAGTCTGCATACCTAGCCGATCAGACTGGGTGTATATTCCCCCGATTTAGGAATCAGAACCAGCTTCCGTCTTCCCGACTACTGTAGCGTGTATCAGGCAGAGGTGAGGGCCATCCAGGAAGCCACCCTCTGCCTGCGCATGCATAACTTCAATGCAGGGAATATCTACATTTACTCAGACAGCCAAGTCGCCTTGAAGGCGCTTTACTCATGCACCAACAACGCAGTCTCACTCACTGAGTGTCGCCAGTCTCTAAACGAGATAGCCCAACAGCTCAGTATCAACCACGTATGGGTGCCTGGACACCGTAATATTGAAGGAAACGAAGTGGCAGACGAATTGGCCAGGAAAGGCACCAACGATACACTCCTCGCTGAAAGGAGCAACGTCGGCATGCCTCTGTCCACTTTCAGGCTGCATAGTAAGGAGTACTCCAAGCGTCAAACCGCTGAACGCTTAAGTAATCTCACTACATGTACGGTCTCCAAACTCACTTGGCCCACCCTTGACCCAAAGCGCACATCTGCTTTGATTAAACATATCAGATCCCACATCTCGACAATAATAGGGGCTCTCACAGGAACTCACGCTAACAGATTGGGCGTAACACACCATGACTTCTGTAGAAGTTGTGGTATAGTAGAAGAGATAGAGAGCGTAGAACATCTGCTCTGTCACTGCCCCGCACTCAGCAGGAGACGGTTCCAGTACCTGGGACACAACAGTTTTGATACCCTATCGGACGTATCCGAGGTTGGGATACACAATATCCTCAAATTCCTAAAATCGTCAAATTGGTTTAAGGGGGAAAAGGATGTTTAAAAGACATCATGTGGTACCACAAGGGGCCAATTCTTGGCCCATGTGTGGAGTAGGTTTCTGCTCCAGCCACTGCAACTCAACCTAACCTATCCTAACCTATCCTGATGATCAACATTAGTCTGTATGCCAAATTAGGTAACTCTATCTTTGAAACTGTAGGAGATATACCCCTTGAAAAACGTGTTTTGGGGATATCATATGCCGATTTGTGGGGGTGGGGGTTGGGGGTCAACATTTTTTTGATGCAGATCTGTCGGTAAAAGCTGCAAAACTGCGGTGGAGTGATAAATGTGCGCTTAAGTACAAATCAAATTTGGACCAAATTGTCTGCCAAGAAATTAATCCGGGATCTGTAGCAACAATTGAAGAACTGACCGATTGCATCGTTAAGGCTGCCAATTTTATGCAGAAACCGAGCAGAACAACGTTCACACGACAACAACAATGGTTTAAATGAGTGTGATTTTGCAAGGCGCAATGTCATGAAACCCATAGGTCACGTCAAAAAAATGCTACAATCAGAGGTGTAAGATATATGTAAATATCATACGTGTGTACAATTGTAAAAATTAGAATTATTATTGAATTAAAGATATATGTATATTAAATTTAAGCCAAAAGAGGAATACCCATAATACATCGTGTAAGCTAACAGTCTGGCAACGCAAATTGAATAAGAAGAAGAGTAAGCGTCAGTATGAGACCGATTCAAGAAAAGAACAGATCACGCTGCAATGAACGAGAAATTTACAAAAATACAACTTGACTAAATAATAAAGTATACAAATTTATTTAAGCAAACAAATGATCAGGTGTGTTTGTGTTTTACCCTTACAATAATCAGAAGTGGTAGAAAATCAAACTAAAATCGCCTACTAAGCAAAATATATGTACGGTACGCGAATACATACATACGCAATTGATTGACAGTAAACACATACAAAATTTGAAAAAATGAGTGATCAAGACTATGAAAAATATACAGTGTACGGTCTCAATGTCAGTCAATGAATTACTTCAAGTAATGGAAAATGTATTTGAAAACCGTGAAAGTCAACTAGAATTGAAGCGCAAGTTTGAGAAAAGATATGGAAAACTGAGGATATAGGAGAATATTTCTATAAAAAGTTATTATAAGTTTTATAAAAAAAATTATGAAATAAGAATTATTTGATGATTTTTATAAAAAAATTAAAAATAACTTTTATTTTTAATTTTTATAATAAAAATTGAAAAATAACTTTTATTTGCAATTTTTATTTAAAAGTTTTTCCATAACTTTTATTTTTAACTTTTAAAATAAAAATTAATAATAAAAGTTATTTTTCAACTTTTATTTTAAAAATTGAAAATAAAAATTGAATTGGAATATCTTTTGAACGGAAAGGCCCATTGCATTGATCGGTATATATATTTGATCTACACTTCATTACCTTTCTAATGATGTATCATAAGTGTGAGCAGATGTACATACTATATACATATGTATGTACATGTGCACCTGCTTCTTAAACAAACTACATAGACTACCTGTGCTAGACTCAAAGTGCTCACATGCTGCATAACATTGCGCGATGTTACGGGATTCATATCCAAGCCAGAAAATATTTGCTCTGTCAATTTTTTGAAAGGAGCGGAATCCAATAATTTGAATGGCACTTTCTCCTCTGTGACCAATTGCACGCATGCATCTGTTACTTCAGTTGAAGAAAACATTACGCAAATTTTTTTTTTCTTTTCCTCCATGACATCATGCTGGTCGTTCGCGCTTTTATATTCATTTTTATGATTCTCGTGCATATGTCTCTTTAAGTTGGAAAAGTAGGTTCCTTTGAAGGAACGTTTACATAATTTGCACACCGACACGTTTTCCTTTGAATCGAAATTAAAAAAATCACGGAGAATCAAATCGCGTTTGCGGCCCATCGTAATCACTTACCAAGTGATAACAAGACAAAACTGAAGATATGCATACGATGCTGACGTACTGCGACTACAAATTCTTATCGCAAACCGAATTCTAACAAGTAAGATCGTTGCAATCGGACGCACCCGACTGCAGAATACTCTGTTCCCAGTCCTGTACAATATGGGGGGCGGCGGTCTTGACATTTCATAAATTAAGGATATACACCAACATGTGTACCAAGTTTGGTTGCGTTCATTCGGACAGACGGACATTTAGTGAACCCAATATACTCTTTTTCCCTTCGGGAACAGAGTATAAAAATATATTTGCGCTTGTTTCTAAGCCGTTGATCAAGCTTAATTTCGTCTTTTTATTTATGCATTCTCTCCATCTCTCTTTTGTGCTTCACTTTGAGTCTAGCACAGGTAGTCTATGTAGTTTGTTTAAGAAGCAGGTGCACATGTACATACATATGTATATAGTATGTACATCTGCTCACACTTATGATACATCATTAGAAAGGTAATGAAGTGTAGATCAAATATATATACCGATCAATGCAATGGGCCTTTCCGTTCAAAAGATATTCCAATTCAATTTTTATTTTCAATTTTTAAAATAAAAGTTGAAAAATAACTTTTATTATTAATTTTTATTTTAAAAGTTAAAAATAAAAGTTATGGAAAAACTTTTAAATAAAAATTGCAAATAAAAGTTATTTTTCAATTTTTATTATAAAAATTAAAAATAAAAGTTAAAAATAATTTTAAACAAAAATTGGATATAAAAATTTATCCTGTTCCTGGATAGTCCTTTCAAGAATAATGTATGTGCAATTTTTTCAATGTCCCTGTAATTTTTTTAGTCTTCGATTTTTTTCTGACTCATAACTCTTATTTGCGATCCCTGGTTATTAATATCAACCAAAGTGAACATAAGTCTAGATGAATTGCTAGAATGTGTTATAGATGGAATTTCAAACTATGGATTACGTACACAAGCCAGAATGCAATTTTTCATAACACAAACGAACTACTCGATGCCTTTGAAAACATAAAATTGATGCAAGAGGAAACATTTCTGTAAAAGTTGACACAGAAGACCAATGTTTCAACCTACGAGGCCGGAGCACCAACGGTACCTAAATGTTTTAATTGCAACTCGAAGGGACACATGGCCAATGTATCATACGTTACGTATGTCGCAAGCCGAAGCGAGCAAATGGAGCTTGTTTGGTTTGTGCTTAATTGGGGCACTTATCAATTAATTGTACCAAGCGCTAGGACCTGGGACAATGTGGAAGTCCAAACACCAATAATCCGTATGTAATGTCTATAATATTTATATTCTTAAACAATTCTAATCATACCACACCTCCTTTAGAAACATTGATTGATACTAAGTAGAAGCATAATTTGTTTGATTTGTGAAGAACGCGTACTAATGAAATATATTGAAAATTATTCTTTTGTTCAAAACTATTATGGAATAAACAATAGTAAACTTAACATTATTGGAAAAACTTAAATCAATCAAATCATATTTGAAAATGAAGTATTTAATAAAGATTTTTTGATGTACCAAATGAAACAATGCAGTGTTCGGCATTATTGGGGGCATACTTTTTGGAAAATGAAAAATTCATAATTATAAATTCATATTTTAACAAGAAAGGACGGCTATCTTCGGAGTGCCGAACTTAGTTTGAACAAAATATTTGTAGAAACAAAAAATGTTATATAAAGATATAGTGGTCTGAATTTGAACAAATTTGATCAGATTGTATAAACTCTCTAAAGACTCTGTTTGAACAAGCAAGAATGCTATATTCGAGTATACCCGACTACAAAACTCCCTGTATCCAGGTCAAAAGATTCCGAACTTCGTAAACTTACACACACACACACAAATACATAAGGACGCACACACACGAGCGACAGCGCAAGCGAGGCATTTTAAATGGTGGCTGTTCCGCTGTCTCCTTCTGCCTGATACATACATTTGCACAGATTTAGTACCCCCTTTTTACCCATTTTATGGGTGCAGGGAGTAAAAAGTTTTATATAGTGATAAAGAGGTCAGATTTTGACCAAATTTGGCCAGATTGTATAAACTCTCTAGAGACTCGGTTTGGAAAAGTTTGGTAAGGATACATTAATAAACAAAAAAGTTTTTCATACCAAAACATATTTGTCGATCGATCATACCTATGGCAGCTATATGTTATAGTGGTCCGATCCGGCCGATTCTGACATATGTACTGCCTGCTGCCAAGTTTTATTACGAAAGCTTTAAAATTGAGAGACTAGCTTGCATAGAAACAGACGGACGGACGGACAGACGGACATCGCAATATCGACTCGGCTATTCATGCTGATTCAGAATATATATGTTTCATACAACAGTTTTCCGCGATTTTCCACGCTTGTGGGTGGAATTTTCCAAAATCCCGTCTTAGCGTGCACTTTCATCATAGGTGGAACTGTGAAAATTTGAGCATCCTAGCTTTTACGATTTGGCTGTGCGATGATTGCCAATCAGTCAGTCAATCAGTCAGTAAGTCAGTCAGCATGAACTCTTTTATATATATAGATGAATAAACAAGCCCACTCAGGTGGCAAATATTAATTACTGGATGCATAACGCGTGTGCAGTGCACTAGCAAAAGCTATTAACTAGCGTATTTAACAAACTAATAATAATCAAGAAGTTCTGTTTAGGGCTCCTGCGGCCTTGCATCGGCCGGCGTCTTATTAATACAATGCGTGTGTGTATTCAACCTTACGGTGCCTGCGACCGAAATTTAGCTGATCAGTTCAAAAATGTCGGACTTTCATATGCGGAGATGGCTGGTGGTAATCGCCCTACGTAGCATGACTGGCCAACTGTTGGTTCAGCGACCACCCCAGCTACAGCAACGACAACTACAACGGCATCACCCTGAGCCACGCAACTCACCGCAAGCGAAAGAGATGAGCGCTTTAATCGACCCATCAAAGCACTAAACGACACAGTAAGCCGATTTGCAAGAATGCAAGCAGAAATGATACGCTTGCAGTCCAAAATGCTGGAATTACTCGCCGCGCGTACCCAGAAATGAGTTTCCCAAAGCTCAAAATCATGTTTTCGAACGCTAGAGGCGCATCGAACAAACAGCGGGAAATAGAGTTGTTCGTGCAGCTACACGGGATAGACATCATTCTTCTCAGCGAGACACAATTGAGTGGTTCAATCTCACTTAAAAGCTACCACCTCCAAACCGCGGTCGCGGTGGTGCTGCAATTTTCATTCGGAACGACATACAGCACTTCCCAATCACGCCGGTCTGCTTTCCCTCTTTCCAACTGGCTAAGACTATTGTGGTGACGGGAATAGGAAATGTAGAGATTGGTGTCATACACTGCCAGCCCAACATCTTCTAGTCTAGTGCCGAAATGCACTGCGTTGACCGATGCCTAAGTCCCAAATACCTACCAAATACCAGCCGACGGCATTCGATCGTGTTTGGCACCCAGGCTTTCTGAAAAAAGTCAGGACGAGACTGTCCCCCCCGCATCCAGCAATCGCAGGCGTGCCATATGGAAGCGTCCTAGGTCCTTTACTTTTTAGTTTATTTGCAGCAGACATACCAGTTCCCGATGGCGCTACGCTTGGAGCTCCAGCATCATCCCTCATCTTGGACGACGTATGCATAATGGCCTCTGCAAAATCATTACAGATGGCCGCGAACATTGTACGGGCGTACGTAAGGACCCTTTCTAAATGGGCCAACAGGTGGAACATGAATCTCAACGCCAGGAAGAGCTGCAGCATGTGCTTCACCTTCTGCCGGCAGCTTTCCCCACATAACAAATCAAAGGCACCCTCTGGAGCAACCAGCTAAGGTCAATTATCTAGGCTTAATTTTAGATGCAAGGCAACTTTCAAAGCCCACATCCAAGTCAAGGTGGCGACGTGCCGGAGCAGGATGCGCAGCATGAACTGGCTCTTGTGCAGCAAATGCAAGCTCTCCTTGCGCAACAGGCGCACTGTAATCACAACAATAATCACACCAATCTGGCGTTACGGTATACAAGTCTGGGGCACTGCTTCAATGTCAAACTGTGTAACGAGTATGTCCTACGCTGGGCGACAAATATTATGTAACCGTCAGACGCAAGGGTGGTCATCCCATAAGTAGCAGCAACGGCGTATTTCATCCTAACTAACAACTTCTCGTAGTCGACTTAGCACGGCAGGGCGGGATCCTCTTGTTCCCTAGCTCGGTTGGGGGGGGGGGGGGTTCTTTTTGCCATGTCTTAACCTGTACACATAATCTTAATTTAGGATCCCTACAGTAACTAAAGTGAGAGCTATACTTTGAAAACAAAGCACAACACACGGATCGCAAAAATAACATGCACTAAAAGTGCCTAAAACAAGGTTGTAGCTTTCCTTTTGATCTTTATACCAATTGTACACGAGGTCTAAGATGAAAGCTGACACTCGCGGTCTTTACCATCCCAGCCATGATCTTCTATGTAAATGTTAAGGAAGATCCCAAAAAAATGTTCTGCTACATCATTATGCTATCATGTCACCAGGAAATAAGCACACTTTAAGGATTCATATTCAAAATAATAAACATTTGAAAATTTATTTATTCATAAAGCAGCATTAACTGCGTTTAAAATTAGGAAGTGATTTTCGACAATATTTGATCTCAAGAAAGAGCCCATTCACGGCGATCTTACAAATTTATTATTATTGGGGAACTTAATTTAATTTTTTTTTTTTTTAACATAATTGCGAATTATTTATACATTTTATTTTCTTGATACGCGTCATCATTTTTTTTTATTTATTTATTTACGAAGGCAAAACAGTGCTGCCACGAATCAAAAAATATAATATAATACATAGGTATAAGGAAAACATTTTAAAAGCCTACGCGAAATTACAATTGAAATTTAATAAGCAAAGTTTCGAACAGCGTATAATAAAGAACCGCAATATGATTTAATAAATCTATACATATTTATCTATACTGTCAATCATAAAATTTCCTAAAGTGCATAATATGGCTATAAAAAAAGAAGGCAAATGCAAATGTGGAGAAAGAATAATGGAATAAGAATAATCATAATAATAAAAATTAATTGGATAATGTATTTTTCATAGTTACAAAAAAATTCGGTTTTTTTGTCTCATGTAGCGTAGTGTACTTGTCGTAAAGCACCAAAGGTCAACGCACCCGATAACGACTATAAATGCATCAGCTGTTTTGGGTTCTTGTTTTTGTCTCAAAGTTGAGCACCGATACTGTTGTTGTAATGTTGTCTAGTTTTGGTTTGTTTCTTTTGAGTCTATTATTGGAATTTATTTAAGTTACTTTTACTTGAGCTAGCATTGTCGCTCACAATATTCAACTAATTGATAAGCCAACAAAGCCTTCACCAAACTGGCAAGCGTACAAACGAACACTATTAAAGGTGGACTTCAAACATAGAGTCATATACATCAGTTTGTGCGCCGGTCAGGTTGGCTGTGCTTGTCGCCAGGTGCCAAGAATAATAAGAGCAAAACAAGACAATGAGTAACTTACTTTTATGATCATCGATGAAAGGCGAAGTGTTGCAGACAACGGTGGTCTGTTCTATGTTGTTGGAAAAAAACCAAAGACATTTTAGGCTACTAAACTTGGCTTTTGCACCACCCAACAACTTTAATGCACACTCTGTTCGGGCTTGTAATAATTTTAGCTTTAAATATCCTTAAGTTTTGTTTTTTATATTTTTTTATTTTTATATAGAGTTATCACATTGCTATCGGCCTATTTATACACTTTTAGTCCATTTTATGAATTTTTCTGTACTTAAATTAATTTTTTTTAAACTTCACAATTTATACACTTAATCTATGCTCTGGCTAGAGCTCCAGCAAACCACAATTCTGCTGGAACTGCGCACTCAAGAACCGGCGCGTTGAACCAGCTGGTCACCTGCCTCGAGGGGCACACCCAAAAGCACCTCCAGACTCAGCAAGTGCAGAACTCGGCAACTGCAGTAGTTCAGGTGATTGGAGCTCCGAATCGTTATGTTGCTGGCGTAGGCAAGCAAAGGCAACTGCTCCACAACTACAAGCAAAGCCAACCCAGAGAGTACAAAGTACAAGAGTACAGTGCCGTCTTTTCCAATCGGCACACGTGGCAGTCACCTTGCAGAGGGACGGGATTTAGGTCGAGACAGCGGAGGTATAATGGATCTTGCCGATCAGATTTGGCAATCCAAGTATACCGCAATAAAGGCGGTTCTGTCGTGCGTGTAGTCAAACAAAAGGAGGCCTTCAGCAATGGATCTGGTAGCCCGTGGGCTTGGCGAGCGGTAGTTTTAACCCAAAACTGGGGTATAAAAGTCATTGGTTCTCCGCACCACGATAAAGTTTACGGGGATTTTGCGGTTGCCGATTTTAGTTTTATTTTTAATTTAAACATTTTGAAAATACACTTTGTTGGCGGAGCTGCGGCGGAGCAGCCGTATTTAGACGTGTAGATAGACGTGTTAGATCAGACCGCGATGAGGCAAAAAGAGGGCGATTTCCGGGTCACTAGGACTTATATAGTCAACGAGAGCTTTTTTCCGGATTCACTTGAAGCTAGCTGCATTTCTTCACTAGCTTGAAGCTAGCTGCGGCGTTTGCGCAGCGTTTTATCGATTAATATCGATAAAGACAAAAAGCTGGCTGATACGATAGATATCTTAATTCAAATTCAAATAGGCTCAACGGCGACCGTTACAACTGTTAAGAACGTTGCAGTCGGACGCACCCGACTGCAGAATACTATGTTCCCAGTCCTATATAATTTGGTTATTTGTGTGTTCAGAAAGAGACGCGAAAAAACTGCACAAGTATGGGAGATATAGATTTTGCTCCTTTGTGGCGGAGAGGTGGGGGGGGTCCAAAAATTTTTGTTGATCTCGACACTTCATAAATTGACGATATACACCAACATGTGTACCCAGTTTGGGTGCTCTAGCTCAAAGATAAATGCAAAAAAATTGCGTTCATACGGACAGACGGACATTTCGGAAACCCAATATACTATTTGTCCCTTCGGGAACATAGTATAACAAGATAAAGGTACAAATGTTGCAGAACCGAGCCAAGCGACAAATAACTGGATGCCCATGGCTTGTCCGCAATTCCAGCCTCCATAGAGATCTCCAATTGACACTGGTTGGAGAACAAGTTTGCCTTCACTCCAGCTGCTACAACGATTGACTCGAAGCCCAACGACTAGTTGGCTCGCGACCAATCAGACGCCTAAAGAGAAGACAGTTTGCCAACCTCAAACCCCCTGCAGCAACCACAACACTGTCACAGCGGCACCTAACAATGCGCCATTATGCCTAAATCTTATTATATTATATTGTATTTAAATAACACAAATACTGTTTTTGCTTAAAATTCATAAACCTGTGATGGTGATAATAAAACTATACATATATACATAAAAAAATAAAAAATTGAATGGACTGCGCCCCGAGGAATTGCGCCTAAGATCTGAATATCAGCTTTCTTCTGACCTACTACTTTCGACTCTGCCCCGAAAACTAAAGCACCAAAGGGACGAATGCTGCCACGTGGAGCTGAGACAGCTGCGTTACGTCGAGAACTTGAAGAAACCCTGGATCTAAATCTTGAAATCTTAGTGCCAGAAGATATTGATGATGCGCATGCGACTTTTCTCAATAAGGTACATGCAGCTGCCCACAGCGCAGCTCCCGTAGTACGAGTGCATGAACTAAGATCGCAGTATAGACTCCAGGCAACTATTGAAGCTCTGCTGCTCATTAAGCGCAGACTAAGGCGACAGTCTTGTCGCACTCGGAATGTATTAGGGATCCCTATCCAATGGATTGGGTATATCGCAGAGTGTCTAATAGAATAATGAAACTGCTGGTTCTCCAAAAGCAGAAGGAAATTGACCGATTGCTATCAGATGTTTCCACTGATATTAGCTCAAGACACTCACTGTGGACTCTGACAAAAAGATATAAGCAGCAAGCTACTCCAAAGTTCCCGATCAAGATGATGGACCCTGGGTCAGATCCACAATGGATCGAGCAGAGGCTTTTGCCGAGAACTTGAAGAAACGCTTTCAACCTTTCAATTCCTGCTCGACAAGTAGGATAGGAAAATTTCAACTGGTGCTTGATAGTCCTGATCAGCCAAGCCCCCCAGTTGCCCCCATCACACCGCAGAAAGTTTCGTCACTTATTAAAGGACTAAAAACAAGGAAGGCTCCAGGCGAAGATGGCCTGGACAACTTCACACTTAAGGCTATGCCGATCAAAGCAGTGTTTTTTTAGTCCCTGTACCCATAAAATGGGTAAAAAGGGGGTACTAAATCTGTGCCAATGTATGTAACAGGCAGAAGGCGACATCTCCGACCCTATAGAGTATGTATATTCTTGATCAGTATCAAAAGAGATTTCGATTTGGCCATTTCTATCTGTCCGTATGAACGCGTCGATGTCAGCAACTATAAGAGCCAGAGACACCAAATTTGGAATGTAGGTTCAAGTTTGTTTCCAATTTCAGATATCTCCCCCGTTCCCCCGCAATTCGATAAAAAACAATTTTTAAGATATAGCTGTGGGATTTGTCATGTATAATACGTTAGTCTCTCTTAATCTACTGTCCTCATTTCAAGTCGATCGGATAATAAACACGGAAGTTATTCAACAAACAAGATTCAGTAGTACAGCGCGGGGGGGAAGAAGCAGCACAGCCACCACTTAAGATGCCTCGCTAGCACTACGCTCGAGTGTGTGTGCGTCTTTTGTGTATGTGTAAGTGTACGTAGATGTGATCGGAAATTTTAGACCTGGGTACAGGGAGTTTTGTCGGGTTTACTCGACTCGAGATCTCGACACTTCATAAACTGACGATATATACCAACAGGTGTACCAAGTTTGGTTGCTCTAGCTCAAAGATAAAGGCAAAAAAATTGCGTTCATACGGACAGACGGACAGACGGACATTGCACAAACCTAATATACTATTTTCCCTTTGGGAACATGGTATAAAAAAGTTTCGGTACTTTGCGGGCAATACAACGGGCGGAAAATAGTTCAAAAGCTCTGGATTTTTAGTATTATTCGTTGAATTGGTTTTCAAATGCCAAATGATTTTGGAAAATCTACTCCGCGTAGCCACGGGCGGGGAATAGAATTCAGGGACAAATGAGTGGGATTATTTGTTTCGGCTTCAAAGACATTTTCATAGCCCCACACAAGAAACATTAAACACGTGGCTCAACTATATAGTTTCCTACCCCCACGGGAGGGAAAACTGTGATACGTTAGTTTTGTTTATTTCTCACGGTTGACAAAAGTAATCAAATTCAACATAATGCATTTTAAACTAAATATTTCGCCTGGCAACGCTGGCGTTTTACCAGCTAGTATATATACATATATAGAAAACATTGCTCCTGGGGTATATAGCTCCGTTACGCCGAAGATAGCCTTTATTTCTTGTTTTCTTCTACTTTTCCAAAATTTCTCACTCTACGCTCGCGTCGATCCGTTCCTATTCACTATCTCCTGCGCAATACCTAGCCTGTTCGCGGCTATTTGCTTCTTGGCTCTCGTTTAAATCGATCTCACCGATATCACGATCCGCTTGGTAGCTTGGCCATTGATTGATCTGGCAGCCTCAACCCGTTGCCCAAATAGCAAAACGGGAATATGGTCGGTTGTTTTGAATGAGACTAAAAATAATTTTTGTTAATATTACAACGCTTAAATATGCGCTACGTTCATTTGCAAGCTACTTCTTATAGCATTGCTGGCACTCATTACATATTAATTAAACAACAGGTAAGAATGTTCTAGTAGAGTATACCCGACTACGAAACTCCCCGTAACCAGGTCTACAAATTCCAAACATGTCTTCGTACACTAGCACATACATTCACACACAATTACACAAATACGTACGCACACAGGCGATATCGCAAGCGAGGCATGGCTATACTGAATCTTCTTTCGTGAATAACTTCCGTGTGCATGATCCGATCGACTTGAATTTTGGTTGCAGCAGATTAAAATTTACCCAAGTATTATGCATGCCAAGTCCCAAGGCTATATCTTTAAAATTTATCTCAAAAAATCGATTTGTAGGGCAGCGGGGGCGATATCCAAAATCTGAAGCAGACTTGATCTGTGTATGGTATACACGAAACTACATTTCAAATTTGGTGTCTCTAGCTCTTATAGTTGCTGGGATCGACGCGTTCATACATACAAACAGACAGACGGACATGGCCAAATCGACTCGGCTATTTATAGTGTTCAAGAATATGTACTTTGTGTACTTTATAGGGTCGGAGATTTCTCCTTTTGCCTGTTAAAAACATTTGGACAGATTTAATACCCAATTTTTACCCATTTTATGGGTACAGGGTATCAAAAAATATCGCCAGAGCTCTATTGCTGCTCCTTTCGCTCCATAGGATAGCTCGTAGTACCTTTTATTTAAACTTTACTTAAGCTATTGTGGGCGCTTTTCGGCGCCTCACAACTTGCCCAGTAGATTAAGAGTGACCCAAATATTATACATGCCAAATCCCATTACTATATCTTCAAAATTGTTGCAAGTAAATGTTTTTATCATTTTGCGGGTGAAACAAACTTGACCTGCGTATGGTATACAAAGGGGGAGGAAAATGGAGAGTGACTGAAAACAGCGTATACCGCAGTCCGTAGCATCCGATTGTGTTTTTGCCTATTAAGTTATTATTTAATTAATACTTGGAAGATGAAAGCAAAATTAAATTTTGCCGGCAGCCAACTGACTGCTTTGCCTATCTGTTTATTATTTTCCAATTATAAGCTTGAATTTTCTGTACTCGCTACTTTGAATTTGGCCCTTATAATTTGTACACCGTGTATCCATAAGAATTGGGTAAATTGGCATAATAAAACTGCTCTATTTCATTACAGGCAGACAACATAAAGGTTATATTTTCTTGATTAGGATCAACAGCCGAATCGATCTAGCCATACCCGCTTGTCTGTGTGCCTTTCCGTATGACTGCACATATCTCAGAGATTATAAGAGCTAGGGTAACCAATTCTGGAAAATAGTTCAGCAACGGTGTTTGTATGTATGCCTATGTATACGTAGGAAGGAATATGCGTTTAGAAATGTTAAGCCCAGGCACAGGGAATCTCGTAAGCGACTGCTTATACTCGTCTTGAGCATTCTTACATGTAACAATTACAAAATCCAATCAACGGCGACAGCCTCAGGTCATTCATTTATCAACTTAATGAGAACAAATTTGTTAAACAAATTATGCGCATGTTGCGTTAAAATTTAAAATGTTAAAACTTCACCAGGTTAGCAGCGGCTTTAGCCAACTGAAGTAACTATCTATCTGCCTGACTGTGTAACAGCAATGCACACTTCGCAACAGTGCACTGCGGGTGTCTTGCTGAGCTCGGTTGAGGTCTAGCTAGTCGGCTAGTGGAGTGGGGTGGGGGGGGGGGGGAGTACAGAGAGAACACACGCTGCGGGCTCCACAGTTATTTATGTAATTTATCGTTAATTCGCATAATGTCTTAGGCCAATCAAACAGATTCGGTTTCGGATGTGTCTACTTGTGTCTACCAAATTCTTGTGTTAAACAAGTAAGAATGCTCTAGTCGAGTATACCCAACTGTGAAATTTCTTGTACACAGGTCTAAGATATCCAATAATATCGTCGTTCACTTACACATACGCACACATACACAAATACTCACTCACACAAACAGCGGTCTACAATCAAGCGAGGCATTTTAAAGGGCGGCTGCTCTGCTGCTTCTCCTGCTCTGCAGTACTGATTCTTGTGAATAACTTCCGTGTTTATTACACTTTGTACCAATAAAAAGGGTGTATTTAATATGGGCAACTGTATGTAACAGGCAGAAGGAGACATCTCCGGGTCTATCTATATACATATATTCATCCCTTTGCCATTTTTTCGAAATTGAGTTTTTGATGGAAATTTATTCTACATTCCAAAACGCATCACCTGTTAAAATATTGTATCTCAAATCCTTATAGCTCCGCCAAAAATCGACTGCATATTTTATAGTATGTGCACATACTCAGAGAAATAATTAAGTATTCTGTAGTCAAACTAAGTACAAATGAAAATGTCCTTGAAGCCGATCTAACTAAGCAAATAATCCCACTCACTTGTCCTTGACTTCGCGACCGTGGCGACGTGGAGTAGATTTTTTAAAATCATTTGGCATTTGAAAATCAATTCAACGAATAATACTAAAAATCCAGACTAAAGCTTTCCAATTATTTTCCGCCCGTTGTATTGCCCAAAGTACCGAGGTTTATCATTTATATTTGGAAATTATTATGAAGCTGACACGTCACCCCTTTCGGACCGTGGGCGTGCATTTTTCAAAACCGGTGTCGAAATATTTAATGTGAGATGCTTTGAAAATTAGTTTCAAAATAATTGGATGATAAACAGAAAAGTTTGAAAATGAGTTTGAAGTCAATCGGACGATAATCAAAAAAGGTGCATACAAATTTTTCCGCGTATTTTCCGAACTTGGCGGTAGATTTTCTAAAATCTTTGGGCACCGCTTCTATTATAAGTTGTAAAGAAGTTTCTTGGCCGGGGTACAAATCTCAGTCTAGCCAAGGTTCTGTTCACAAGAATATTTGTAAATCGCTGGGGTACTGAAGGACGGTGTTCGTAGACAAACCAAATACGCAATTCCTACCGGCTACACTACCCTACACAATTTACGCCTAATGATGACCGGGCAAAAGCCGCAGACACACACTGCCTACTAGCGGCCGGGCAAGAGCCACAGACACACTCTGCCTAGTAGTGGCCGGGCAAAAACCTCAGTCACGGCGTACCTACTAGCGGCCGGGCAAAAGCCTCAGTCGCACTATACCCACTAGTGGCCGGGCCGACGCCTCGATCACACTCTGACTCCCTCACACTCACAAGCCTTACGCGAACAACTGCCACTCGCACCTTTCCACTTGCACTTTTGCCGCCGGAACACACTACTCTACTTGTCACTATGCGGGGTAGGGGGTTAGATTATTTATAAAACAGTGAGTGAGTTTAATAAGCATTTATTACATTAACTTCAAACTATTAGTTAGGTTATCACTAAGGAACGTAAGGCAAAAGGTGCTTACTTGGCCGTCACCCCTTCCTGCAGTTCCGTTATCCTCTTGCTGTCTCGATTATCTCTATCACTTTTTCTCTACGCGCACTTTTTACTTCGATCCACTCTGGAAGTCAAACTCACACTTCTCTGTTCGCTTCAAGGGTCGAACTCCCAATTCTTCTGTTCGCTTCAAGGGTCGAACTCACACTCCCGAGCTCCTCGCGACCAAGTCGCGCGCTAGCCTCGGTCGTCTTTCGAGCTTTCGAGCTTTCGCTCTCGCGAGAGACGCGCTCTAGTGGCGAGATCAGACGGCCGCTCAACACTGCAGGTTTGCAGTGGCCCAGGCCGTTGGATTCAAATTCAAATCTAAATGTTAACGACTTGCTCTGCTAATGTACGTTGACAACATTAAACTAATTTTAATCCTAGCGCTCCTTGCGCGTCACTCATACGGGTGGTGCTCCTTGCAACTTAACATTAATAACAATTAATTACTAACATCTCCGATCGGTGCTCCTTGCACAAAACATTCATAATAATCATTAATAATCATAATTATAATAATCATAATTATATAAACAGCTTATGACATACAACTTAATAAAAGAGGTAATTATTGTTAGGAGATCCGGGAGGACTCTCCTCACAAAGTTTGTGTAGAACGTTGAAAATGAGTTTGAAACCAATCGCATGAAAATAAAAATGTCGAATTCCAGAGTTTTCCAACAATTTTCCGACCATAGGGCCGAATTCCCCAAAATCGCTGATACCCGTGTCGAATAATTTTACGTAAAGAGCTTTGAAAATGAATTTGGAGGTAATCGGACTAAAATTAGACTTTCGCCGATACAACCTTGAGACCCCCATTTTCCGCCCAAAAATCAAATTTTCCAAAATCGGTGAAATATGTGTCAAATGAATTTTTGTGTAGATCTTTGAAAATGAGTTTGAAGCCGATTGGATGGTAAACAAACCATCAGTAAACAGTTTTCCACGAATTGCCACGCTTGTGGGTGGAATTTTCCAAAATCCCGTCTTAGTGTGCACTTTCATCATAGATAGAACCTACTGTGAAAATTTCATCATCCTAGCTCTTACGGTTTGGGCTGTGCGATGATTGCCAATCAGTCAGTCAGTCAGCACGAACTCTTTTATATATATCATTAAATAACGATTTACGTGAGGGTTTAAAAAAAAAATATTTTATTTAATTATAAACCTTTTCACAACCGAATCATTAGGATTTCCAAATCGAACTCAATTAATCTAAGTGCGTGGGCGCTGATCAACCCTCGGACCGAAGCTTTTAGGAAGCTTTAGGTTGAAAACCGTTTATGTTGAGAGCGAGCTTTTGGCTCTCTTAAGGAGTAGTCTCTTAGGGAGAATACGAGAGAAGTAGCGTTGTTGCGTCAGCCGAGATTTGTGCAGCGTCTGCATTTTCGTATGGGAAAGTGGTGGCCTGATGCTAACTACGACAAGTGGCTTGGGTTCTTAAATTTAGGGTCTTTTATTTATGTCTGAACGATAACCGCCAGCGTCGAAGTTATCAACAGATTTGTTTACAATAATTTGAGTAGCTTATGACTATATGTGGTTGCTATGTGGTATGTGGTTATTATGTGTGTAAGTGACGGGAGATGGATATATCACTCCCCCAACCTTTAGAAATTTGCCTGTCCTCAGGCGGCTAATCTTGGATGTTAGGGTACAACTGGGGTGTCGAATCTTTAATTACAATTATTTCTTCGTTAATATCTTTGATTTCTTCTTTCTTAGTTTCTTGATTTGCTTTGGTTTTTATGTATTTCATTACAATATTATGTGATGCTCTTTTGCATTTGATATAAAGATAAGATATGCCAATTATGGCCATTAAAACTAAAGTGGTTATGGTTATAGCTTTATAAATTGTGTTTTGCTTATTATTAAATAAAATCATTTCCTTAATTTCTACGTGCGATAGTGGTTCAAGCTTAGTTACGTTATGTTCAGTAAATATTAGATTGGTATATTGCTGAATATTGTTTGTAATTGTAATATTGTTCAGCTCTGCAGTACAATTGTATATTTTTATGATTTTATTATTTTCAATGTAAATTTCTTGGTTGTTACAATTTTGATATAATTTATTTCGGGTCATATTCCATGTAATTCAAATATTTGGTTCAATATATTGAATGTAATTTTGTTTACGAAATTTATTAAAAGTACAAGTTGGTGTTTCATGTATTATAATATTGGCAATACAATGATCTTTGACGATTTCTTTTGTCAATGTTTTCGTTAATAATCTGCCCGTTATTATATGGGTATGGTATAATCAAGAATGTTGTTGTTTCTATTGTGTTAATGGGGATATGTGAAATTGTTAGTTGCTGTGCTGTACCCACCGGAAGATTTTATATCAATTATATTTTTGTGGTCAATATTTTCAAGTCTGTCGTGTTTAAGTAATTTGGGGTTAAAAATTCCTAGATGTGTTAGTTGTGTACCCATTTCGATGTCTTCAATATATTCGGTGAAGTGTTCAACATTAAAAATTAAAAAGTTGAGTTCTGTTCGGTTAGCATAGCATAATTTTGCTTATTTATCATGTTAATACTGTCTTTAATAGTGTCGATAACATTGTTCAAGCTACTAGTTTGTATAGAATTTTATGCTAGGCTTGTAATTTGTTGTTCAATTTCAAATTTATCGTTTTCGTCGAGTGTGCCGAAAAGGTATTTGTATGTGGAACCCACAAAGTTTATAAGTCCTCGTTTGTTACGTTTTGTAATACGAATGCCACTCATTTCTCGTTGTAGCTTGTCAATTAAATATTTTATCTGTGGTTTATCGTTAAATTCTTGGCTTTGTCTTATTATGTTGTTGAATGTGTACTCTATGTGGTTTATATTTATTGAAAAACAATGGTTTTCAAAATTAATAAGTATTTATATTGTTCCCGATTCAAACAAAATTAAACCTCGATTATTTTCAATGGGGTTGATTTCAATTGATCCTGCTGTTATCAGATTTATCATTGTCATTATCGTGATTGCTGTTATGGTGGATTTGTACAATTGAAAGTGTCGGCATCCTGTAAATATTTGCGCTTATTAATTTTCTTTTTACTCCCTCTACCCATAAAATGGGTAAAAAGGGGGTATTACATCTGTGCAAATGTATGTAACAGGCAGAAGGAGACATCTCCGACCCTATAAAGTATATATATTCTTGATCAGTATCAAAAGAGATTTCGATTTGGCCATGTCCGTCTGTCTGTCCGTCTGTCCTTCCGTCCGTCTGTCCGTCTCTCCGTCTGTCCGTCCGTATGTATGAACGCAAGGATCTCAGCAACTATAAGAGCTAGAGACACCAAATTTGGAATCTAGGTTCGTGTATAGCGGGAGCAGGTCAAGTTTATTTTAGATTTGAGATATCTCCCCCCGTTCCCACGCAATTCGATAAGAACCGTTTTACAGGAACAATTTTTAAAATATAGCTTTGGGATTTGGCTTGTGCAATTCTTTGGAAACTCCTAATCTACTGTCCAAATTTCAAGTCGTTCGGATAATAAACACGGAAGTTATTAACGAAAGAAGATTCAGTGCTGGAGCGCAAAGGGAAGAGGAAGCACAGCCACCACTTAAAATGCCTCGCTTGCACAGCGCTTGAGCTGTCGCTCGTGTGTGTGCGTCTTTTGTGTATGTGAGTGTGTAAGTTATTGACCTGGGTACAGGGAGATTTGTAGTCGGGCTTACTCGACTATAGCATTCTTACTTGTTCTTTTTAAATTTGCTTCTGTAATGTGTAACTTTTCTACCTCTGTTTGTTTCTTCGATATGTTTTTCGTCAATTTGTCTTAACTGTCCTGTTTTCTTAAAAGGGTTTGTAGTTTTTGTCTTAACTAGTGGGGCTTGCCTGAATCTAGTATCTATTTCAAAATTATTACGTTTTTTATTCAGTGCTTCTATTTGTCTTCTTTTATTTTCTTGGACGCCGTATTCTGGAGTTCCTGCATAAATGAATATGTCTGCTGGGGTCCTGTTACTAGTTTTGTGTTTTGTTTTGTGATTATACGTGTATAATATGGTTTCGAACTTAGTCATCTTATTTTCCGTGTCTGCTTCATTATTAACTATTCTTAATTTTTCGTTAACTGTTTTATGGAATCTTTTCACATCTGCAATGCCATTCTTGCTGGATGTGATGTTTATTATTTTTAAGACCTACCGTAATATCTAAATAAACCACAACACTTATGACCTAATGTAACATTAATATTTACATAACACATGAAGAATACACACATTAAATACATAAATAGAAACAAACTGTCTAATTGACACTTTAGCAATATTTAGGCTAGCAAGACAACAACATAACATAACATTGCATCTCTGAAGTTGTCAACTAGGCGACAAAAGATTCTCCAGCAGTCCAGATCCATTCCTGAACCAAAGTGTCCACCAGGCGATACCTCAGGACAATCATCAAAAAGGACATAACCACATTGCATCTCTGAAGTTGTCAACAAGGCGACAAAGAATTCTCCATCTGTCCGGATCCAATCCTGAACCAAAGTGTCCACCAGGTGACCTCACGACAATCATCATTACAAGGACAAAACCAGCTAAAAGCAATACATCATATTATCTACTGCTATTGTAATCAACAATAAAAACAAAGACATATACAATATATATACAACCAACTTTGTATTCAATTTACTATTATTGAATTGTCAACTTGCAATTTGTGTTTGGTCACCTAGACGTCTAAACGCAACCAATTCAAACTCTTAAAGTCCACCACGCGACTAAGCTGAGACATAAATTCCCAGAAAATGGCAATAGAAAATGCAGTTATGGATCAGCTGTTAAGTGCTCTGGAGGAAATCAGCCAAGAGATTTCAAGACTCATTTCCAATTATAACAAGTAAGAATGCTATAGTCGAGTATACCCGACTACGAAACTCCCTGTACCCAGGTCAAAAATTTCCGATCGCATCTTCGTTAACTTACACATACATACACAGATACGCACACGCACGAGCCACAGCGCAAGCCAGGCATTTTAAGTTGTGACTGTGCTTCTTCTTCCCCTTGTTGCAGCACTGAATCTTCTTTCGTGAATAACTTAGGTGTTTATTATCCGATCGACTTGAAATTTGGACAGTAGATTAAGAGGGACTAAAGTACTGGACATGCCAAATCTAAAAGCTATATCTTGAAAATTGTAACTGTAAAACGGTTTTTATCGAATAGCGGGGGAACGGGGGAGATATCTCAAATCTAAAATAAACTTGACCTTCTCCCGCTATACACGAACCTACATTCCAAATTTGGTGTCTCTAGCTCTTATAGTTGCTGAGATCCTTGCGTTCATACATACGGACAGACAGACGGACAGACGGACGGACGGACAGACGGACAGACAGACGGACATGGCCAAATCGAAATCTCTTTTGATACTGATCAAGAATATATATACTTTATAGGGTCGGAGATGTCTCCTTCTGCCTGTTACATACTTTTGCACAAATCCAATACCCCTTTTTACCCATTTTATGGGTACAGGGAGTAACAAGAAAGAACGTTGCAGTCGGACGCACCCGACTGCAGAATACTATGTTCCCAGTCCTATATAATTTGGTTATTTGTTCAGAAAGAGACGCGAAAAAAAACTGCACAGGTGTGGGAGATATAAATTTTGCTCCTTTAAGGGGGAGGGGGTGGGGGTTTCCAAAAATTTTTGATGCAGATTTGTCCAGAATATTAACATTAGTCTGTGTGCCAAATTTGGTGACTCTACCTGTAAAGGTGTGAGAGATATAGATTTTTCTCCTTTGCGCGGGAGGTGTGGGGGCGTCAAAATTTTTTGATGCAGATTTATCCAGGTGGTCATTATTAGTCTGTATGCCAAATTAGGTAACTCTATCTTTGAAACTGTAGGGGATATACCCCTTGAAAAACGTGTTTTGGGGATGTCATATGCCGATTTGTGGGGGTGGGGGTCAGGGGATCAAAATTTTTTGATGCAGATCTGTCGGGGATCTTAACATTAGTCTGTATGTAGTCTGTTTGGTGACTATAGCTTTAAAAATGGGGAAGATACAGGTTTTCCCCAAATTGTGGGGGAGGGGATGGGGGTGAAGGGTCGATCTCGACACTTCATAAATTGACGGTATACACCAACAGGTGTACCAAGGTTGGTTGCTCTAGCTCAAAGATAAAGGCAAAAAATTGCGTTCATACGGACAGACGTTCAGACGGACATTTCGTAAACCTAATATACTATTTTCCCTTCGGGAACATAGTATAAAAAGGACTCAGCTGAGTGAAAATCTCAGGCCAGTTATCACAAGACAAAGGCCCCAGCTCTCACCGAGAAATGGGATTCAATCAAAAGGAATAACGATATTATAAGATTAAGCGGCGAGCTATCTGATGATCATAAATGCTTCGCTTACTATGAAGATATAAAAACCACAGTAATAAAAAATCTGAAAATCCTCAATGAGGCTGCCGAAAATTCAGAACAATCTGGAAGCAAGGCATCATGTACGGACGATGGGCATATTCAACAAACACCAATTGAATCCAAGTTGAACGCACTGAGCCGTCGACAACGAGCAATAATAGCATCATTGAACCGCGCATTCCAGCAAACTCACCCAATAGGGCACACGAATTCGACTTCATAAAAAGTCTGTGGACCCAGATCCAGAGGTTCACTTTCGAATTTATGAGTGGATCGAGGATCCAGAAGGAGGCTACGATGCTAGGGAGTACTTAAAGGCCGAATCAGCTGTACAAGGCGCTTTGTCGCTGAGAACTAACACACCAAGCACTAATGACCTAAATCTGCCCCGAATAACAATTCCAAAATTTGATGGAGACGTCCTTAAATGGACACAATTTTACGACATGTTTGTGTGCATGGTTCACGACACCAACCTGCCCACGATCCGCAAAATGTGGCATTTAAAAACCAGCATGATCGGCGAGGCAGAAAGGATAATACGCCATATCGATTAAAAGGAAGAAAATTATCTTCACGCCTGTCACATCCTAGTAGACGCTTACGACAATCTGAGGGACATTGCGTCAATGGTATTAAACCGATTACTAATGCAACAGGCTGTCAATGACAATGTAAAATCCTTAAAGAATTATACATAGTCACATTGGAGTCTCTTGCATCTCTAAAGGGACTCGGCTTTGACATTGCAACGTGGGACCCTATACTAATAGCAGTTCTATGAAACAAGCTGGATTCTACAAACAAAACGCTCTATGAACAATCATTGAGCAATTCAAAGGAAATTCAGAAACTAGACACCATGCTCCAGTTTCTTGAGCAAAGAATTCGTGATTTGGCCACCGGAAACAAGCCACATGAGAATGTTAAAAGGGAATCGAAAGGAGAAACGTGTGCATCTTCTTCGACCACAGGAAAATCGTGCCCTTATTGCAAGAAAACTAATCACTTGCTATTTCGTTGCGACGAATTCCGCGCCAAACCAACACCTGAACGTTTAAACTGGGTGCAACGCCAGAAAATGTGCGTTAACTACTTCAAAGGAGACCACATGGCAAAGGCGTGCCCAAGTCGTTTCAAATGTTTAAAATGCGACAAAAAACACAACACGCTGCTACATTTGGAATCTGGACCCAAGGAACTACAAACCCAAATTGTAGCATCTGCAAATTCTTAAAACATTAATCTCCTTGCCACAGCAAAAGTATCAGTCCAAGGAAACAACGGGAAACAAGCCACGTTCAAGGCTCTACTAGATTCTGGATCACAAATCAACGTGATCTCAGAAAGGCTGGCATCTTTGCTGACCCTAAAACGACACGATACCACACTGCGAATTGAAGGTATCGGTGGACAGCCCAAAACAAGCAAGGCGCGAGTCAATGTTCTAGTGAAATCGCTGCACAATGATTATACAATGCGGCTCGAAGCTTTCACATTACCGCACATAATCAACGATCAACCATCCCAAGCCATAAACAATGCAAGCTGGAATGTACCTGACAACATGCCGTTGGCGGACCCACAGTTCAACAAGCCGGGTAAAATAGACATGCTGATCGGCGTTGAGCATTATTATTCATTATTGCTTCAACAACAGCATAAAATACCCGCTGGTCCCATAATGCAAAAGACCGAGTTGGGGTGGGTTGTGGGTTGTGGCTGGAAAAATAACGGCTTCAAATAAATCAGCAGCTATTTGTTCAGTTACCAAAGGAGAAGAAACGAATGCCATAATGGAACGATTCTGGACCCTCGAGAACTTCGAAAACACTGAAAAGCAACTAACACCGAGTGAAAAAAGTTGTGAAAAACATTTTATCGATAATTTGCAAACCGCTGCTGATGGCCGGTTCATAGTAAAGTTGCCGGTTTCCGAACACTCTTCAGCCCTGGGGCCCTCGTTGGAAATTGCAGAAAAAAGGTTCCTTTCGTTGGAAAAAAGGACCAAAGCAGAAACTTGGAAGGGATATGTAGACTTCATGAAGGAATACGAGCAATTGGGACACATGGAACATGTCCCTCGCGAACTGCTTCCATCGAAGAACTACTTTATTCCTCATCATTGTGTACTAAAGCCAGATAGCAGCACCACAAAACTAAGAGTGGTCTTCGACGCATCATGCAAGACATCGACGAGAAAATCCTAAACGACATATTGCAAGTTGGACCAACTGTGCAAAGCGATCTGATGGCGATACTTCTACGATTTAGAACGCATAAGTATGTCTTTACGGCTGATATAGAACAAATGTATCGGCAAATATTGATAAATTCAGAAAACCAATTCCATCAGATGATAGTTTGGAGAAATAATCCCAACGAGGAAATAAGGTATTACCGCCTAAAAACTGTCACATATGGCACAGCATCCGCTCCGTTTCTGGCAACCAAAAGCTGATATCACCTTGCCAAATTAAACGTCAACAAGCTACCACTAGGATCAGCGGCACTAAAGAATGATTTCTATGTGGACGATTGCCTGACAGGAGCAGACTCAACGCATGAAGCAGTTCTTATTCAGGAGGAGTTAAACAAAATGCTGCTCCCCTCAGGGTTTAAGCTGCGAAAATGGTGCTCAAATAATGAGCAAATCCTAAAAGGAATCCCAAAGGAGGACACTGTTAATGATGTTCATCTGGGTGAATCACTGGACCATCACTGTGTAAAAACTCTGGGCCTTATATGGGTGCCCAAAAAGGACCAGCTCCGTGGAAGAACCCAAGGCAGCCAAACGACACAAATAACCAAGCGAGTTGTGTGCTCCGGATAGATTCCACGGTAGTACTAGCATGGATAAACGCCTCAGCTTTAACATATCATACCTTCGTGGCCAACCGCATTGCCAAAATTCAAACCCCTCACGGTCATCACAATGTAACCACGTCTCATCAACAAATAATGCGGCTGATGTGCTGTCCAGAGGAACTACCGCAAGCAAACTACCCTACCAAATGGCTTTATGGACCTCTATTCCTCCATGGCCCATGAGAAAGGTGGACCACGTCTCCAATAGTCGCATCCAGCAATCTGGAACGAAAGACAAAACATGTCTCCATGGCAATCGCTCAAGCAACGCAAGGAGAAGAGATATATAATTGCAAGCACAGCAATTCATTCCATAAATTACTACGGATCGTAGCCTACATGTTGCGGTTCTGTTGTAAGGAGAGGAGAAGCTCAAACACAGCCCTATGTGCAATGGAACTGGATAGCGCACGAACAATAATTTTGCGAACCATACAACAGACAGAGTTCGCTGGCGATCTAAAAAATCTTCGTCGTCATAACATTGTCGACAAAAAGAGTGTCATCAGCTCATTGACACCACGTCTAGACAATGGTCTCATTCGCGTCGGAGGTAGATTGGAGCACTCAGAACTACCATATGACGCCAAACACCCGATCTTGTTACCATACAATGGTCCGATTGTAAAAATGCTGCTGAGAGAGCTACATGAAGACAACATGCATTGCGGCGCCCAAGCCTTAAGAGCGATTGCACAGCAGCAAGTATGGATTCTCAAGGCTAAGACCATGGCCAGGAATATAATACATGGCTGTGTTAAATGCACCAGAGCCAAACCCATGCTAATGCAGCAAATAATGGGAAATTTACCGGCTGAGCGAGTCACACAAGCTCGACCTTTCCTCAGCACTGGCGTAGATTACTGCGGACCTTTCTGGATCCACCATAAGATAAGAGGAAAAAGGCCTTATAAAGCATACATGTATATAGCAGTCTCCTGCTGCTTCACCACAAAGGCGGTCCATCTGGAATTGGTAAGCGATCTAACGACAGATGCATTTTTGGCAACTCTTCGGCGCTTTTTGGGTCGTCGTGGGAAATGTCAAACTATACACTGCGACAATGCTACAAGCTTCATCGGCGCCAATAACCAATTAAGGGATTTGGAAAGAACCATATGTTCTGATAAGTCTGCAAAGCAAATTATTGAGCACTGCAGTACAAGACAAGTCAACTTTAAGTTCATTCCACCACGCGCACCACCATTTGGCGGGCTATGGGAAGCAGCAGTAAAATCAGCAAAAAGGTTGCTGCTCACCACCACCACAACCACAAATCTAACGTTCGAAGAGGTGAACACAGTGATAATCGAAATTGAAGCCGTACTTAACTCACGCCCAATCAGATTAAGTAGCACTCACACGTGGACACTTCCTAATTGGAGAGCCACTAACTGCTCCTCCGGGTGCAAACATTGACGTAGGTGGGAAAACACTGGTGAAACGCTGGGAGCAATTCTCCAGAATAAAACACTTATTTCGGAAACAATGGTCACAGGAATATCTACAAGAACTTCAGCATCGCTACAAATGGAAAACGTCAGCACCTGACATAAAGGAAGGCCTGCTAGTGATAATCAAGGAAGATAACCTCCCAACAATGCAATGGCCGTTGGGACGAATAATAAAAATATACCCAGGATCAGATAATTATATCCGAGCTGTGAATGTCAAAACAGCATCTGGAGTATACAAACGCTCCATCAATCGACTTGCGCCACTATTCCCAGAAGAAGAAGCTGTCAAACGCCCCACAACCAAGGAAAAATTCGACGAAGATAACAAACCTCCCACACAAAGGAGAAAACTATCCCTGCCGTCAGTCACAACGATGCTAATAGCAATACTCCTAATATTACCACTAGCGCTATCTGAGCCAATTGCAGTTACAAATTTTGCCAATAGACCTTGAATTTCCATGATAAAATTGGTACATCGAAGATGGCGATTTCCGAGTGGACGATACTAACGTATTACGACCTAAATTCATATAATCAAGATACGAAAACATTCTCAACTGGAGTAACCCAACTCGGATATATGTGCCCGGAGCTACAAAACAAGGGAGCATGCAACTCAATGTATCAGCACTTTTATCATACACTTGAGAACTTGCGAAAACGCATTAATGGGAATTTTACGGCAACGCAGATCCCCATTTGACTTCGTTGGAAATATCGCGAGCAGCATGTTTGGGGTACTCGACTCAAACTATGAAGAGAAAATGTCAGAAACGATTGGAAAGATGAAAACAAACGAAGTCTTCCTACTGGAGTTGTTCAAAAATCACCATCTTCAACCAGATCAAATGTTACCCGTCTCCACTGCTGATGTGATCCAAGTATACAGAATCATGAAAGTTGAGGGCACCACAACTAATGGACACGTCATATTCAAAATCACGCTGCCCTTAGTATCAACAACGGAATTAGAAGTCTTCAGCATCGTGCCAATACCGTTCATCGATACAGAGGGCTGGAGCATCGTGGACATAAAAACACCCATCATTGCGGTCAACAACCATAGAGATGAGTTTGTGGGACTCACACCTGCAACGATGTATCATGCTTCCAAGCAATAGCTTTATTTGCTTTGACCACCAGGCAGTGTTTAGTGTCGAGAATCGATGCGAGTTCCAGTTGTTCAACAACATAACAACGACCCTTTGAGAGACGACACACACGAGAAGCAAGGTTATCTTTTCCAGAACCCACCAGCCAAATAAGTGGATCTTTGCTACAAACAAAACAGTGGAGCTGAAGGCGGTGTGCAACAATATTCCATCCACCATACAACTGAACGGAACCGGACTTCTCACATTGTCCGCCGGATGCACCGCACGAAATGCAGACATCAGCATCACTTCGTTCGGGGCAACAATTAGCATAGTTCAAATCTCACACGCACGATTTGGCAACCTAGGTCCCACCGATTCCACGACTATAGCAGCAACCCTGCAACAAACCTCCAGCATGAGCTCACAGATCTTCAAAGGCAATTGAAGACGAACCTGCAGCTCAACATACCTCGTGAAGACAATAACATCCAACATCACCACATAGCTGCTTATGTTGGATTGTTAATATCACTACTGTTTGTAACAGCAGCCATCTTGAAAAACCGAAAGGGTTTATGCAAACCATGGTCAACCTCACTAACACCAGAAGACAACAAGGAACCGTATAATTGACACTTTAGCAATATTTAGGCTAGGAAGACAACAACCACCAAGTTGCTGACTGCGCACATGCACTTATGCTTACTGCATGCGAATGATCGCATACAGTATAATGATTACTACACTGATCTAAATTAAGCAATACATCAGTATGCACTTTAACACACATAATTAATAAGCACTTTTTATACCAATGTTATTCATATAAATAGACCATAAGTTTGCTCAATAAAATAGTCTCAGACAGAAACACACCCGCGGTAATTATTTTTGTTGACTCTTTCTCCGCTGCCTACCTAGTTCAGTTTATGTGCTGTAATTCAAAATACAACATTATCCCCAGGATAAGAATTATAACGCCTTCAGATTTCAACCATGTCTGCAATGCTGCGCACATGAAAGCTGAATCTTTGTCGGCTTTTATTTCTTGGGGTTTTTCCATTTCATTGAATATTTTAATGATGGCTCTTTTATTTTCTAGCCAATCTCTGCTTTTTACTTCAATAAGTGCTGCAAATTTTGAATAAATGTCAATGCATGATACGAATCGTACATTGTCTATCATGTAGAAGTCCATGACATATTTTTCCCTAATGTTACAGATTTCTGGTGTTAATTCAAAGGTTAGTTTTGTGTCCCTATTTTCTGTTTTAGCTATGTTGCAGATTTCACATTCGTTCAGAATGTTTTGAATTAGACGTTGGTAGTCTGGATAGTAGTATTTTTCCTTGAACCAATTAAAAGTTTTCTCTATGCCTGGATGTAGCAAATCTTTATGAGTCTTTAAATTCAGCATATGTTTGGATATTGGTTACTATACTAGTGGATCGCATAACTTTTGTTATTTGATCTGGGTTTATGATTTCTAAATATGCCTTTTGGAAATGTAGGGAAGTCTGTTTCGTTGTGGAAATAGATTACACTATTTTTTGTACAGAGATATTCTTTAATTATCTCTTTTGCGTATGCATTGTTCATATTTTTGAATGTGATTTTTACAATAGTTTTGTGAAAGTAGTGGATAACTTCCACTTTATTTTCACCCCTTTGATGAATTCTAATTGCCTACTATAATAATTGATGGAACTTTCTGTAATTTGGATAAGGCTCGAGTCATCATCATCTGCGCTGTATATTGTGGCTACATTACTATCTGCTGATTCTCCTAATAAGTTTTCTTCTAACTTTACTCTGGACAGAGCGTCGGCTACCTTATTTTCTTTTCCTGGGAGATATTTGATATGAAAATCAAACTCATTTAGTCTGATATTCCACCGTTGGAGTTTCCTGTTAGGCTCTTTGATATTGTTTAACCAGGCTAATGATCTGTGATCACTTAAGATCTCAAACTTTCGACCGAAAAGGTAAGATCGTAAAAATTTCGTAGCCCAGACAATAGCTAACAACTATTTTTCAATAGCAGAGTAATTTAACTCATGCAATGAGTTCTACTTGCGAAACAAATGGGCTTATGTTCTTGTGACAGAACAGCGCCAATTGCTATGTTGCTTGCTTCAGCAGTTAAAGGAAATGGTTTATCGAAATTTGGGTAGACCAATATAGGGTCAGACGTGATCAGCAATTTCATCTTTTCGAATGCCGAAATGTATTCTTTTTCTTGAATGTTAATAGTTGCTCCCTTTTTGAGTTTCAATGTCATCGGTTTAACTATACTGGCAAAGTTCGGTATGAACTTTCTATAGAAGCCGCACATGCCAGTTGTTTTTTTCAGAAACTCATATTTGTCAAGTTGAAGCATTAGGTTGGCTTCCCACAATTTCCTGAATACCTTTCTGAGTGATGATAGATGCTCTTCCAATGAAGTGGAGTAGATGATGATATCATCAAGGTATACGAGACAATCCTTATAGATTAAATCTTCTAAACTTTGCAGGAGCATTTTTAAGTCCAAAAGGCATGCGAGTGTACTCGTAGTGGCCAGGTTTGGTACTAAATGCAGTTTTGGAAATCGACTTCGGATCCATTTGGATCTAGTGAAAACTTTTAGCTAGGTCAATGGGTATGAAATACTGGCACTTTCCTAATTTGTCCAATATTTCGTCCATGATCGGTATTGGGTACTTGTCGTCAACAGTTATTTCGTTGAGTCCGCGATAGTCAATGACTACCCTAAATTTTGGTTTTCCCGATGCATCACTCTTTTTTGGCTCGATCCAAATCGGGGAGCAATATGGGCTGTTATTTTTTCTAAGAATCCCTTGCTGAATCATTTCGTTTATTTGTTTGTTTACCTCGACATCGTAAGTCTGAGGGTATTTATAAGGTCTCTTATAGACCGGGTCTTCGTGTTTTTTTATATTGCGTGTTTTATGGTACTTGTAAAGGTCAAATTTTCATCTTTTCTGTACTGTATATCACGGAACTCGAACAAAACCTCTTTGAGTTTTTCGAATTCTTCTTGATTCAAATGATCTAACCTAAATTCATTGGATTCTTTTAGCTCATTGTTAATGGCAAAGTTAAAGAATCTGTCATCTGAGGACGGAGGGTCGAGGCACTCTGGTGCGGTCAAGTCCTCTTCTGTTTTCTCATCATTATATCTGAATGAGAATTTTTTATTCGCCTAAGGTTATTTTTTCATTCGCGTAGTCAATTTGCGCTTGACAAGATGCGAAAACAACCTAACTTACCTAACAAGGCGTCGTAGTTTTCTGAGAAATTATGAATATAAAATGTTTGGTGTGATGGACAAATTTTACTGGGTCCTAATTTTATACTTTCGCTTAGTTGTATGGTACCATTTATTGTGTGTACTTTTAATTTATCGATTTTCTTTGGGAATTTTAAAAAGTTTTCCTTCATTATACTTATTCCCTGTACCCATAAAATGGGTAAAAGGGGGTACTAATTCTGTGCAAATGTATGTAACAGGCAGAAGGAGACATCTCCGACCCTATAAAGTATATATATTCTTGATCAGCATCAAAAGAGATTTTAATTTGGCCATGTCCGTTTGTCTGTCCGTCTGCTCGTCTGTCCGTCCGTCCGTCTGTCCGTCTGTCCGTCCGTATGTATGAACGCAAGGATCTCAGCAACTACAAGAGCTAGAGACACCAAATTTGGAATGTAGGTTCGTGTATAGCGGGAGCAGGTCAATTTTATTTTAGATTTGAGATATCTCCCCCGTTCCCACGCAATTCGATAAAACCCGTTTTACAGTAACAATTATCAAGATATAGATTTGGGATTTGGCATGTACAATACTTTAGTCACTCTTAATCTACTGTCTAAATTTCAAGTCGATCGAATAATAATCACGGAAGTTATTCAACAAACAAGATTCAGTGCTGGAGCGCAGGGGGAAGAAGCAGCACAGCCACAACTTAAAATGCCTCGCTTGCGCTCGAGCTGTCGCTCGTGTGTGTGCATCGGAAATTTTGACCTGGGTACAGGGAGTTTTGTAGTCGGGTATACTCGACTATAGCATTCTTACTTGTTTATAGTTGAACCTGTATCATTTATACATTTCAACGGCTTGTCATTCATAATTATTCGTATGAATGAGTTGGCGTTTCTTCGTCCGTCTCTTCCTGATCCGAGGCATGTTGATGAAAATTTTCGGAAGTATCCATTTTCATATGCCCAGATGTACTTTCTCTCTGTCTCTTTGTGGATGGATTTGGTGCATTAGATGCAAAACGTTGGTTCTGTTGATAGTTCATTCTATTCTGAGTCCTACCTTGAGTTATTTTATGTCGGAATTCGTTCTGTAATTGTTTTGGGTCTTCGTAGCTTTCCTGTCTATTTTGTGAATTATTGTTTTGTTGATAATTTATAGTTGGTTTACTTGAAGTGGCAGGCACTTGGTTTGAATTTTGAGAATTGTTTCACCCTTTCCCACGATTTGAATTGTTTTGTGTGTTAGTGTAAGTTTTTATGAAACTATCATATAATCCCTCTCTCTGAGCAATTTGTTTTAAATTTTGTATAGTGCTAATGTCACAACGAGCAAGTGTCATGAAAATTCTATCAGGTAATTTTTTGTTAATTACGTCTTTAATGGTGTTTTGCATTGGTATACAAGATGGTATTGTTTGGAATGTTTTCTAATGCTAATTTGTTTACAATCATGAAGGACTTACGTTCTAATTCCTCGATGAACTTACGTAGACTTCCGTTAAAGTTGGTGTTGTATAATCGTCTCAAAAGTTCCTCATATGGCGTCTGCACTTTGAAGGCATCGATGAGAGCCTGTTTCAATTCCGGCCACGTATTAGATTGGTGTAACTGCGATATCCGTTGAGCTTCTCCAGATACTTGTAGTTCGATAGCTCCGAATAGGACGCTATGCTGACGAACATCCCTCGTTGGATACAATTGTAATATGAAGTCCCTCGTTGGATACAATTGTATTATGAAGTCGATTCGACTAATGAAGGCTGCTAGGTGTTCCGGTGACCCATCAAAGTGGGGCACCTGTCTCAATTGAGACAATGTCTGATTTAGATGTTGTTCTGATAATTCCAGAGTCATTTTTGATGTGTTGGTTGTTGGGCTTTTAGTTAATTTTTTAAACGTTGCAATTTTGCACTTAATGATCTTTGTTGTTGTTGATTTAAATAATTTTGTTATAGATTGTGTTGTTTTGATTTTGATTGTATAGTTCTGCACACAAATTTTCGCGCAGATATAGGTGGCACACAAATTTTCGCGTCACCAATTTGTTGTTACTGGGCTTAGATTGTTTAAGTTTTTGCACACAAATTTTCGCGTCACCAATTGTTATTATTGAGTTTATTAGCACATGCAAATTCCTCCCAGTGAAACACGGGTTACAGGGTTCAAAAATTTGATTTGTAACACCCAGACGTGTTCGCTGTTATTGTAGTGTTTAAACACTACCAAGTAATCTCGATTAGCCAAAGACTAATACTTGCTGAGATTTACTTGACGATCCTACGTAGGAATCGTATTAAGGATTACTGATAGAGGTTGCGTATTGTACAACTTGAGAGTATTCTACCGCCTGCGCCAATTAAATAACCGATGTACGTGAGGGTTTTAAAAAAATATTTTATTTAATTATAAACCTTATCACAACCCAATTATTAGGATTTCCAAATCGAACTCAATTAATCTAAGTGTGTGGGCGCTGATCAAACCTCGAACCGAAGCTTTTGGGAAGCTTTAGGTTGAAAAACGATTATGTTGAGAGCGAGCTTTTGGCTCTCTTAAGGAGTAGTCTCTTAGGGAGATTACGAGAGAAGTAGCGACGTTGCTCAGCCGAGATTTGTGCAGCGTCTGCATTTTCGTGTGGGAAAGTGGTGGCCTGATGCTAACTACGACAAGTGGCTTGGGTTCTTAAATTTAGGGTCTTTTGTTTATGTCTGAACGATATCCGCCAGTGTCGAAGATATCAACAGATTTGCTTACAATAATTTGGATAGCTTGTGACTGTATGTGGTTGCTAAGTGGTATGTGGTTGCGAAGTGTGTAAGTGACGGGAGATGGATATATCACTATATAGATAATACCAGCTCATGCAAATTAAGTCTCGAGTAGCGTTACCATATCTAGAATTTATTTCATAGCAAAGTTTTGGCGGTAAAAAGATATAACTTTAAAAAAATGTCTTCCGTTGATATCTTAGCAACTTAATTAATTTATGTTTAAGAAAAAAATTTTATCAATTAACATTTCCGCAGTAGGATTTGAACTCGGGACCGCCACGCATACGCTTCGGCGAACTGTACAACTTAGCCAGCCTAGGATTCAGTCAATGAATCCCGATCATACTTGATTTAAGAATTCTGAAGGAACAAAACGGTATAATTCTAGCCCGATAATTCTAGAACTAGAACGGCCATTTTACTCTGGGTGTATTATATTTACTTTTTATACTCTGTACCCGAAGGGAACACCTCACCCCACCCTGTCCACCACAATTTGGGGAAATCCTGTAACTTCCACACTTTTAAAGCTATAGTCACCAAAATTGGCATACAGACAAATATTAAGATTCCTGACAGATCTCATCATCAAAAATAAAATAAGCAAATTACTTATATCGGACTGGGAACCGAGTATTCCGCAATCGGATACGTTCGACTGCAACGTTCTTACTTGTTTAATATGTAATATCTTCTGAGTGCCGAAGCTATTTACCCTAGCTGCAACGGTTTTATACAAATCTCAATTTTCGTCCCATTATTCCTATGTGGTCCGATTTTGATCAAATCATAGGAAACTATTTGAAGTATTACAAAACTCTCACTTAGTTTGGATGAAATATTTGTATAAGCAAAAAGTTTTATATAGTGATGTAGTGGTCTGATTTTGACCAAATTTGGCCAGATTGTATAAACTCTCTAGAGACTCGGCTTGGGAAAGTTTGGTAAGGATACATCAATAAACAAAAAAGTTTTTCATACCAAAACATATTTGTCGATCGATCATTCCTATGGCAGCTATATGTTATAGTGGTCCGATCCGGCCTGTTCCGGCATATGTACTGCCTGCAGCAAAAGAAGGGTCTGTGCCGAGTTTCATTACGATAGCTTTTAAACTGAGAGACTAGTTTGCATAGAAACAGACTGTTAGACGGACAGACGGAAAGACGGACATCGCTATATCGACTCAGCTATTCATGCTGATTCATGCTGACCCAACTTTGTTGGGTCGGAAACGTCTCCTTTAGTCCATAACACATTTTGAGACAAAATTATAATACCCTGCTAGGGTATAAAAATACCAAAAATTAATATTGTTGTCAGAAGTCCAAAAATACCCAAAATTCATTTTTTTAACAAGTCAAAAAATACAAAAAATACCATTATTTTAAGTGAGGACATAAGAATAATTTTCGTTATTGAGTGGTTATTAATTGAACTTAATAGTTTAATAATAACACATATGACTGACTATGAGCACAATCATCTGGTGAACAAGAGAAAAAATAGGCAACTGAAAGTAAAGCTCTCTCTTTAACGGCTGTCTTCAAAGCTTAGCCTACATGCGCTCTCTTTAAGTGCTGAATTCAAAGCTTGGCTCAAATGTGCTCTTATTAAGCGCAAAATTCAAAGCTTAGCTTAAATGTGCTCGTTTTAAGCACTGAGTTCTAAGCTTTATCTTGATGCACGCAAGTGAATATTAATTAACATTCGACATTGAAAATGGGACGGTATCGCGATCATTGTGCAAGAAAGTTATGCAACTATCGCAACCAGCAAAATGTGTCGGAATGCCTGCTTTGTAAAAAAGCCCTTGAAGGCAATTACATTTCAAATATTAAAAGGCATTTGGAATAAAAACATAAAGACTTTTACTACACTGAATTGGCCAAACATGAAAACAATGCAGTTCCTGAGAAGAAAGTCAAATTTTCTATCAAAATGGGATGGGATTTTCTATCAAGATGTCAGAGATGCTTGCGTAGAGCTGGTTACTGCCGAAAAAATCTATTTTCGTTGTTCGACCCCAAGCCATTTAAAACATTGACAGAGCAAAAAAGGGGAGGAACGTGATGACCCTTGTGGAAGAAAAATATGCTACACTTAAATTGTAACATAATAAAATTGTTGAAATGGAACATTGTATCCATAAAAATGAACACAGCTACTAGACATAATCGTGGAATCTTAGGCGTCAATGTTCAGTTCTATCACAGTGGCCAAATTTGTGTGAAGACTCTTGGATTAATTGAGCTACGCGACAAAGTTGCTGCCCTCAAGCTCAGTGCTGAAATTGAGAGAACATTGGAAGGGTTTCATGTTGCAAAAAGCCAACTATTTTGCGTAACTACATACAATGGCTGCAATATGATTAAAGCTGGAGAAATCCTCAACGAAAAATGCCCAGCATCCGAAGAAGTAGAACATGAATTTCTCGATGATAGACACTTAACAATGGATATAGAAATTAGATCGGTAAAGTGTGCTTAAGTGTGCTGCCCATACCTTGCAACTTGCGGTCAAGGATTTTTGAAGCAAATCGAATCTTCAACAAGTAATAATGCTATAGTCGAGTATACCCAACTACAAAACTCCCTGTACCCAGGTCAAAAATTTCCGATCACATCTACGTACACTTACACATACACACAAACATACTCAAAAGACGCACACACAAGAACACCAAGGCATTTTAAGTGGTAGCTGTGCTGCTTCTTCCCCCGCGCTCCAGCACTGAATCTTGTTTGTTGAATAACTTCCGTGTTTGTTATCCGATCGACTTGAAATTTAGACAGTATATTAAGAGTGACTAAAGTATTGTACATGCCAAATCCCAAATCTATATCTTGATAATTGTTACTGTAAAACGGTTTCGAAACTATTTTTACTCCCTGTACCCATAAAATGGGTAAAAAGGGGGTACTAAATCTGTGCAAATGTATGTAACAGGCAGAAGGAGACATCTCCGACCTATAAAGTATATATATTCTTGATCAGAATCAAAAGAGATTTCGATTTGGCCATGTCCGTCTGTCTGTCCGTCTGTCCATCCGTATGTATGAACGCAAGGATCTCATCAACTATTAGAGCTAGAGACACCAAATTTGGAATGTAGGTTCGTGTATAGCGGGAGCAGGTCAAATTAATTTTAGATCTTCCCCCCCATTCCCCCGCTATTCGATAAAAACCGTTTTACAGTAACAATTTGCAAGATATAGATTTGGGATTTGGCAAGAACAATACTTTAAACACTCCTAATCTACTGTCCAAATTCAAGTCGATCGGATAATAAACTCGGAAGTTATTCAGCAAACAAGATTCAGTACTGCAGCCCTGGGCGGAAGAAGTAGCACAGCCACTACTTCAAATGCATCGCTTGCGCTGTCGCTTATGCGTGTGCGTATTTGTGTATGTGTGCATGTAAGTATGTGTTAGTATACGAAGATGCGATCGGAAATTTTGACCTACTCAACTAGAGCATAGGGTATACTCAACTACTTGTTGTAAGCACATATGTATGTGCACATTTTTACTCGCTGAACCCATAAAAGGGGTACTAAATCTGTGCAAAAGTATGTATCAGGTAGCAGGAGACATCTCCGACCCTATGTATCTATATATATGTATGTATACATATGTATAAAAGAGTTCAACCTCACTGACTGACTGATTGGTGACATTTGGGCAGCCCAAACGATAGAAGCTAGAATCCTGCAATTTTTACAGTACTTTCTAATTATAAAAGAAGTAAGAATGCTATAGTCGAGTATACCCGACTACAAAACTCCCTGTACACAGTTCAAATATTTCCGATCGCGTCTTCGTACACTTACACATACACAAAGACGCACACATACTTCAAGCGACAGCACAAGTAACAGCGCAAGCGAGCATTTGAAGTGGTGGCTGCGCTTCTTCTAAAAATTTCTAACAATAAGGTCACTGATGAGGATGCTTGGCAGCATCCGAAGTAGCGCTATATGACCAGCCAATACTTTTCATATCTACCTTTTTATATTAACCCTGAATTGTTGACGTCGAGCCTGTTAAATATTTCATTTACAAATTATACGTCGCTAAACACACATTCTATCAATAAGGGACGGCACGCCCATTCATTATGACAAACTAACTTCATTGTATCAACCTCATATTGAAACAAAAAACCAACTGACTGATCTGCATAGTTCAGCTAGTATCGAACTTACACTTGGACAAAAAAGCGAAGCTTTTATAAAGTGAAAAAAAAGTTCAATACAATTGGTTCTAATAATAATAAAAATGGAACTGTAAGGGTTAGAAACTTAGATAAAGGGATTAAGCTTTGGTGCGAACTTAGAATTTCAAATGGTCCTGTTGATGACAGTAATTAGTTCAAGCCGGGGTCGGACAGCAAGTGGGTCAGAGGTTAAGGCATCCGCCTTACAGACGGGAGCACTCGGGTTCGAGGCTAGCCGACTACTACTACAAGTTTGGACAAAAATTTCTAACAATAAGGTCACTGATGAGGATGTTTGGCAGCATCCGAAGTAGCGCTATATGACCAGCCAATACTTTTCATATCTACCTTTCTATATTATATTCACCCTGAATTGTTGACGTCGAGCCTGTTAAATATTTCATTTCTGATCAAGAATATATATACTTTATAGGGTCGGATATCTCCTTCTGCCTGGTACATACATTTGCACAGATTTAGTACCCCTTTTTACTCATTTTATGGGTACAGGGAGTAATTAGGTGGAACCGCCGAAAAAAATAGTTAAATATATATCGGGAAGTATAAGAAAATTGTATTTGAAAATAGTATGAAAATCTCGGTATGCGCCAGCTGCTACATAACAACGTGAAAATGCAAAAGAGATACAAATCTTTCTCTCGAATCGCGCTCTCTCGGCCTTAAAACTTATAAGTGCGACTGAAATCGCCATATTGCTTATGACTTTCAGACTCTACCTAGCCTTGCATTCGATCTACGGTAGATGGCGCGATGCTGCTAACATGTGTTTGGCGGGTAATCCTTTAGTATAGCGCCCCCATATAAAGACTACGTCAAAATGTCTGATTTTGGTCTTAAACGACAAGTCGCAAAATTAGAAAGCAAATTCTGTCGGCGGAACAAGACTTTATAGTCGAAATAATGAAATGAACGCAAATAAATGTTGTCCGATATGCGTATATCGACACGATAGGTGTTGTCTTAGTGTTCTAAAACATCAAATAATTACCAGAGTTGCCAGACAGGTAGATATAGAACCGCACAAATTTGAATTTGTTAATAATAGTTTAAAATAAAATGTGAATACGCCGCTTAAAATAACAAGCACGATTTATCGCTTCTCGGCCTTAAAACTTACAAGTGCGACTGAAATCGCCACATTGCTCATGTCTCTCAGACTTTGCCTATGCTTTGCTATCGATCTACGGTAGTTGGCGCGCTGCTGCTGGAGTCAATTATTTCTGTTATAGTACTACGATTTGGTTAATTTTAATCATTTAAGTTTAATATAATGCGAATGCTTCTGGGCTGATTTACTACAAAATAACATTATTATTATTATTATGTAGGGAGTCGGAACAGCTGCATTCGCATTATCGATAGTTGATCGGTTTGCCATAAATGTGGTGGTCGGTTGATATTTGTTAGTACCAACATGTAATAAGTTTGCCGCCAATTATAAGACTTGATTTTTCGCTGACAGCGGTGCACATTTTCGCTGTGCACGGCACTTACGCAATGCGATAAATGTGGGGTATGTGGTATGTGGGGCGTTATGTGTTTACTATGGAAATAATTGTTTTAAAAGTCTTCACTTGAATTAAGTACAGACTTTTTACCACCCTTCCGATATTTTCTGGTTGTTAGTATTATTCTTCTAAGTTCATCTACAATATTTTAAAGGACTACGCCCACCCGGCTAGAAATGGGGGTCAACGTCAAATGAGTGAGAGTATTTGTTTAGTTACATCGGCTTCAAAAGTCATTGTCACAGCCCTACACAACAAATCATGATACATTTGACTCAACTATTTGGTTTCCACGGGAGGGAAAATTGTGATAATTTATTTTTGTGTATTTCTTACGGTTGACGAAAGTAGACAAATTCAACATTGCATTATGTGCAATCTAATTATTTCGCCGGGCAAGACCGAGGTATTTCCACCTATAAATAATAAATATTTATAAGCATTGAAAATTTAATGAAATCTACTTATATATAGTTAGGAAATGCGAGTAACGCCGCGGGTAAAAGCTAGTATGTATAATATATGTATGTAAACAAATGCTGTAGCTGCCTATCCATTTAGTATAGCAAAACTTAACATTTTATTTCCGATAAGCAGATTCCAAAAACATGACAAAGTGACCATCCGGCAGGGCATTCTGCTGAGCCAAATGCGCAAGAGTCAACGAAGGTATACGCCAATATTTCCGAACCTTCTAAACGAACACAAAAATAACAAATTTGCGATACGAAGACTGCTACCATGAGCAACAGTTGATGAGCGACCTCATGTCAAGGAACATTAATACAAAAGCAACCTCATTGACATTTCGGCAGGGTATCCAAGTAGAACCGAGTACTCAAGATTCACGAAAGTATAAGAAAGTATTGATAAAAGTTACTCCCATTAGTGAATTAACACTAGTCAATTACACTATCTCTCTTAAGGCAAGGGTCAGTATTAACCAATTCATAGTGAACCCATGCTCAAACAACCGAGATGTGAGACGGCTAACTATCAGCATTATAAGTTGTTGTGCCGAATGGTATGCAACAGTTTTCCAGTCGTTCCGGTCTCCCACCTATTTCCAAGCTCCTGTTAACGTGTCATGTTAAATAGGACATGTTAACAGCCTCCTGTTAAATCTACTTTTTGTCATTCTAAGTAACAGCTTTTCAAGTGTCGCACGCGCCAACCTAGTTCCATTCTAAATAAAGTGCCATATTGTAATTAATATATTCAAACGCGTTTTATTGAGAACATTCTCTATCCCCAATTTCTGCACCACCACCACATTAAGAAATCCGGAATTCCAGCGCCCCCACATTTTCATGGTCCTTCGAGTCGGATTTTTTAAAAAAAAAAAAAGATTAACTTTAATCTGTCCGCTCGCCCCAGTTCTCAACGTTGGAATTTCAAACCCAAAAGTTAAGTGCAACAATACATTTGTATTATATTTTTGATATTGGCGGGTGCGTCCAATTTTCCGTGTGAATTTAGTGGATCAAACGATCGCCATTTTGGTACAACGTTTGTACATACATACATTGTAAGTACAAGCATTGTAATTACATACATTGTGAGTACATACATCGTCGTTTGACTTCACTATTTTCGATAGCTAGGTGTTTGTAATTACATATTTTTACACACCGATTAGCTCTTCCAATTGGGCTATACCGGGCATATAATCCTCCCCGCCAATTATTTCCAAATTAATGTGCAGAAAATTGCACACTATAAAATAATTAAAAATAATAAAATACCAGAAAGTATACGTGCAAGAATTTATTTTAATTTTCACACTAAACAAAGTGTATACACATTGCATTTTCTTACACACATATCCTAACATACACTACAATTTACATCTACAAACACACATTGCATTTTTACACACATACATTCCAATATATATTATAATTAACATCTAACATCGATCATTAACATCGAAGGAATAAATACAGACTCAGTCAGTTCGAAGCAAAGGTCAACGAAGCGACAAATCCAGCTGTCTCGCTCTTCACACTACAAGTAAGACGAGACCAAGTAAAAACTTTATGGGAATAAGTAGAGAGGGAGTATGAGCTTTGCTCCAAAGCACAAAGCCTAGGCTTACATCCTCTACGGAAGTGCCGCCGTTTCCTGCGATTGGGCGCCGAAAAGCGTCTCCGAGCAGTACTCGTCAATAAGTACTGCTCCAATTGCCTGGCGCACCAACATTCCGGTGACTCATGTAGAAGCGGAGATCGATGCCGCATCTGTCAGCAGGATCACCACACGCTGCTGCATATCCGGCTCGAAGGACCAATGTTGTGGTGGGCTGGATCACTTTAATTTCTGTAGGCAACATCCAAAAAAAAAACACTTTCTTCTTTTTCTAAAATTGTATTTTTATTAGGCACTAGGCAACTTCTCTGCTTCAATGCAATTCTTATAAGACCGAGCGGAAATAAAAATAATGCTTACCTTACAGTCTTAGGAAACAAGGTATCGCTCCTTTTTTCTCGTGAAGGCCAGTTTATTATGGGTATTCCCGCGATCTCGTGAGACACCTGACTGGTGTGAACATTCCGCCCCCCTTGCAATACTGCAGAATTGCAATAAAGCAATGTGGACGGAAGGGGGCAGATCGAAGCTCACTGTGGACAAGTCCCGGACAGGATCCAGCCGAAAACGGTGCGTTGGGCCACGGGTAAGCCGTCTTCGCTGGCTATGAACCCTGGTTGGATGATGGAGGGATACTGGTCCGCTCCGAGCACTACGGAGACTGACCCGGGGAGAAAGAACCGGTCATCCGCGAGTTGGATGTCTTGCAGCTTGGCCCGTACCTCGTCCTTCACCGGTCTGCTCGGAGTATATATTTGAAGACCTGCTTCAGCCTTGAAAATTACGTCCAACCTCAGATCCGGGTTGGTTTTGGAGCTGATAACGGCGCTGCAGATCTCTTCGTCTCCAACTCGGGTTGTTGACAGCTTGAAAGCGGCTGCTAGCGAAGAATCAATGCGGCTGACTGATGTGCAAGGATCGATTAGGGCTCTGACGTCGAAACGCTTCTCGCCACAGTCAAGCACTACAATGGCCGTTGGGAGAATGTTAGTCACTTTTGCTTGGACTATCGTCGCTAATGATGGACACTGCGGCTTGCTGACCGGGGCGAATCGTTGGCAACTATTTGCGGTGGATGAAGACCGTGAGCGCAATGTGCATCGCGTTGACTCAGTGCTAGATTGTGAGTTCAACCGGTGCGGCGAACGATTGGGTGCCTGGCGTTGCGGTGACGGGTTTCGTCGTGCCTGTTTGCGGATATGCAGCAGCATGTGGTGATCCTGCTGACAGATGCGGCATCGATCTCCCCTTCTACATGAGTCACCGGAATGTTGGTGCGCCAGGCAATTGGAGCAGTACTTATTGACGAGTACTGCTCGGAGACGCTTTTCGGCGCCCAATCGCAGGAAACGGCGGCACTTCCGTAGAGGATGTATACCCCGGCAGATTCGGCAACGGAAGGCTTGAATTCCTTGGGTACATCTGCGCTCGGGTGTCAGTGATGCTGGTCGACGTGGTGCCATCTTCTTTGGAGCTATGTCAATGACAAAACAAACATTATATTAATTTAAATGGACAAGCTATAACATTGAACACGCCATTTGGTTAGGATTCGGGAGTCTCTGGTTTTTGGATCTGGGGATTGGATTCTATAGGAAGGAGTACAAGTTTGGCTACTGGCCTCTTGATGACTCCGCGTGTCGTCGGGATGTCAACCACTCGTACATTGGAATCCGATCCTGGATATGTGCGTTGGACACGTCCGAGGCGCCATTCATAAGAGGGTATATTGTCCTCCTTGACAATAACCATGTCGCCGATCTGGAGATTCCGCATAGACTCTTGCCATTTGTTGCGTTTGTGCAATTCCATGAGCTATTCCTGTTTCTAACGCTGACAGAACTGTTGGTTCAGTGCCTTCAAGCGTCGCCACCGATTTAGGATTGATAATGCTGGTTCACTTATTTCTGGCTCGGAAATGGAGTGCATGGGGGAATCGATCAGGAAATGACCGGGAGTTAAAGCGACCAAATCGGTAGGGTCCTCGGACATTGATGAAATGGGCCGGGAGTTGAGGCAGGCTTCTATCCGACAGAGAAGGGTGGAAAGTTCCTCAAACGTATATTTTAGGCTTCCGGTGGTTTTAAAGAAGAGAGTTTTGAAACTCTTCACTCCCGCTTCCCAAAGACGTTGCACTGGGAGGATTGGAATGCCAGGATATATTCTGGTGGCTATAGGCGGAGGTGACCTGAGCTCGTGTAGCGTCCAAGAATTCCCGCGAGAGGATTTTGGAAGTGCCAACGAAATTTGTGCCGTTATCAGAGTGCATTTGAAGTGGGCAACCTCTCCTGGAAACGAAGCGAGCAAAGGCCGCAATGAACTTTTCGGATGTCAGATCGGAGGTGGCTTCTAAATGGATCGCCTTCGTGCTGAAACACACGAATACACACACGTACCCTTTAGTTATGAGATAATCTCCTCCCGTATAGTGTTTGATTTCAAATGGCCCCGAAAAGTCTACGCCAGTGTAAGTGAACGGTCTGGAATATGTACTTCGTTCCGTGGGTAGTTGGCCCATTAGTTGATTTTGGAGTCTCTTCTTATGGACTGTGCAGACCCTGCAAGCATTGTGAATCTGCCTTGTCAGATTACGTAGCCTCGGAATCCAATACTTGGCGCGAATGAGGCGGACCATTAACTGACTTCCCCCGTGTAGCGAGATGCTATGTGTAAATTGGATAAGGAGGCGGGTGAAAACGCAGGAATATGGGAGGATGATCGGGTACCGTTCATCATAGCTTAGCGAGGCGGACGCACTGATCCGTCCACACGCTCTTATAATTCCGTGGCGATCAAGGTAAGGGTTTAAATTAAGGATGTTGCTTGACTTTGGAATTATTTGTTTGTCGCGCAAGCATTTATATTCGTTTGGATACGCAAATCGTTGCGCATTAATTGCAAGAAGTGGCTGCGATTCAGCTAACTCACTGTTGGTGAGTTCTGTTGGGAATTTAACAGCGGACCTTTGACAGCGTTTGAGGAACCGGCGTACGTATGAAATCACACGCAGCGCTCTATTGAGCTTTGAGAAACGTTCAAGGAAATCGAATTGCAATGGAATCTTTGCCAGATGGGTTCTAATATGACGTTGTTCCTCATTTGTTTCAGGGCCTAGCTCGTGCTGAGATGGCCATTGATCCTGCGGTAGCCGTAACCATTCTGGTCCCTGCCACCACAAAAGATTGGAAATTAAGTCGAAAGGTGACACTCCTCTGCTGGCCAGATCTGCAGGATTATCCTCGGAGCGAACGTGACACCAAGTACCACCGTGTGTTGCTTGTGTGATCTTCGTCACTCGATTGGCAACAAAGGTTGTCCATTCACACGATGGTTTGTTCAGCCAAGCTAGGACAATAGTGGAGTCTGTCCAAACAAAAGAGTTGTGGATTGCACTAGGAAGTTGGGGAAGTAGTGATGAGGATAATTCACCGAGTAGGACCGCTCCACACAGTTCTAAGCGTGGCAAGGATATAGTTTTCACCGGAGCTACTCTGGTTTTTGCCGTAAGGAGGTGGACGGATATATGTTCATGCCATTCTATGCGGATGTAAATTGCAGCGCCGTAGGCTCGTTGGGATGCGTCACAAAAACCGTGATACTGCCTTTGGCTGAAAACGAATCCACCGGGGAATACGGACGTTTCTAATTGACGGATAACTGCTGATGAAGTCTTTCCACGTTCGGTTAAGTTCCTCTGGCAATGAATCGTCCCAACCTATTCCGTGGAGCCATATCTCCTGCATAAACATCTTCGCCCCGACGATGATTGGAGCCAGCCATCCTGCCGGGTCGAATAACTTCGCAATCTGTGACAGGACCTCTCGTTTCGTGAATGATTGCTTTGAGAGTAAAGGAGAAGGGGCGAAGAAGAATTCGTCAGTATCCGCTTGCCAGCGAATTCCCAAAGTTTTGGCAACACTGGACTCTTTAATCTCGAGAAAGTCTTCTCGTAGCAGATGATCCTTTGGAATATTTCTCAGTACACTTTTAGTATTTGCTGTCCATTTTCTGAGCGGAAAGCCAGCAGAGTCAAGCGCATCTCGATGTTCCTTAATGGCGGAAACTGCTTCTTGCTGGGTGTGAGAGCCCGCTAAAACGTCGTCAACATACATACTGTTGAGCAGGATTTCACTAGCTTTGGGGAGTTTACTATGAACGTCACTGGCAAGTTGTTTCAACACACGAATTGCGAGGAAGGGGGCACAGTTTACACCAAATGTGACTGTGCCGAGCTCATAGTCACACAGCTCACCAGTTTGGTTGCGAAAAAGAATTCTTTGGAAGCGTGTATGTTGATGAGCCATTCGGATTTGCCGATACATCTTAGTGATGTGCAAGGATCGATTAGGGCTCTGACGTCGAAACGCTTCTCGCCACAGTCGAGCACTACAATGACCGTTGGGAGAATGTTAGTCACTTTTGCTTGGAGTATCGTCGCTAATGATGGACACTGCGGCTTGCTGCACTAGCACTAGCAGTGACTTCACGGCAATGCAAGCCAAGTATGAATATTCATACGCGGTTTATGAACGCTGTGCTGCTCAACTCAGTGAGCAAATTGAAAATGCAGCCTTAAACAGACAAGCGGCCCAGCCTCCTTCCAATTTCTCCATGTCCAGAGGATGTAGTCTCCCGCCATGCGATACAGAAATCTTTAGTGGAGATTATCTGCGCTGGCCCACGTTCCGAGACTTGTTCACGGCAGTCTACATAAGCAATCATAGACTGACCCCCGTTGAAATATTGTTCCATTTGAATGCAAAAACAAGTGGTGAAGCTAAAGCAATTGTTTCAAAGTCTCCGCTGACAAATGATGATTTTCAATCAGCATGGACGAGCCTGACGGACAGATTTGAGAATAAAAGACTGTTAGTCAACAGTCAACTCAAAATCCTTTTTAATCTGACGTCAGCATCCCAAGAATCTGGTGCCACTTTAAAAACTCTTCAAGGCACAATCCAAGGCGGTCTAACGGCTTTGGACTTATCCAATATCAGTATAGAGAATTGGGATTGTGCGCTCGTATTCCTATGTTCTTCTAAACTGCCTAAGCTCACGCTATCACTCTGGGAACAATCGCTCCATAACAAAACGGCGATTGAAGATATAAGGCCCAGCACAAGCGTTCAACCAACAGTCACCTCATCCAGGAAGGATCCTAATTCCAAAAGAATTAATTCCTTTGAGGCTAAGGTGAATGTTAGCTCCCAAACTTGCAAGCTCTGCTCAATGGTAAATCATCCAATCCGTTTGTGCCCACATTTCCTCCAACTGCCTGTCAATGACAGAGCAGCTTTCATCAAGCAGCAAAAATTATGCTTAAATTGCCTTGCCAGAGGGCATCAATTGAAAGATTGCACCAGTGCGCATAATTGCTTCACGTGCAAGGGTCGCCACAATACGCTTCTGCATCGTGGTGGCACCCCCAAAACGCCCTCTGCGCCTTCTCCTTCCGCTCCTCAAGTAATACAGTCCACTTCTCCTGGTCAGCATGCCAATGTTCAAAGCTATTGCGCCACAAACATTCAGGGCATGCTCCTTGGCACTGCTGTGATCAACATATGCCATTTGGGTAGCAAATATTCAGCGCGCGCTAATTGACACCCGCTCAGAGGCAACGTTTGTCTCTGAGCGCTTATTCAATCGCATAAAGCTACCATTCCAACCCGTCCAAGCACATGTTGCGGGTTTAAATAAAGCCATATCAGCTAACCCGCAAAATCTATGCCACTTCAGCATTAGCTCTCCTACAAGACCTCGAGTTCAAATCGAGTCGTCCGCCTTTGTGCTTAGGGAACCTACCCTCGCACATATATCCGCAAAGTCTACTCAAAGACCCGACATACCAATAGCTGACCCCACGTTCTATAAGAGTTCGCAGATAGATGTGCTTATCGGTGCAGACATCCTCCCATCCATCCTTCTAGGCGGCTCTTATCCCAATATTTGTGGCTCATTACTAGGCCAAGAAACCATTTTTGGATGGATTTTGACAGGCCCTGTTGCCAAGGTCACTAGCACATCGATCTCATCATTCACTACCCGGATCTCGTTCAGCCCCGAACATCACCTCGACAAACTTCTCCCAAAGTTTTGGGAGGTGGAGGATATCCCAGTAAGAGTCACAAATGAGTCCGATTCCTTTTGTGAAGAGAACTTAAAAATACGACCACTAGAGCTGAAAACGGAAGATATAGTGTCACTCTCCCATTCAAAAACCTGAATCAACTTAAAGTAGGACATTCAAGGTCAATCGCACTGGCTCAGTTCCTGAAGAACGAAAATCGTTTGAAAAAGAACATTCCTTTAAAAGAGTAGTACGACTCCGTGATTCAGGAGTATTTGGACTTGGGTCATATGAAACAAGTCCCTCCAACTGACGGTGATAATTTCTATCTTCCACACCATGCAGTCTTTAAGCCCGAAAGTACCACAACAAAGGTACGCTTTTGTTTTAACGCCTCCTGTCCATCCTCAAATGGAAAGAGCTTAAATGACATTCTTCATGCCGGTCCAGTCCTTCAGTCAGATCTGACAGTGCAGATCTTAAAGTGGCGTTTCTTTCGGTATGCCTTCAAAGCCGACATCACAAAGATGTATCGACAAATCCTTGTTCAGCCAGAACACACACCCTATCAAAGAATCCTTTTGCGAACAAAGGACTCTGAGCTTCGTGACTTCGAGCTCAACACAGTGACATTTGGTGTCAACTGTGCTCCCTACCGCCAAAAATTACATGTATGTCGATGATGTGTTAGCAGGAGCTCACACAAAGTCGCAAGCAATCTTGGCCATTGCAGAACTTCGCAAGGCTCTCGAATCGGCAGGTTTTCCACTTCGCAAATGGACTTCTCACGAAAAAGATCTGTTGAAAGACCTTCCAAAGGACCATTTACTCCGACTCGACTTCCTATAAATCGAGGAAACCAGTGTGGCTAAAACGCTAGGTATCAGATGGCTAGCTGTTAGCGACGAATTCTATTTCTCGCCTTCTCCAATTGAGCAAAAGCAATCAGTCTCCAAACGCGAAGTTCTTTCGCAGATTGCTAAACTTTTCGATCCAGCAGGATGGTTAGCTCCATTTATAGTAATAGCCAAAATATTCATGCAGGAAATTTGGCTGCAACCTTGGGCTGGGATGACCTCCTTCCTAAAGATCTCATCAAGCGACTTTCTCACCGGCTACCCGCATCTTCAACGAATCCGTATCCCAAGGTGGATACAATTCACTCCAGGTAGTTTCACGGCTTCTGTGACGCCTCCCAAAATGCGTACGGAGCTGCACTTTACGTGCGCATTGTCGAAGATGAACAAATATCCGTCCATCTCTTTGCAGCCAAGACCAGAGTCGCTCCAATTAAAACCATTTCATTGCCATGTCTAGAACTATGTGCGGCGGTCCTTCTAAGCGAACTCTCAACGGCTCTACTTCCACAGCTACCAGTTGAGAGTTTCGATTCCTATTTCTGGACAGACCATCGTGTTAGCTTGGCTAAGAAAACCCCCAGTAGGGGACTGTCGTCAATCGACTTGGTTGACAATCTCCTTTGGTGGCAAGGCCCCGATTGGTTACCCAAGATCAGTGGCCATCGCAGCAGGTGACACCACTAGAGACTAATGAGGAGCAACGCCCCATTAGAAGCCACCATGCCAAAATCCCTACAAGTTTCGATTTGCTAGACCGATTTTCCAAGTTTGATAAAGCTCTTCGTATCATAGCCTACGTGCGCCGTTTCATATCACGTTGTCGTCACTCAACAACACAATTTCCACTTGACCTCAGCGACAGTGAAATAACTGATGCTCAGCAAGCTCTTGCAATTGGCACTCAACGCTCAGCGTATCCAATCGAGTGCAAATCGCTGCTTAATAAAAAGCAAATCACGAAAACGAGCAGCATTCTAAATTTGAATCCGTTCCTTGACAAGCATGGAATCGAATGGCATCCAATCATCCTCCCCTACTCGTGCGCATTTGCTCGTCTGCTTGTCGGATTCACACATCGCATATGCCTTCATGGTGGAAGCCAATTAATGATTCGCCTCATTCGGGCTAAATACTGGATTCCGAAATTGCGAAATCTCACAAAACACATCCAAACTACTTGTAAGGTCTGCATAATCCACAAGAAGAGACTGCAGACGCAGCTGAAGGGTGAATTACCCACAGAACGCAGTACCTTTTCAAGACCCTTCACGGACATCGGCATTGACTTTGCCGGACCCTTTGATGTAAAGAATTACACAGGACGTGCATGTCTTATAACAAAGGGGTACGTGTGTGTTTTCGTATGCTTCAGTACCAAGGCGATTCATCTATAAGCCACCTCTGATTTGACATCAGAGAAATTTCTTGCTGCTTTCGCTCGTTTCGCCTCCAGACGGGGATGTCCCTGCAAATTCATTCCGATAATGGAACTACCTTCGTAGGTGCCTCCAAGGTTCTATCACGTGACTTTTTAGAAGCCACGCGATCTCAAATTACGTCCGTCTACAGCCAGCATAAATTAACATGGCGTTTTAGTCCCCCTAGTGCTCCTCATATGGGCGGCCTCTGGGGGGCCGGAGTGAAGAGCTTTAAAACGCTCTTCTACAAGTCCACTGGGGGCATGAAATATACGTTCGAAGAGCTCTCTACGCTCCTCTGTCGCGTAGAAGCCTGTCTCAATTCACGACCCATCTCTCCTATGTCGGAAGACCCCCCTGACCTGTTAGCATTGACCCCTGGCCATTTCCTAGTCAGCGGGCCGTTGCTATCCACAGCAGAGCCAGAAATAAAAGAGGCGGCTGAATCCATCCTCAACCGTTGGCGACGATTGAAAGCCATCAGCCAACAGTTTTGTCAACGCTGGAAGACAGAATACCTAATGGAGTTGCACAACAGAAATAAATGGCAACATCCCATGCGAAACATACAGATGGACGACATGGTCATTGTCAAGGAAGACAACCTACCATCGTCTGAATGGCGACTAGGCTGAGTCCAGCGCACGTATCCGGGGGCCGATACTCATGTCCGCGTGGTCGACATTTTGACCACGCGCGGGGTTTTCAAGCGGCCAGTTGCAAAATTAATCCTCCTTCCTACATGTCCCCCATTCCAAATTCCTGGTTCCAACTAACACGTAGCTAGAAGTCGGATAGAATAATACTAATAAAGCATCTCAACTTCATCGTACAGAACCATGACTCCACGTCCACAGGCCCAACAAGCGGAAGACAGACGCCTCCGAGGAACACGGTCTTTCCGGTGCCGAGTCTGTCGAGGAGTGCACGCGTTGCGCAAGTGTCAGCGTTTCCTGCGCCTGACCGCTGAAAAGCGTCTCCGGACAGTACTTATAAACAAGTACTGCCCTGTCTGGCGCATCAGCACTCAAAAGACTCTTGCCTCAGCGGAGCTAGGTGTCGCCGATGCCAGGCCGACCACCACACGCTCCACCACATCGACGATGCACAGGAGGGCAGTTCGCAGCCAGACCCGCCTCAAGAGCGCCCCACGCCAAAGGCCCGCAAGACGACTGCGCCAAAGAAGGGCGCCCCCAGCACAACAACCGTCCAGGCTCCCACGACATCCTTGATGTCGCTTTTGAAGCATAAGTCCATCCCTATTATGCCCACGGCGAGCCTGAAATTGTTAACAGGCAAGGGCACGTACGAAACGATCGCACTGATCGACCCGTGCAAGCCTGTCAGCGTCATCAGTGCATCACTGGCAAGGGCTTTAGGGCTGTCCGTCACCCGCATTGGTGAGGATGGCGCTTGCACGGCGTCGATTAGGTCCGCGAACTCCGACTTCAATCGCGAGGTCATTCTCAAATGCGTGCTGGAACTTAACGTTCGCACACCACCCAAGGCCATCCCAGAGCACGTGCGTGACAAATTCACCATCGTAGTGCAAGCTGCAACGGTTTCCATCGTATTAGGAGCCGATGTATATCCGGATATAATCCTGCCGGGATTGATTCCCAGTCAAGGGGGGTTACCACTGGCGCAGAACAGCACTCTGGGATGGATCCTCTCCGGGTCGTGCGCAAAATGAGCGGGTGAACGTCCAGTTTTGCAATCATATTGCAAGGGGGACGGAATGTTGCTGCCGAATGGTATGCAACAGTTTTCCAGTCGTTCCGGTCTCCCACCTATTTCCAAGCTCCTGTTAACGTGTCATGTTAAATAGGACATGTTAACAGCCTCCTGTTAAATCTATTTTTCGTCACTCTAAGTAACATGTTTTCAAGTGTCGCACGCGCGAACCAAGTTCCATTCTAAATAAAGTGCCATATTGTAATTAATATATTCAAACGCGTTTTATTGAGAACATTCTCTATCCCCAATTTCTGCACCACCACCACATTACGAAATCCGGAATTCCAGCGCCCCCACATTTTCATAAGTAAAAGAATTCCTCTGGAGCTTATAAGCAACGAATTCTGTTAGATGACCCACGTTGGGTGCCAAAAATTTGTAATAAAGTTTACTTTTACGTATCGATTCGCCTAAACGTACGACAACAGTTCAAAATCGCCGGTACTGTCCCCGACAACGCCAACAGGGTGAATGAAATTCAAGATAGACAGCGGGATGGGACCCTACTGGTGGTAGCTCATTTCGGGAGGTGGGAGTGGGTTTTGCTACTATCTTGAAACTCCTGTTGTGTACAAATTTTATTTTTAGAGTCCCTAACTTGGAGTCTAACTCCGAAGAAACAGCAAGCAATATAAACAGATCGGTTGATCCTTCGATCCTGCAAGTTCAAACCCGCATTTAAAGTAAATACGGCAGCTTCGTTTGCGGTAGATCCGATGGTTTTGGTAATACGGGGTCTATGGTGTTATTTGCCCCGAGAATGCGCTCTGTACCCACACAACCAATTGGACTTCCTGCGCTGACATTAAATTAAGCTATTGCGGCCATTAGGAAACGACGAAAATTTACTGACTCATTTTAATAAATTGTATATTCTTAAGGAAAATAATAAATGTATAATGTTCATTATAAGTTTCAGTTTAATGAAAACATTACTTAAAAGCTATATAACGGTTACTTATAATTCAAACGGTTTCTTCATTTCTGCGAATTACTGTAATAGATTTGTGTTCTTCACTTATTTATCTGATTGCATTTTTCCTATATCTATTTTAATTTATTTTTGTTTATTTTTTATTCATACCGAAAGTTAATTTTAATTATGCCTTGACAAATAGTTAAACTAATTTTTATTCTCAACGTGTGCGCATCAATACACATGACACTGTGTGCGTAAACCTTTGTGTGGAGCGGTAATAACATTCTAATCGAATACAAAAAATGTTCATATTTAACATATTATTGTAAAAATACTTTTACTATCTACTGTATGGCAGCGGAGTACTTAACTAGGCGGTCAGATATAATTACATTAATTAATGTTTAGGGGAATATCAAATAATTGCATAGTAATAAAAAACCATGGTGCGCATACTTCTTGCGGACACAGTCATAGCTTTCAAAGGATCGCAAACGGCAACTTAACAGATGATGGCTTTAGATCAAAAAAATATATGCATGTTGTTGGTTTTATATATTTATGTACTAGAAGTTAAGTTAAAGAGTAGCTGAAAATGTACTTATCAGGTTGATTCAATTTTGCCATCTGTATTATATTTTGTTTTCTTTATTTCTTTAACTCATTTTAAAATTGTATTTTTATTTTTGCTATTTGATTTAAGCGTATTGTTGTACGCCAATTATATCAACGCACAACGAACGCTGACTTGACATAGGTTTTGACTATTTATTCTAAGTTTATATGTTCAAGTAATATGAAAGTCACGACTGTGCCGTTGACTATGTCAATTTAGGTCCGCGAAAATTAGATAAAGGAATATAAAAGAAATCAAATCAAATCACTTACGTATGTTTGCGTGTACGAATATCCAGCGTTGGAGAGCTTTCCCACGAATGGAGATTTATGTATGTATACTGTTGTCTGTGTATGTATGGTTATGTGTATGTGTGGAGGTTATGTAAAATTTTAGATAATGTGTAGAGTTCATTTCCTATTTTTTCTTTTTATGCTGTTAATTTTCTAGGCTTAGTCACATGATTTTGGGGTTCTTTGTAACAAACGTTTTATAAGTGTTAATTTATTTTCACCGCCACGTTGTCCGATCTGGCAACCTGCATAGGTAAAGCTTTTAGGGAAGACCTTTTAATCCCAACAACAACAGTCACTTTTATACGACCTCTAGGTCACCACTACGCATGTCTTTAACGCATTTACATATAGCCGGATTGATCGTTTTTTCTTATTTCACTGTACTTTTGTTTATTTATGCTAATTCACTAATTAATTAAAAATTAAAAATAATTAAGCGGCTGTGGGCAACTTTGCGCGAGCTTAACCTCTAGCGCAGAAGCTGACTTCCAATGGCAGGCAAACAAAAAAGCTTTCGCTCTGAGCTCCACTCAAAAGCTTTGTAGCAGAGGCGTGGGTACTTCTCCAAGCAGGGGGCTCAGTGTCGAACAGCACTCCAAGTAGCACAATGCATCCATACGAAACTGTACTCCCAGAAAAAAACGGTGCATTCACACCAGGGCTCACTGGGCTTGTCTAACTGCCAGTGACAGCTGTAATGACTGGTGTGGATGGATTAAATTTTAATTGGAGCTATGTCCAATACACACTCTAAGGACCAAAAAAAAACAATTGGTGCAATATTGATTGCAGAACATACCTTTGAGCGAGCGGATTGCAACCAACAAGTGATTGCCGGTGTGCAACTAGGAGGCCGCGACAGGCATTTCCGATTTTCGATGGGCGTTGAATATTTTATTCAAAAATCAGTTGGCACTTGCACTTTATGTACAATACAGTACGATACACTAGTTTATAAAACTTCCCAGATTACAAGCATTCGTAACCTCACACTGAATAGCAATGGCAGGGCTATCGTGGAATAGCAGCTGATAAGTCTGTTGATCGGCAAAGAGACTGACTGCAGCCACATGGCGAGCTTTTATAGTCCCCAATTTCAATGAGAGCAGCTTTGCATTTCGATTTTGGAATGCAGCTTGTAGCCCTGCATATCGATATTGGAATTCAGCTGCTAGCAATGCACTGATACTAACCAATGTAATCCTTTGCAGTACTGCTTTCTGCACTATAAAAAGGAGCATGCTACGACGCCGAGCTTTATTATCGCTTGAAGCCAATGCCTCTTAAACTGTATGCGATAAAACTATATCCACTGCAGGCAACATTCTTGAAGCAAACGGCGACCGTTACAGGAAACCAAATAGTTAATGATTTGTTGTGTAGGGCTGTGACAATGATTCTGAAGCCGATGTAGCTAAACAAATAGTCTCACTAATTTGACGTCGACCCCCATTTCTAGCCCGTGTCGACAGGTGGGCGTATTCCTTTAAAATATTTTAGATGAACTTACAAGAATAATACTGAAAAGAAAAAAATCTGTACTTAATTCAAGTGAAGACTTTTATAACACTTATTTCCATAGTTAAAACATAGCGCAACCCCACAATTATTGCATTCTGATTGCATAAGTGCCGTGCACAGCGAAAATGTGCACCGCTGTTAGCAAAAAATCAAGTCTTAAATTTGGCGGCAAACTTATTACATGTTGGTGCTAACAAATATCAACCGACCGCCACATTTATGGCAAACCGATCAACTAACGATAATGCGAATTCCGACTGTTGCTGTTCCGACTTCCTACATTATAATAATAATAATGTTATTGTGTAGTCAATCAGCCAAGCAGCATTCGCATTATATTAACAAAAAAGGTACATAACTAGTTGATAAGCCTAAATGATTAAAATTAACCAAATCGTAGTACTATAACAAAACTAATTGACTCCAGCAGCCGCGCGCCAACTACCGTAGATCGATAGCAAAGCAAAGACAGAGTCTGAGAGACATGAGCAATGTGGCGATTTCAGTCGAACTTATTATTTTTAAGGGCCAGAGAGCGATAAATCGCGCTTATTATTTTAAGAGGCCCAATTACATTTTATTTTAAACTATTATTAACAAATTCAAATTTGTGCGGTTCTATATCTACCTGTCTGGCAACTCTGGTAAATAATGGATGTTTCCAACACTAAGACAAACAACTATCGTGTCGATGTACGCATATCGGTCAACTTTTATTTGCATTCACTTCATTATTTCGACAATAAGGTTTTGTTCCGCCGACAGAATTTGCTTTCTAATTTTGAGACGCGTCGATTAAGACCAAAGTCAGACATTTTTACGTCGTCATTATATGGGGGCGGATTCACACATCGCATATGCCTTCATGGTGGAAGCCAATTAATGATTCGCCTCATTCGGGCTAAATACTGGATTCCGAAATTGCGAAATCTCACAAAACACATCCAAACTACTTGTAAGGTCTGCATAATCCACAAGAAGAGACTGCAGACGCAGCTGAAGGGTGAATTACCCACAGAACGCAGTACCTTTTCAAGACCCTTCACGGACATCGGCATTGACTTTGCCGGACCCTTTGATGTAAAGAATTACACAGGACGTGCATGTCTTATAACAAAGGGGTACGTGTGTGTTTTCGTATGCTTCAGTACCAAGGCGATTCATCTAGAAGCCACCTCTGATTTGACATCAGAGAAATTTCTTGCTGCTTTCGCTCGTTTCGCCTCCAGACGGGGATGTCCCTGCAAATTCATTCCGATAATGGAACTACCTTCGTAGGTGCCTCCAAGGTTCTATCACGTGACTTTTTAGAAGCCACGCGATCTCAAATTACGTCCGTCTACAGCCAGCATAAATTAACATGGCGTTTTAGTCCCCCTAGTGCTCCTCATATGGGCGGCCTCTGGGGGGCCGGAGTGAAGAGCTTTAAAACGCTCTTCTACAAGTCCACTGGGGGCATGAAATATACGTTCGAAGAGCTCTCTACGCTCCTCTGTCGCGTAGAAGCCTGTCTCAATTCACGACCCATCTCTCCTATGTCGGAAGACCCCCCTGACCTGTTAGCATTGACCCCTGGCCATTTCCTAGTCAGCGGGCCGTTGCTATCCACAGCAGAGCCAGAAATAAAAGAGGCGGCTGAATCCATCCTCAACCGTTGGCGACGATTGAAAGCCATCAGCCAACAGTTTTGTCAACGCTGGAAGACAGAATACCTAATGGAGTTGCACAACAGAAATAAATGGCAACATCCCATGCGAAACATACAGATGGACGACATGGTCATTGTCAAGGAAGACAACCTACCATCGTCTGAATGGCGACTAGGCTGAGTCCAGCGCACGTATCCGGGGGCCGATACTCATGTCCGCGTGGTCGACATTTTGACCACGCGCGGGGTTTTCAAGCGGCCAGTTGCAAAATTAATCCTCCTTCCTACATGTCCCCCATTCCAAATTCCTGGTTCCAACTAACACGTAGCTAGAAGTCGGATAGAATAATACTAATAAAGCATCTCAACTTCATCGTACAGAACCATGACTCCACGTCCACAGGCCCAACAAGCGGAAGACAGACGCCTCCGAGGAACACGGTCTTTCCGGTGCCGAGTCTGTCGAGGAGTGCACGCGTTGCGCAAGTGTCAGCGTTTCCTGCGCCTGACCGCTGAAAAGCGTCTCCGGACAGTACTTATAAACAAGTACTGCCCTGTCTGGCGCATCAGCACTCAAAAGACTCTTGCCTCAGCGGAGCTAGGTGTCGCCGATGCCAGGCCGACCACCACACGCTCCACCACATCGACGATGCACAGGAGGGCAGTTCGCAGCCAGACCCGCCTCAAGAGCGCCCCACGCCAAAGGCCCGCAAGACGACTGCGCCAAAGAAGGGCGCCCCCAGCACAACAACCGTCCAGGCTCCCACGACATCCTTGATGTCGCTTTTGAAGCATAAGTCCATCCCTATTATGCCCACGGCGAGCCTGAAATTGTTAACAGGCAAGGGCACGTACGAAACGATCGCACTGATCGACCCGTGCAAGCCTGTCAGCGTCATCAGTGCATCACTGGCAAGGGCTTTAGGGCTGTCCGTCACCCGCATTGGTGAGGATGGCGCTTGCACGGCGTCGATTAGGTCCGCGAACTCCGACTTCAATCGCGAGGTCATTCTCAAATGCGTGCTGGAACTTAACGTTCGCACACCACCCAAGGCCATCCCAGAGCACGTGCGTGACAAATTCACCAGCGTAGTGCAAGCTGCAACGGTTTCCATCGTATTAGGAGCCGATGTATATCCGGATATAATCCTGCCACTGGCGCAGAACAGCACTCTGGGATGGATCCTCTCCGGGTCGTGCGCAAAATGAGCGGGTGAACGTCCAGTTTTGCAATCATATTGCAAGGGGGACGGAATGTTGCTGCCGAATGGTATGCAACAGTTTTCCAGTCGTTCCGGTCTCCCACCTATTTCCAAGCTCCTGTTAACGTGTCATGTTAAATAGGACATGTTAACAGCCTCCTGTTAAATCTATTTTTTGTCACTCTAAGTAACATGTTTTCAAGTGTCGCACGCGCGAACCAAGTTCCATTCTAAATAAAGTGCCATATTGTAATTAATATATTCAAACGCGTTTTATTGAGAACATTCTCTATCCCCAATTTCTGCACCACCACCACATTAAGAAATCCGGAATTCCAGCGCCCCCACATTTTCATAAGTAAAAGAATTCCTCTGGAGCTTATAAGCAACGAATTCTGTTAGATGACCCACGTTGGGTGCCAAAAATTTGTAATAAAGTTTACTTTTACGTATCGATTCGCCTAAACGTACGACAACAGTTCAAAATCGCCGGTACTGTCCCCGACAACGCCAACAGGGTGAATGGAATTCAAGATAGACAGCGGGATGGGACCCTACTGGTGGTAGCTCATTTCGGGAGGTGGGAGTGGGTTTTGCTACTATCTTGAAACTCCTGTTGTGTACAAATTTTATTTTTAGAGTCCCTAACTTGGAGTCTAACTCCGAAGAAACAGCAAGCAATATAAACAGATCGGTTGATCCTTCGATCCTGCAAGTTCAAACCCGCATTTAAAGTAAATACGGCAGCTTCGTTTGCGGTAGATCCGATGGTTTTGGTAATACGGGGTCTATGGTGTTATTTGCCCCGAGAATGCGCTCTGTACCCACACAACCAATTGGACTTCCTGCGCTGACATTAAATTAAGCTATTGCGGCCATTAGGAAACGACGAAAATTTACTGACTCATTTTAATAAATTGTATATTCTTAAGGAAAATAATAAATGTATAATGTTCATTATAAGTTTCAGTTTAATGAAAACATTACTTAAAAGCTATATAACGGTTACTTATAATTCAAACGGTTTCTTCATTTCTGCGAATTACTGTAATAGATTTGTGTTCTTCACTTATTTATCTGATTGCATTTTTCCTATATCTATTTTAATTTATTTTTGTTTATTTTTTATTCATACCGAAAGTTAATTTTAATTATGCCTTGACAAATAGTTAAACTAATTTTTATTCTCAACGTGTGCGCATCAATACACATGACACTGTGTGCGTAAACCTTTGTGTGGAGCGGTAATAACATTCTAATCGAATACAAAAAATGTTCATATTTAACATATTATTGTAAAAATACTTTTACTATCTACTGTATGGCAGCGGAGTACTTAACTAGGCGGTCAGATATAATTACATTAATTAATGTTTAGGGGAATATCAAATAATTGCATAGTAATAAAAAACCATGGTGCGCATACTTCTTGCGGACACAGTCATAGCTTTCAAAGGATCGCAAACGGCAACTTAACAGATGATGGCTTTAGATCAAAAAAATATATGCATGTTGTTGGTTTTATATATTTATGTACTAGAAGTTAAGTTAAAGAGTAGCTGAAAATTTACTTATCAGGTTGATTCAATTTTGCCATCTGTATTATATTTTGTTTTCTTTATTTCTTTAACTCATTTTAAAATTGTATTTTTATTTTTGCTATTTGATTTAAGCGTATTGTTGTACGCCAATTATATCAACGCACAACGAACGCTGACTTGACATAGGTTTTGACTATTTATTCTAAGTTTATATGTTCAAGTAATATGAAAGTCACGACTGTGCCGTTGACTATGTCAATTTAGGTCCGCGAAAATTAGATAAAGGAATATAAAAGAAATCAAATCAAATCACTTACGTATGTTTGCGTGTACGAATATCCAGCGTTGGAGAGCTTTCCCACGAGTGGAGATTTATGTATGTATACTGTTGTCTGTGTATGTATGGTTATGTGTATGTGTGGAGGTGATGTAAAATTTTAGATAATGTGTAGAGTTGATTTCCTATTTTTTCTTTTTATGCTGTTAATTTTCTAGGCTTAGTCACATGATTTTGGGGTTCTTTGTAACAAACGTTTTATAAGTGTTAATTTATTTTCACCGCCACGTTGTCCGATCTGGCAACCTGCATAGGTAAAGCTTTTAGGGAAGACCTTTTAATCCCAACAACAACAGTCACTTTTATACGACCTCTAGGTCACCACTACGCATGTCTTTAACGCATTTACATATAGCCGGATTGATCGTTTTTTCTTATTTCACTGTACTTTTGTTTATTTATGCTAATTCACTAATTAATTTAAAATTAAAAATAATTAAGCGGCTGTGGGCAACTTTGCGCGAGCTTAACCTCTAGCGCAGAAGCTGACTTCCAATGGCAGGCAAACAAAAAAGCTTTCGCTCTGAGCTCCACTCAAAAGCTTTGTAGCAGAGGCGTGGGTACTTCTCCAAGCAGGGGGCTCAGTGTCGAACAGCACTCCAAGTAGCACAATGCATCCATACGAAACTGTACTCCCAGAAAAAGACGGTGCATTCACACCAGGGCTCACTGGGCTTGTCTAACTGCCAGTGACAGCTGTAATGACTGGTGTGGATGGATTAAATTTTAATTGGAGCTATGTCCAATACACACTCTAAGGACCAAAAAAAAACAATTGGTGCAATATTGATTGCAGAACATACCTTTGAGCGAGCGGATTGCAACCAACAAGTGATTGCCGGTGTGCAACGAGGAGGTCGCGACAGGCATTTCCGATTTTCGATGGGCGTTGAATATTTTATTCAAAAATCAGTTGGCACTTGCACTTTATGTACAATACAATACGATACACTAGTTTATAAAACTTCCCAGATTACAAGCATTCGTAACCTCACACTGAATAGCAATGGCAGGGCTATCGTGGAATAGCAGCTGCTAAGTCTGTTGATCGGCAAAGAGACTGACTGCAGCCACATGGCGAGCTTTTATAGTCCCCAATTTCAATGAGAGCAGCTTTGCATTTCGATTTTGGAATGCAGCTTGTAGCCCTGCATATCGATATTGGAATTCAGCTGCTAGCAATGCACTGATACTAACCAATGTAATCCTTTGCAGTACTGCTTTCTGCACTATAAAAAGGAGCATGCTACGACGCCGAGCTTTATTATCGCTTGAAGCCAATGCCTCTTAAACTGTATGCGATAAAACTATATCCACTGCAGGCAACATTCTTGAAGCAAACGGCGACCGTTACAGGAAACCAAATAGTTAATGATTTGTTGTGTAGGGCTGTGACAATGATTCTGAAGCCGATGTAACTAAACAAATAGTCTCACTAATTTGACGTCGACCCCCATTTCTAGCCCGTGTCGACAGGTGAGCGTATTCCTTTAAAATATTTTAGATGAACTTACAAGAATAATACTGAAAAGAAAAAAATCTGTACTTAATTCAAGTGAAGACTTTTATAACACTTATTTCCATAGTTAAAACATAGCGCAACCCCACAATTATTGCATTCTGATTGCATAAGTGCCGTGCACAGCGAAAATGTGCACCGCTGTTAGCAAAAAATCAAGTCTTAAATTTGGCGGCAAACTTATTACATGTTGGTGCTAACAAATATCAACCGACCGCCACATTTATGGCAAACCGATCAACTATCGATAATGCGAATTCCGACTGTTGCTGTTCCGACTTCCTACATTATAATAATAATAATGTTATTGTGTAGTCAATCAGCCAAGCAGCATTCGCATTATATTAACAAAAAAGGTACATAACTAGTTGATAAGCCTAAATGATTAAAATTAACCAAATCGTAGTACTATAACAAAACTATGTTGCATCGGGGTATGCCAAAATATCGAATACTTGGACAAAACGATAAAAGTCACCAAATGAAGTAGCCGTTAAGGTTAAATTTAAATAATAAGGGGAAATTATTTTTAAGATATTCAAGGTTAAAATAGTGAGGGCCCTTATGTTAGTGTCTCAGCTTACGCCTACGCACACAACTATGCGTGAGCTAGGAAACGAAACGGGCGTAGGTGAATACACTCGTTCGGCTCTGCAGCTCTGCAGCTAAGCGTGCAGATGATTCGACTTTAAAGCGGTCAACACAAGGTCGAGGAAACCGCAAGCGAGCAGACGTACCTACGCTGCAGGTGCGCCGAAAAATTTGAATTTTTCTACGGTTGTCTACAGTTTTTGTTCTGAGTAAATTTTTTTTTTGGTTACCGAACGAAAGTGGTGCGAAGTGCACGTTAACAAAGTTCAAGTGGTTTTTGTTCAACCCGAAAAGGTACGCATGCGCCTTATTTTGTAGGCAGTTTAATAGCCGATATACCTTACAGGTTAGGAACGCCATCATTCGGTGTGCTACACCAGCAGGGTGGCACAAGAGCCGTTATTTGCTCCGCTGTTTGACTAGAGAGCAGTTACGGGCTCTCTAGCTAGTAACATCTTGTGACAGTTCGGCCGTTAGTCCAGGGTCACTTCCTCCCCGAATTTTTGGAGTCTTTGGTGCCAATCCTGTTGAACGACTCGTCTCCCGGAGTATTGTTGACCGCTGCCTCAGCATCCACCGCAAGTCTGTCTCCAAGGGCCAGCGAAAGCCGCGAGGAGCAACTCGAATATCCCAAAAATAACCATAAGTATACGGTGAACCGATCTCAGAGTCGTCTTCTGCAAGTGTTGGGTCAAATTGACGTTAATTGACTTTGTAATGATACAAATGCGCAAGTCTTAGTGTTGTTGTTTACCTTGCTTGAAACAGCCGCTGATCGTTTTGGGTTGTGGAACGTATTGGCAGACACGATACAACACAAAACGAAACAGCTGTTGTTGAGCGCTGCGCGCTTTGACTTTGTATGAATTAAAATTTTTGGATTTTGCGATAGCTAATTGTTAACGTAACTTAAATAGCGATATATGTTGTATATAGGCTAATGATATCCCTTGCCAACGTCTTGTAAGTCGGACACCGAGTAACTTTGTATTTTAGTACGTTATTACGTACACACACATAAAGGCAATGTACTTATAAATTTGTGTCTTCCTAGCAGCTCTTCGTATCGTCAACGTCATCTTGGGCCCACGATAACTACAACGACAACGTAAGATCCCAAAAAGCAGCTGTGTGAGTAGTATGAATCGAAAGTAAACAAATAAGTACATATGTAATGAACCTTTATGTGTGTGTGTAATTGCGCACTTACCCATTGTAAAATGCAATTTTGATTTCGGCGATTTTTTCCACATTCTTGCCGGTATCCACTTGCAATATGTATTAGCAAGTCCTTATTAATGTACTTAAGTTGCCTTGAGCAAAAGATTCTTGAATTGTAATGCCCTTAAGACTAATTTAAATTAATTTGAAATTGCCAAAATCGCTTGAAAATTTGAACACTTAGGCCCAGTGTGACCAGTGTCTAGCGACGTAAAGTTGCCGTAGTACCTTAACATTAGTATAACATAATCATGTTCCTCGGCTGTTAAACCAAATCTTCGTTAATTTTAAAATTCTTAAATAATGTATTTTAGCACTTAAGTAAATGTTCGTTCTTATTCATGAAATTATATGCTAAGTATGGAATTTGAAATGGAGGCTTAAATCTTGTGATGGAGGGGAGGGATTGTTTACCAATGCTGGAATAGGTGCCATCATCTGTTGTTATAGGGTGGTGTCTTAAAATTATGCTTAGCACCACAGGATGGGCGGGAACGCTATGGCAATAACAACTACTGCCACGATTATATACTGAACGTTTGTTTGTATTTTTGTTGTATTGATGATTTCTGTTTTTTTTGTAGTTTGGTTAGTGATGTGTAGATTTGGTGGTGTTGTGATTGTTCGTGACGGCGGGCACGGGTGTACCCACCCCTAACGAGAGAGTATCTGGCTGGCCGGCGCTGCCCACTGAGAAACACCTGTCACGTAACAATATGGCGCCCAATTGAAATGTTGCACGGTGTTGCTGGAGGAGCAACATCGATGCAAAATTCGCAATAAATAAATAAAAACGCAATATTACGAAATCTCGCGAAATGGGTCTGCCGGTTTGGGTCTTTCGAACGGCGTGGCTTGTTAGGAGCCAAGACTCGCTGCAATTGCACGCTTGAAGGAAGATCTGAGCGGCATTTCTTTAATTTAGGGATCAGGATAGGGATTAGATAGGGCTTGGAGGCTGATGCTACTTATTTTAGTAAGCATACATTGCTCCAATATTATCATGTTTTTTTTTTGTCATGTATCGTTCACGTCACTAAGAGTGCCTGTGTGTCGTCGCCGCTTATTATTAGTAGGTGATTCGCCGCAGTGCACATTGCCTGGTGGAAACTGTGATATGAACGAGTCTGTGATAGAGAAAATTGTGATATAGAGTAGGGATAGATTATAGGAAAAGGTTAATTGGTCTATTTAGTATTTTTGTAGTCATTTTTTTGTTTTTTTTTGTGCAATTAATCGTTTTGTTTCTTGTTCGTTGTCGTCACAAGTCTGGTTTGAGATCTGAGTGTCCCGTGAGATCTAAATAGTCTCACGCGTTGCAATTCGGGGTCAAAGCAGAAAGTTGAGGACACAAGTCTGAAGAAATTTAACTGATTAGTCGGAAAGGGTTCGGAATCTTGACTATCGGTCATCCACCAGTGGGATGACCAGAATAGTCGACATCAAACCCAGAAAAGTTCAGTATACAGAGTCGAATAGCGTGGAACAGAATGATGGCATTCCGCATAGTGTATAATCCTCTCCCCTCCTTAGTTTTATGGATTATTGTTTAATCTTGTGGAAATTTTGTGGTGAAACGTATTGTGAGTTCGGGTTATTGATATTTTTGTTTGGAGTAAGAGTTTTTTGGATAGGTTATAATTTTGGGTATTTAAGATATAGATAAAGTTTATTAAGATGGCATCTGGTGGTGATAGGAGTGACCATGGTCACCAAACGCGCTCAAGGGGGGCACCTGTGGATGACGCGTCTTGGGGTGATGACGACGGGGGTGAACCGCTGCCACCATTGCAGATCCATAAGGGACTGCCTCGTACTCCGACAAGAGTCAAACAGGTTGCTGGTTTTCAGGAGTTACCACCAGTGTTAGGATCGGCTGAGAAGTCGGCAGTAAATGCCGCGTTGGCACAGGCTCACGCCACATACAGGCAGTCCTTATCGGATGGGGTCAGTGACGGGATTAGGGATGAGATTAGGACAGGTATGCAGGAGATGATGCACTTGCTGAATGAGGTGCTTCGTCCGCTAACAGAGGCCCTAACTAAAACCTCCAGTAGTCAGCCACCTCCGCCACCTCAGTATAGGCCAGGCCTCCTTAAGCCCTTGCAGCCAACACAAGTTGAGTCTATGTCGGCTATGCCACTAAATACAGGGGCTATACCCAAACGAATGGCGAAAAATATGTTTTCGGGCCAGTCGCCTCCCCTGATAGACGAGCCTAACGCTGAGGCAGATCTGATTAGCGAATTAGCACTGGACGAGCAGCAGAGGGCACGCCAGTGGCGTAATCCGTTGTCGGGTCATAGACCGGTAGAAAATCGTGGGGAGACTGACGTGTTACAAGACGAACACATCTATACCAACTCCTACGATCGAGTAAATCATTCGTGGAGGGTGGATAGATGGGGAGTGTCGTTTGATGGTAACAGCAGTCAGTCTTGTATTGAGGATTTTGTATTTCGAATTGAGTTTCTGCAACATCAGAATCGCTGTCCATGGAGCGAGATACTGCGTGGATTCCATACCCTGTTGTCAGGCAAAGCCAGAGACTGGTATTGGCTACACGTCAGACAGTCGAGAGTGGACAGTTGGCCGATTTTGAGGAGGGCTCTTATCGACAGATTTCGAGGTCCGTGGTCAGAACATGACAGGATGCACGAATTGCTGAAACGCGAGCAACAGCCGGGAGAAGTCGCTGATGATTATATTCATGCCATGCGACAGATTTCGTCGCGTTTACAGAAGCCACTTAGCGACCGACACCTAGTGAAAATTGTTAAGAAGGGTCTGCGCGAAAATCTAGCCAGGTATATATACGCCATGGATATATATACGGTAGATCAATTGCGAGACGAAGCTCGTGAGGTAGAGGCCAGTTTTGGAAGGCGACATAGCCGACCGTCATATGGTGACTCCACGAGATACCCTGTAGCGAAGAAATTGGTAAACGAGCTAGAGGTCGAGCCCGAAGAGATGGTCGAAGAGGCACGACTCGAATCGAGACGTCAGAAGAGACCAGGTTGTTGGAACTGTGAGGAGTCCGGTCATGATTTTCGCGATTGTCCGTCCATGGAGCGGAAGCTATTCTGCTATAAAAATGGCTGTCCGGAAACTATTTCACCGAAGTGTCCGGAATGCTCGGGAAACGGCAGGGTGAACGTGAAAAAGATGGGCGACTCACGTTCGAAGATACAGTCCACGAAAGAGAAGGAGTAGATGAGAAGCCAGATAAAGTTTGTAAGGTTAAAAATTTAGGTCAGATTAAGGATAATATTAGGCATTTACCCATAGAGGATAGGATAAGGAAATATTTAGAAATTAGGAATAGGATATTCAACGTACGGCAATTAGATGGAATGCGAATGGTGACACGACGGGTAAAGAAGGCACGAGAACGATTTCGTCGTCGACGTACCGTGAAGCGTCAAGTTGTGGAGGCGGTTAGACGAGGTGGCCCTTCGGATTCACGGGTGTTTGCTGAAGTCTTAGTGGGTAGTCACACCGTAAAAGGGCTCTTGGATACGGGGGCGAGCGTTAGTTTGCTGGGAAAAGGAAGTCGGGAATTGATCGAAGAATTGGGAGTCCGAATGCAGCCATACGTATCGATAGTCCGAACCGCTGGAGGCGATGATCGATCGATCATCGGCCGAGTCGAGCTGCTGATAACGTATGCAGGACGGAACAGGAACATAACTTTCTACATATGCCCTTATCTGGAACAACGGGCCTACTTCGGAGTTGATTTCTGGCGAGCGTTCCAACTAGCACCAGCTATCTTAGGTCCCGAGAAACCCACCTCAGCCACAGCCAACTTGGACGAGTTGCTAGCCGTGTCGATGAAACACTATGGCGAAGAGGAGGAAGACGGAGAGGGTGAACCAGATTCGTGGGAGTTGTCGAGAGAACAAAGTGTAGAGTTGGAGGCAGTAAAGGGAGAGTTTTTGACTTTTGAACAGGCAGGATTAGGGAGGACCGCTATGGAGAAACACACTATTGAATTAGTTGAGGGTTCCCAACCGTTCAAAGATCGGCCTTATCCACTGTCACCAGCCATGCAGAAAGTCGTGGACGATGAAGTCGACAAGATGTTGGGTTTAGGAGTGATAGAAGAAAGTAATAGTCCGTGGAGTAACCGTACTACGGTAGTACGACGGCCGGGCAAAGATCGCTTCTGTCTAGATGCGCGTAAGCTCAACAACTTAACTGTGAAGGATGCTTACCCATTGCCCGTGATAGAAGGCATATTGTCTAGAATAGATCAGACTTACTACATCTCTAGCGTCGACCTGAAATTTGCGTATTGGCAAGTCGAGTTGGACGATAAAAGCAAGCCTTATACTGCTTTTACGGTACCTGGCAGGCCATTATATCAGTTCAGAGTCATGCCGTTCGGTTTGTGTAACGCAGCCCAAAGACTGGTACGTCTGATGGACAAGGTTATACCCATGGAATTGCGATCAAATATTTTTGTGTATTTAGATGATCTTTTGATCATCTCCCCAGATTTTCCAACTCATATAAAATATTTGAGACGCGTGAGCCGATGTTTAAGGGAAGCAAATCTGTCCATTGGTTTACAAAAGTCCAAGTTCTGCTTTAAAGCGTTAAAGTATCTCGTCTTCATCATTGGAGGAGGTATGCTTCGTATGGATCCGGAACGCGTCATAGCCATTAAACGAATACCTGTTCCGCGTTCGCGAAAAGAAGTTCGTGCTTTCTTGGGTACGGCGGGCTGGTATAGACGCTTTATTAAAGATTTTGCGATGATGGCTGTCCCTCTGACGGAGGCCTTAAGGAAAGATAATGCTAAGTTTGTGTTGAGTGAGGAGGCTGTACAGGCTGTAGAAAATCTAAAGACAGCCCTGACGACTGCGCCTGTACTCGTGCATGCAGACTTTTCACAAAGATTTTTCGTGCAGTGTGATGCGTCTCAGTTTGGAGTAGGGGCCGTTCTATTTCAGAAAGATTCGGAACAACAAGAACGACCTATTGCTTTTTTCTCTGCAAAGCTGAATAAACATCAGCGCAATTATTCAGTCACAGAGAAAGAGTGTTTGGCAGCCATTCTGGCTATCAAAAAGTTCAGGCCTTATATCGAAGGAATGCCTTTTACCTGCATCAATTATCACGCTAGCCTAAAATGGCTAATGTCGATGAAAGATTTGAGTGGGCGGTTAGCTAGATGGTCTTTGCAGTTGCAAGGCTTCGACTTCAACATAGAACACCGTAAGGGTACTGAGAATGTCGTAGCCGATACTTTGTCCCGGAGTGTCGAGGCGTTAAGACTTGATCCCGAGGAATTATTAGGACTTGAGACTACGGCTTTTGAATCGTCCGAGTATCAGGAGTTGTTGGAGCACGTACGCCAGAATCAAGACAAATTGCCAGACATTTCCATAAAGGGGGAGATGGTATTTAAGAGAATGAATTTCAATCGCTTGGAAGACGAGTTGGAAGGCACGATGTGGAAATTATGGGTTCCCAACTCGTTGACCACGGCTTTGATTGAAAAGGCACATGTGCAGGAAACAGCAGGACATGGGGGAGTAGCCAAAACTTTGGAGAGCTTGCGACGTCAGTTCTACTGGCCTGGCATGACTATCCAAGTGAGAGATTGGGTGAGACAGTGCGTCGTGTGCAAAGAAAGCAAAGCACCGAACTTTAGCATGCAAGTAGGAATTGGAGAAGAAGTGATAACAGAGCGGCCTTTCCAAAAATTGTACATCGACTTTTTGGGGAAGTATCCGCGATCCAAACAGGGCCATGCATGGATCTTTATCGTGGTGGATCACTTCTCCAAATTCACATTTTTGAAAGCCATGCGGGACGCCAGTGCCTCAAACGTGGTCAACTTCCTTGTCAATGAAGTTTTTTATAAGTTTGGAGTTCCTGAAGTCATTCACTCAGACAATGGATGTCAATTCTTGTCTAAAATTTTCCAGGGTATGGTAGAAGCTGCAGAACGGGTTAATCGCAACGTACTGGCCGCTATAAGGGCGTACTTAGACCAAGATCACCGTGAATGGGATCGCTATTTACCCGAAATTGAGGTAGCCTTGCGAAACGCGGTACATACAGCCACTGGGGTTACTCCGTTTTTTACAGTGTTTGGCCATCACATGTTTTTAAACGGGGCAAATTACAAGTTGGCACGAAAACTACGTTCGATGTGTGATCATGAGATTACTCATCTGAACGCAGCAGACAAACTTCATATCATACGACAGCAAATACAGCAGCAGTTGCATACGTCCTATGAACGTAGTCAACAGCGGTACGACGCACGAGCCAGGGTTTTTAAAGCTGTTCCAGGCCAAGAAGTTTATCGCCGCAACTTTGCAATTAGCGACTTTGGAAAAGCCTTTAATGCCAAGTTTGCTAGGAAGTTTCTACGAGCCCGAGTTGTACGTCGAGTTGGTAACAACTCATACTTGCTTGAGGATATGCAGGGGAAGTCACTGGGGGTATACCATGCCAAAGATATCCGACCCTAACCAGCAGTCGTGGTGTGCCTCACATTCCGGCGGTAGCTTGGCGTCCCTAGGAATCGTTGGGTGATGTTGCATCGGGGTATGCCAAAATATCGAATACTTGGACAAAACGATAAAAGTCACCAAATGAAGTAGCCGTTAAGGTTAAATTTAAATAATAAGGGGAAATTATTTTTAAGATATTCAAGGTTAAAATAGTGAGGGCCCTTATGTTAGTGTCTCAGCTTACGCCTACGCACACAACTATGCGTGAGCTAGGAAACGAAACGGGCGTAGGTGAATGCACTCGTTCGGCTCTGCAGCTCTCAGCTAAGCGTGCAGATGATTCAACTTTAAAGCGGTCAACACAAGGTCGAGGAAACCGCAAGCGAGCAGACGTACCTACGCTGCAGGTGCGCCGAAAAATTTGAATTTTTCTACGGTTGTCTACAGTTTTTGTTCTGAGTAAATTTTTTTTTTGGTTACCGAACGAAAGTGGTGCGAAGTGCACGTTAACAAAGTTCAAGTGGTTTTTGTGCAACCCGAAAAGGTACGCATGCGCCTTATTTTGTAGGCAGTTTAATAGCCGATATACCTTACAGGTTAGGAACGCCATCATTCGGTGTGCTACACCAGCAGGGTGGCACAAGAGCCGTTATTTGCTCCGCTGTTTGACTAGAGAGCAGTTACGGGCTCTCTAGCTAGTAACATCTTGTGACAGTTCGGCCGTTAGTCCAGGGTCACTTCCTCCCCGAATTTTTGGAGTCTTTGGTGCCAATCCTGTTGAACGACTCGTCTCCCGGAGTATTGTTGACCGCTGCCTCAGCATCCACCGCAAGTCTGTCTCCAAGGGCCAGCGAAAGCCGCGAGGAGCAACTCGAATATCCCAAAAATAACCATAAGTATACGGTGAACCGATCTCAGAGTCGTCTTCTGCAAGTGTTGGGTCAAATTGACGTTAATTGACTTTGTAATGATACAAATGCGCAAGTCTTAGTGTTGTTGTTTACCTTGCTTGAAACAGCCGCTGATCGTTTTGGGTTGTGGAACGTATTGGCAGACACGATACAACACAAAACGAAACAGCTGTTGTTGAGCGCTGCGCGCTTTGACTTTGTATGAATTAAAATTTTTTGGATTTTGCGATAGCTAATTGTTAACGTAACTTAAATAGCGATATATGTTGTATATAGGCTAATGATATCCCTTGCCAACGTCTTGTAAGTCGGACACCGAGTAACTTTGTATTTTAGTACGTTATTACGTACACACACATAAAGGCAATGTACTTATAAATTTGTGTCTTCCTAGCAGCTCTTCGTATCGTCAACGTCATCTTGGGCCCACGATAACTACAACGACAACGTAAGATCCCAAAAAGCAGCTGTGTGAGTAGTATGAATCGAAAGTAAACAAATAAGTACATATGTAATGAACCTTTATGTGTGTGTGTAATTGCGCACTTACCCATTGTAAAATGCAATTTTGAATTCGGCGATTTTTTCCACATTCTTGCCGGTATCCACTTGCAATATGTATTAGCAAGTCCTTATTAATGTACTTAAGTTGCCTTGAGCAAAAGATTATTGAATTGTAATGCCCTTAAGGCTAATTTAAATTAATTTGAAATTGCCAAAATCGCTTGAAAATTTGAACACTTAGGCCCAGTGTGACCAGTGTCTAGCGACGTAAAGTTGCCGTAGTACCTTAACATTAGTATAACATAATCATGTTCCTCGGCTGTTAAACCAAATCTTCGTTAATTTTAAAATTCTTAAATAATGTATTTTAGCACTTAAGTAAATGTTCGTTCTTATTCATGAAATTATATGCTAAGTATGGAATTTGAAATGGAGGCTTAAATCTTGTGATGGAGGGGCGGGATTGTTTACCAATGCTGGAATAGGTGCCATCATCTGTTGTTATAGGGTGGTGTCTTAAAATTATGCTTAGCACCACAGGATGGGCGGGAACGCTATGGCAATAACAACTACTGCCACGATTATATACTGAACGTTTGTTTGTATTTTTGTTGTATTGATGATTTCTGTTTTTTTGTAGTTTGGTTAGTGATGTGTAGATTTGGTGGTGTTGTGATTGTTCGTGACGGCGGGCACGGGTGTACCCACCCCTAACGAGAGAGTATCTGGCTGGCCGGCGCTGCCCACTGAGAAACACCTGTCACGTAACAACTAATTGACTCCAGCAGCCGCGCGCCAACTACCGTAGATCGATAGCAAAGCAAAGACAGTGTCAGTCAGTCGAACTTATTATTTTTAAGGGCCAGAGAGCGATAAATCGCGCTTATTATTTTAAGAGGCCCAATTACATTTTATTTTAAACTATTATTAACAAATTCAAATTTGTGCGGTTCTATATCTACCTGTCTGGCAACTCTGGTAAATAATGGATGTTTCCAACACTAAGACAAACAACTATCGTGTCGATGTACGCATATCGGTCAACTTTTATTTGCATTCACTTCATTATTTCGACAATAAGGTTTTGTTCCGCCGACAGAATTTGCTTTCTAATTTTGAGACGCGTCGATTAAGACCAAAGTCAGACATTTTGACGTCGTCATTATATGGGGGCGGATTCACACATCGCATATGCCTTCATGGTGGAAGCCAATTAATGATTCGCCTCATTCGGGCTAAATACTGGATTCCGAAATTGCGAAATCTCACAAAACACATCCAAACTACTTGTAAGGTCTGCATAATCCACAAGAAGAGACTGCAGACGCAGCTGAAGGGTGAATTACCCACAGAACGCAGTACCTTTTCAAGACCCTTCACGGACATCGGCATTGACTTTGCCGGACCCTTTGATGTAAAGAATTACACAGGACGTGCATGTCTTATAACAAAGGGGTACGTGTGTGTTTTCGTATGCTTCAGTACCAAGGCGATTCATCTAGAAGCCACCTCTGATTTGACATCAGAGAAATTTCTTGCTGCTTTCGCTCGTTTCGCCTCCAGACGGGGATGTCCCTGCAAATTCATTCCGATAATGGAACTACCTTCGTAGGTGCCTCCAAGGTTCTATCACGTGACTTTTTAGAAGCCACGCGATCTCAAATTACGTCCGTCTACAGCCAGCATAAATTAACATGGCGTTTTAGTCCCCCTAGTGCTCCTCATATGGGCGGCCTCTGGGGGGCCGGAGTGAAGAGCTTTAAAACGCTCTTCTACAAGTCCACTGGGGGCATGAAATATACGTTCGAAGAGCTCTCTACGCTCCTCTGTCGCGTAGAAGCCTGTCTCAATTCACGACCCATCTCTCCTATGTCGGAAGACCCCCCTGACCTGTTAGCATTGACCCCTGGCCATTTCCTAGTCAGCGGGCCGTTGCTATCCACAGCAGAGCCAGAAATAAAAGAGGCGGCTGAATCCATCCTCAACCGTTGGCGACGATTGAAAGCCATCAGCCAACAGTTTTGTCAACGCTGGAAGACAGAATACCTAATGGAGTTGCACAACAGAAATAAATGGCAACATCCCATGCGAAACATACAGATGGACGACATGGTCATTGTCAAGGAAGACAACCTACCATCGTCTGAATGGCGACTAGGCTGAGTCCAGCGACTGCGCCAAAGAAGGGCGCCCCCAGCACAACAACCGTCCAGGCTCCCACGACATCCTTGATGTCGCTTTTGAAGCATAAGTCCATCGCTATTATGCCCACGGCGAGCCTGAAATTGTTAACAGGCAAGGGCACGTACGAAACGATCGCACTGATCGACCCGTGCAAGCCTGTCAGCGTCATCAGTGCATCACTGGCAAGGGCTTTAGGGCTGTCCGTCACCCGCATTGGTGAGGATGGCGCTTGCACGGCGTCGATTAGGTCCGCGAACTCCGACTTCAATCGCGAGGTCATTCTCAAATGCGTGCTGCAACTTAACGTTCGCACACCACCCAAGGCCATCCCAGAGCACGTGCGTGACAAATTCACCAGCGTAGTGCAAGCTGCAACGGTTTCCATCGTATTAGGAGCCGATGTATATCCGGATATAATCCTGCCACTGGCGCAGAACAGCACTCTGGGATGGATCCTCTCCGGGTCGTGCGCAAAATGAGCGGGTGAACGTCCAGTTTTGCAATCATATTGCAAGGGGGACGGAATGTTGCTGCCGAATGGTATGCAACAGTTTTCCAGTCGTTCCGGTCTCCCACCTATTTCCAAGCTCCTGTTAACGTGTCATGTTAAATAGGACATGTTAACAGCCTCCTGTTAAATCTACTTTTTGTCATTCTAAGTAACAGCTTTTCAAGTGTCGCACGCGCGAACCAAGTTCCATTCTAAATAAAGTGCCATATTGTAATTAATATATTCAAACGCGTTTTATTGAGAACATTCTCTATCCCCAATTTCTGCACCACCACCACATTAAGAAATCCGGAATTCCAGCGCCCCCACATTTTCATAAGTAAAAGAATTCCTCTGGAGCTTATAAGCAACGAATTCTGTTAGATGACCCACGTTGGGTGCCAAAAATTTGTAATAAAGTTTACTTTTACGTATCGATTCGCCTGGAATTCAAGATAGACAGCGGGATGGGACCCTACTGGTGGTAGCTCATTTCGGGAGGTGGGAGTGGGTTTTGCTACTATCTTGAAACTCCTGTTGTGTACAAATTTTATTTTTAGAGTCCCTAACTTGGAGTCTAACTCCGAAGAAACAGCAAGCAATATAAACAGATCGGTTGATCCTTCGATCCTGCAAGTTCAAACCCGCATTTAAAGTAAATACGGCAGCTTCGTTTACGGTAGATCCGATGGTTTTGGTAATACGGGGTCTATGGTGTTATTTGCCCCGAGAATGCGCTCTGTACCCACACAACCAATTGGACTTCCTGCGCTGACATTAAATTAAGCTATTGCGGCCATTAGGAAACGACGAAAATTTACTGACTCATTTTAATAAATTGTATATTCTTAAGGAAAATAATAAATGTATAATGTTCATTATAAGTTTCAGTTTAATGAAAACATTACTTAAAAGCTATATAACGGTTACTTATAATTCAAACGGTTTCTTCATTTCTGCGAATTACTGTAATAGATTTGTGTTCTTCACTTATTTATCTGATTGCATTTTTCCTATATCTATTTTAATTTATTTTTGTTTATTTTTTATTCATACCGAAAGTTAATTTTAATTATGCCTTGACAAATAGTTAAACTAATTTTTATTCTCAACGTGTGCGCATCAATACACATGACACTGTGTGCGTAAACCTTTGTGTGGAGCGGTAATAACATTCTAATCGAATACAAAAAATGTTCATATTTAACATATTATTGTAAAAATACTTTTACTATCTACTGTATGGCAGCGGAGTACTTAACTAGGCGGTCAGATATAATTACATTAATTAATGTTTAGGGGAATATCAAATAATTGCATAGTAATAAAAAACCATGGTGCGCATACTTCTTGCGGACACAGTCATAGCTTTCAAAGGATCGCAAACGGCAACTTAACAGATGATGGCTTTAGATCAAAAAAATATATGCATGTTGTTGGTTTTATATATTTATGTACTAGAAGTTAAGTTAAAGAGTAGCTGAAAATTTACTTATCAGGTTGATTCAATTTTGCCATCTGTATTATATTTTGTTTTCTTTATTTCTTTAACTCATTTTAAAATTGTATTTTTATTTTTGCTATTTGATTTAAGCGTATTGTTGTACGCCAATTATATCAACGCACAACGAACGCTGACTTGACATAGGTTTTGACTATTTATTCTAAGTTTATATGTTCAAGTAATATGAAAGTCACGACTGTGCCGTTGACTATGTCAATTTAGGTCCGCGAAAATTAGATAAAGGAATATAAAAGAAATCAAATCAAATCACTTACGTATGTTTGCGTGTACGAATATCCAGCGTTGGAGAGCTTTCCCACGAGTGGAGATTTATGTATGTATACTGTTGTCTGTGTATGTATGGTTATGTGTATGTGTGGAGGTGATGTAAAATTTTAGATAATGTGTAGAGTTGATTTCCTATTTTTTCTTTTTATGCTGTTAATTTTCTAGGCTTAGTCACATGATTTTGGGGTTCTTTGTAACAAACGTTTTATAAGTGTTAATTTATTTTCACCGCCACGTTGTCCGATCTGGCAACCTGCATAGGTAAAGCTTTTAGGGAAGACCTTTTAATCCCAACAACAACAGTCACTTTTATACGACCTCTAGGTCACCACTACGCATGTCTTTAACGCATTTACATATAGCCGGATTGATCGTTTTTTCTTATTTCACTGTACTTTTGTTTATTTATGCTAATTCACTAATTAATTTAAAATTAAAAATAATTAAGCGGCTGTGGGCAACTTTGCGCGAGCTTAACCTCTAGCGCAGAAGCTGACTTCCAATGGCAGGCAAACAAAAAAGCTTTCGCTCTGAGCTCCACTCAAAAGCTTTGTAGCAGAGGCGTGGGTACTTCTCCAAGCAGGGGGCTCAGTGTCGAACAGCACTCCAAGTAGCACAATGCATCCATACGAAACTGTACTCCCAGAAAAAGACGGTGCATTCACACCAGGGCTCACTGGGCTTGTCTAACTGCCAGTGACAGCTATAATGACTGGTGTGGATGGATAATATTTTAATTGGAGCTATGTCCAATACACACTCTAAGGACCAAAAAAAAACAATTGGTGCAATATTGATTGCAGAACATACCTTTGAGCGAGCGGATTGCAACCAACAAGTGATTGCCGGTGTGCAACGAGGAGGCCGCGACAGGCATTTCCGATTTTCGATGGGCGTTGAATATTTTATTCAAAAATCAGTTGGCACTTGCACTGTACAATACAATACGATACACTAGTTTATAAAACTTCCCAGATTACAAGCATTCGTAACCTCACACTGAATAGCAATGGCAGGGCTATCGTGGAATAGCAGCTGCTAAGTCTGTTGATCGGCAAAGAGACTGACTGCAGCCACATGGCGAGCTTTTATAGTCCCCAATTTCAATGAGAGCAGCTTTGCATTTCGATTTTGGAATGCAGCTTGTAGCCCTGCATATCGATATTGGAATTCAGCTGCTAGCAATGCACTGATACTAACCAATGTAATCCTTTGCAGAACTGCTTTCTGCACTATAAAAAGGAGCATGCTACGACGCCGAGCTTTATTATCGCTTGAAGCCAATGCCTCTTAAACTGTATGCGATAAAACTATATCCACTGCAGGCAACATTCTTGAAGCAAACGGCGACCGTTACAGGAAACCAAATAGTTAATGATTTGTTGTGTAGGGCTGTGACAATGATTCTGAAGCCGATGTAACTAAACAAATAGTCTCACTAATTTGACGTCGACCCCCATTTCTAGCCCGTGTCGACAGGTGGGCGTATTCCTTTAAAATATTTTAGATGAACTTACAAGAATAATACTGAAAAGAAAAAAATCTGTACTTAATTCAAGTGAAGACTTTTATAACAATTATTTCCATAGTTAAAACATAGCGCAACCCCACAATTATTGCATTCTGATTGCATAAGTGCCGTGCACAGCGAAAATGTGCACCGCTGTTAGCAAAAAATCAAGTCTTAAATTTGGCGGCAAACTTATTACATGTTGGTGCTAACAAATATCAACCGACCGCCACATTTATGGCAAACCGATCAACTATCGATAATGCGAATTCCGACTGTTGCTGTTCCGACTTCCTACATTATAATAATAATAATGTTATTGTGTAGTCAATCAGCCAAGCAGCATTCGCATTATATTAACAAAAAAGGTACATAACTAGTTGATAAGCCTAAATGATTAAAATTAACCAAATCGTAGTACTATAACAAAACTAATTGACTCCAGCAGCCGCGCGCCAACTACCGTAGATCGATAGCAAAGCAAAGACAGAGTCTGAGAGACATGAGCAATGTGGCGATTTCAGTCGAACTTATTATTTTTAAGGGCCAGAGAGCGATAAATCGCGCTTATTATTTTAAGAGGCCCAATTACATTTTATTTTAAACTATTATTAACAAATTCAAATTTGTGCGGTTCTATATCTACCTGTCTGGCAACTCTGGTAAATAATGGATGTTTCCAACACTAAGACAAACAACTATCGTGTCGATGTACGCATATCGGTCAACTTTTATTTGCATTCACTTCATTATTTCGACAATAAGGTTTTGTTCCGCCGACAGAATTTGCTTTCTAATTTTGAGACGCGTCGATTAAGACCAAAGTCAGACATTTTGACGTCGTCATTATATGGGGGCGCTATACCAAAGAATTACCCGCCAAACACATGTTAGCAGCATCGCGCCATCTACCGTAGATCGATTGCAAGGCTAGGCAGAGTCTGAGAGTCATAAGCAATATGGCGATTTCAGTCGCACTTATAAGTTTTAAGGCCAAGAGAGCGATTCAAGAGAGAGATTTTTATCTCTTTTGCACTTTCACGTTGTTATGTAGCAGCTGGCGCATACCGAGATTTTCATACAATTTTAAATACAATTTTCTTATACCTCCCGATATATATTCAATTTTTTTTTCGACGGTTCCACCTAATTACTCCCTGTACCCATAAAATGGGTAAAAAGGTATTACATCTGTGCAAATGTATTTAACGGGCAGAAGGAGACATCTCCGACCCTATAAAGTATATATATTCTTGATCAGTATCAAAAGAGATTTCGATTTGGCCATGTCCGTCTGTCTGTCCGTATGAACGCGTCGATCTCAGCAACTGCAAGAGCTAGAGACACCAAATTTGAAATGTAGGTTCCTGTATACCATACGCAGATCAAGTTTGTTTCATACTTCAGATATCTATCCCCGTTCCCCCGCAAATCGATAAAAACCGTTTTACAGTAACAATTTTCAAGATATAGCTTTTAGATTTAGCATATACAATACTTTAGTCTCTCTTAATCTACTGTCCAAATTTCAAGTCGATCGGATAATAAACACGGAAGTTATTCACGAAAGAAGATTCAGTAATGCAGCGAGAGGAGGGAAGAAGAAGCACAGCCACCAATTAAAATGCCTCGCTTGCGCTGTCGCTTTTGCCGCCTGTGTGCGTGCGTCTTAGTGTATGTGTGTTTGTATGTGTAAGTGGACTTAGATGTGATTGAATGTTTTAGACCTGGGTACAGGGAGTTTCATAGTCGGGTATACTCGACTATAGCATTCTTACTTGTTTTATAATAAAATGGTACAGTAAAAATTGCAGGCTTCTAGTTTCCACCGTTTGGGCTGCCCAAATGTCACCAATCAGTCAGTCACACAGTCAGGTTGAACTCTTTTATATACATACATATGTATATAGATGTACATATGTACATAAAAACAATAATTAATATATAGTATATACGAGCCCTAACCACTATTAATTGGCACGGTATGTTGTTTTATGACAGTTCAAACTTCAATGGCTTCTATTTTTGTCTATGTGATACGTAATCATACAAACTTGTACTTTTTGGAAAGGTTATTTAATTACTTATAATTTGATATCAAAACATGTACACATTTGATGCGGACCGGTACTCTCCGCAACACCGGCAATTCGATACTACTTACATGTCCGCCAAACGCCTTGCCTGCTAAAGATGCCGTAAAATCGATAGTATGAGCCACATGGCTATTTGTTTGGGGTTTTTGCTCTAGCGATTTCCCTGGTGACAAAGGCCTAGCAATAGCGTTAGTACGCCTTACATGGCTATTTCGCTAGTGCAAGTAACTAATATTTAGTCAAAACTATACACTTTTAAATTTATTATTATTATTTTTATTTTATTACTTTTTTATTAGTACAACTGTTATCAATTATAATTATTTATTTATTTTTCTTCATTTCGCATAGTTTTGTAATTATTATTATTTTTCTTGTAACTGCATTGCCTTACGCAGCTCCGGCTCCGGCGTCAAATCTTGGCACTTAGAGATTGCGTCTGGAATGTAAAATAGATTAATACTTATTTACATATATTTATAATATAATTATATAAAATTATATACTTGCAAGTATTTGTTTTATTTGCACAAGCACTGCGTTCAAACACTTTACACGTCACTTTGCACAGAAAAATGTGTTAGCGGCCAAGTCAGAGAAAAATGTGCTAGCGACAAAGAGAACAAAAAAACCAAGCCAGAAATTGCCAAAATTCTGGTAATTACCAGTTACAACTGTTTACTTGGATACCAGTGTTGCCAATTTAGCTATTTCCCCGATAGATCTAGCGGGTTGCAATTGGGAAATGCGGGATAAATTCTAAACTAGCGGCTAGCGGGAATTATAGCTATTTTTCAAGCAAAATTGGCGTAATTTTATCTTTTTAAAACCATCTGGAACTTCATGTATTTTGATGCTTTACGAGACCACACTTAAATACTTCATAGTATTTTTTCCATTTGAATGGAAAAAAACATCGATAAGCCAAAAGAGCATTAAATTTTTATCGATCTTAATTATGAAAACAATTTAATCGAGATGGTATCAACCATCTCTAACGAGGTATTTCACAATTTTTAAATCGATCGCGAATGTAAGGTGAAAATGCCTAAAATATACAAACAAAAACCGTGGATGCAAGACCCTGCATTTAAGGATTGGCTGGCTTTAGATGCAGCCGATGATGGAAAATGCTTTTGCAAATATTGCAAGTCTAGCATTAATGCGAAACTTTCGGATTTACACGCACATGCCAAGACAGCAAAGCATAAGTCTTCTTCAGCTTCTTTTGCACAGACAAACAAAATACCGTTTGTTGCATCTGTTCCTGTGAAAACGTGTCAACAAGAGGCGGCATTATGTTTATATATTGCCACACACTCATCTGTCAGCCCAATTGACCATTTGGGATTGTTGTGCGGAACCAAATTTCAAGATGGCAGTGCTATGAAGCTTCATAGATTTAAGTGCACCAGCATTATAAAAAATGTTTTAGCTCCAAACGTTATAGATATATAGAATTTGTAGATATGGACTACGCCGCGAAAACAAATGCTGTCATGACTATGAAGTGCCAGCAGTTTGTTTAAATAAGATAGGGACCAATCAGTCCTACATAAGTTCAGCTGCAGAAATGGATATGTTGGACAAAATTTTAAAAAATGCTGACTTGATTCAATAAAAATATCGTTTGAGTACTCTAGCGGATTTTTTAGCTACCAAAAAAAAAATCTGGTTATTTCTAGCTTTTTTCGAAGGCTAATTTAGCTTTTTTATGAGCCGAAGAGTTGGCAACACTGTTGGATACATGCGCTTCGTATTCCTCTGTTGCTTTTGTCGCTTTTCTTGCCTTCGCTGATTTTCTCTGTTTCGTTTTATTTGTGTATTACTTGAAGCTAACGATTTCGCTAGCTAGGAGTGATGCATCATAGGGCTAAAAATTCGGTATGAATTTGCTGATTTTCTGTTTCGTTTTATTTGCTTGTCGCTCTTGTGCATTACTTGAAGATAACGATTTTGATCTTGGTCGGATTCTGACACCGTTTGTACTTGGTTTGAATACAGAATACTGAATTATTTCTCTGAGTGTAGATATAGATAAATATGTCTCTTTCTGCTTGTTACATATATTTGCACAGATTTAGTACCCCCTTTTTACCCATTTTTTGGTTACATGGAGTGAAAACCGGAAAGAAACTGTACACTTTGTTTTGTTTGCAATTCAAGTTATAAATTAAAATTAATTTTTTTTCTCATATTAAATATAGGTTGAAGTACAATATAAATATGCGACATATTTTGGAAAAAAATCAATCTCTTATTTTGGATCGAATTTTTTGTTTGACCCGCTTCATTAGGCTTTGCACACCTGCTTTGGTGACTTTCCGACTTGCCCTTATCCAGTTTTTCTTCATGTCATCCATGTTTTCGGCAGCTATACGTTCCTTCCTTAAATTTGTTTCATAATAGCCCAATATCGCTCAATGGGTCATAGCTCTGGACAATTTGGGTTTTCCTCTTTACGCACAAAATGAATGTTTTTATCGTTAAAGAGTGTCTGTCTTGCTCGAGCAGAATGCGCGGATGCAAGATCCAGCCAAAATACACAAGGCACATTATGTTTCTCATAAAATGGAATGAGCCGTTTTTACTCCCTGTACCCATAAAATGGGTAAAAAGGGGGTATTACATCTGTGCAAATGAATGTAACAGACAGAAGGAGACATCTCCGACCCTATAGTAGTATATATATTCTTGATCAGTATCAAAAGAGATTTCGATTTGGCCATGTCCGTCTGTCTGTCCGTCTGTCCGTATGAACGCGTCGATCTCAGCAATTATAAGAGCTAGAGACACCAAATTTAATATGTAGGTTCCTGTATAGCATACGCAGATCAAGTTTGTTTCATATTTCAGATATCTCCCCCGTTCCCGCGCAAATCGATAAAAACCGTTTTACAGTAACAATTTTCAAGATTAAGCTTTTAGATTTGGCATGTATAATAATTTAGTCACTCTTTATCTACTGTCCAATTTCAAGTTGATCGGATAATAAACACGGAAGTTATTCACGAAAGAAGATTCAGTGCTGTAGCGCGGGGGTGAAAAAGCAGCACAGACTGCTTGCGCAGTCTCTTGTGCTGTCGCCAGTGTGTGTGCGCCTTTGTGTATGTGTGTGTGTATGTGTAAGTGTACGAATTCATCTTAAGATGCGACCGGAATTTTTTGATCTGGGTACAGGAAGTTTTGTGGTCGGGTATACTTGACTATAGCATTCTTACTTGTTTAATGTTGGGCTTCAAAGTTTGTTCAACTGTTTCGTGCATATGTGGCAAATGCTCAACCAGTTGAATCATCTGATTGTATGCTAGTTGCATTGTGTGTGGACTGGGTAAGTAAACAGCCGCAACGGTGCGCCTCTCACAATTCCTTGCACTCCCTTCCAACGAATAGCGTGTGTGCCTCATTTAAGGCATTAACCATAATCTCGACCGCATACCTACTGTCTAAATGGTGGGGTGAAGAAGGAGGATGTGTCGCATATTGCGCTTATGCGCTTTAATTGCATCACGTCTCAATCTCTGCTTACACAAACTTACCTATCTACACACAGATATATGTACATACATATTTGTAGTGTACTTTTGTTCAGCAGCAGCTAATTGTCTTGCCCTATGTTCAGTTCCTGCCGCTTGTTTCTTGCTGGTCATATTTATACTATGTTCCCGTCTGTCCGTCTGGCTGTCTGTCCGTATGAACGCAATTTTTTTGCCTTTATCTTTGAGCTACCAACCAAACTTGGTACACATGTTGGTGTATATCGTCAATTTATAAAGTGTCAAGATCGAATCAAATTTTGGACCCCCCCCCACAAAGGAGAAAAGTTTATTTGTCTCACACCTTTACAGGTAGAGTCACCAAATTTAGCACACAGACTAATGTTAACACTCTGGACAAATCTGCATCAAAAATTTTTGGACTTCCCCACCCCTTCCCCCACAAAGGAGCAAAATCTATATCTGTCACACCTGTGCAGTTTTTTTTCGCGTCTCTTTCTGAACACACAAATAACCAAATTATATAGGACTGGGAACATAGTATTCTGCAGTCGGGCGCGTCCGACTGCAACGTTCTTACTTGTTTTTAAATGATTTCTCACACACACACACACAAATGTAATAAGGAAAACCCACACACGTTATAAAAATTAAATAAAACGCATTCGCCCCTACAAATTTCATAATGTTGCGGTACTGTGTGTGACTGTCTGTGTCATTTTGCTTTTAGTTAATGTTGACTTTGATGTTTACGTTATTGTTGTCCTTGTTCTTGTATGGTTGTTTTACTTCAGGCTGCAGTAGTCTTTTGTTATCTCACGGGGCTTGACTTTCATATCTGGAGCATTGAAAATATCAAATGTGGGTGTGGCACGACGAATATAAACTTAAGTGACCACACTATAAATTAATCAGCAGTCATCTACCATTCACATGGAACTAACCCTAAAATTACTTACTAACCATAAAATAGATCGCACGCTGCGCCCTAAAACGGGAGTCTTATGGTCTGTTTAGACACACTGGCAGTATGCCGAACATTCGATGCGACACTGGCACGACTAATTTTAGTCTGGCAGCAGAAAATTTCAGTCTAGTATCTGGCAAAATTTTTGTTGGGTGTTTAGACTGTCATAACTGTCGAACAATATTCGGTAGAATTTTTATACTCTGTACCCGAACGGAAAAAGAGTATACTGGGATTGCAAAATGACCGTCTGTCCGTATGAACGTAATTTTTTTCCACACCCTTGAAGCTAGAGCAACCAAACTTGGTACACATGTAGGTGCATACCCTCAATTTATGAAATGTTTTTCCCTTCGCGAACAGAGTATACAAATTTGGGGTCAATCGGATAACGTCTGATGGCTCGGCCCAAAGCTTGAAAATGTGATATATATATGAGGAACTCGTACGAATGCTATAGTCGAGGATAACCGACTACGAAACTCCCTGTACCCAGGTCTAAAACATCCAATCACATCTTCGTCCACTTACACATACACACAAAGACGCACGCACACAGGCGGCAAAAGCAACAGCGCAAGCGAGGCATTTTAATTGGTGGCTGTGCTTCTTTCTTTCTTAAATAACTTCCCTATTTATTATCCGGTCAACTTGGACAGTAGATAAAGAGTGACTAAAGTATTGTACATGCCAAACCCCAAAGCTATATCTTCAAAATTGTTACTGTTAAATGGTTTTATCGAATTGCGGGGGAACGGGGGGAGATATGTGAAATATGAAACAAACTTGATCTGAGTATGGTATACAGGAACCTACATTCCAAATTTGGTGTCTCTAGCTCTTATAGTTGCTGAGATCGACGCGTTGATACAGACGGACAGACGGACGGACGGACAGACGGACAGACAGACGGACATGGCCAAATCGAAATCTCTTTTGATACTGATCAAGAATATATATACTTTATAGGGTCGGAGATGTCTCCTTCTGCCAGTTACATACATTTGCACAGATGTAGTACCTCCTTTTACCCATTTTATGGGTACAGGCAGTAAAAAGTGTTATCAATAAACATGAGCGCACCAATGGCTCAAAACCCTGTGCTTAGTAACAACCAACAAGAGGTTGTACAAAATACTAGTGACCGAAAGAGAAAAAGCTTTACAATGCTTATAAATGTAAGTAAATATCCTAAAACAACAGCAACTACTATGCCCTACTGGGAGATGATATAGAAGCCGAAGAGGAATACATAAAACGGCTTGCAGCACACGTGCAAAATCTATCCAATCAGAAACCAAATGAAGATATGAAGAAATAATCCGACATCAAGTAATGAGCAGTATACTCGTTACATCGAGAAAAGGAACAGCAATCCACAAACAGTAAAACTGACTCAAAACAAGATTAAGCAAGTAGCAATGTTATAGTCGAGTATACCCGACTATAAAACTCCCTGTACCCAGTTCAAATATTTCCGATCGCGACTTCGTAAACTTACACATACACACACACATACACAAAGACGCACACATACTTCAAGCGACAGCACAAGCAACAGCGCCAGCGAGGCATTTAAGTGGTGGCTGTGCTTCTTCTTCCCCCCCGCGATGCATCACTGAAACTTGTTTGTTGAATAAAGGGAACGGGGGGAGGTATCTCAATTCCAAAATAAACTTGACCCTTTCCTGCTATACACAAACTTATATTCCAAAGTTGGTATTTCTAGCTCTTATAGTTGCTGCGATCCTTGCGTTCATACATACGGACGGACAGACGGACAGACAGACGGACATGACCAAATCGAAATCTCTTTTGATACTGATCAAGAATATATACACTTTATAGGGTCTGAAGGAGACACCTTCTGCCTGTTACATACATTTGCACAGATTTAGTACTCCTTTTTACCCATTTTATGGTTACAGGGAGTAATAAAAATTTCCTTATTTTTTAACATTGTAGAAGATAACATAAAAGCTCGCGCTTATCGTGAGAAAATCAATGTAAAATTCTTTACGTTTACACCAAAAAGTTTAAAACTAAATCCCACTTATTGAAAGGGCTAAGCGCTGCCACAGATGATATTGGAACTGATCTAAAACAATATGAAAATGAAAAACTCAAATTTGTAAAGGTCACAGAATTCGCAAAAAAATTCTCGACCAAAGAAGGGAAAAAAAGCGATGTTAACTCGCTGAAAGCCATAAAAACGGTTCTATATCGACGCATAACATGGGATGGTCTCTGAAAACCAGATAAATCACAATGCCGTAACTGTCAAGGATTTTTTCATAGCGCTGCAAACTGTTTCCTGCCACCTAAGTGCGTTAGATGCAACGAATCACAGCTCAGACTGCCCTAAGGCAAAAGTGGAAGACAACGAGAGAGAAAAATTATACTGTGTTTTGTGCAACAAGTATGGACATCCAGCTTCATGCAAATGATGCGAAAAATTCAAAGAGCTCCAAAAGAAAATCAGAGCTAAAAAAGAAAGGATGACTCAAACAGAACTAACCAACAACCATTATTTATGCACACGAAACCCAATATGAATTATGCAAATGCTGTAAGAGGAAACGGTAATCCTACCCATAACACTCCAACCGAAATTCCCCAAAAAATAGAAATGTGGATTTCTAGAAGACATTAAGAAATGCCTAGACGAACACCAGCCTGACATCATGCTGCTCAATGAAACAAAACTCAATCCGAGGCACAAAATGTCCTTTAAAAACTATGACTTAATAAGGAATGACAGGCCAAATGCTGAAAGAGGAGGGGGAACAGCTATTTTAATAAAAAGGAGCTCAAGTATGATAAATATGTTGCTCAAAAAATTAAAGACATAAATGTGCTAGAAACATGCATAATCAAAATACCCCTGGGATCATCTCAATATTTATTTATAGTGGCGATATACAATCCAGCCGGAAACAATAATGAATATCCGAAGGACGACCTCAACCAAATCTTTACATCGCTGCAACTAAATAAAGATAATCACTTTTACATAATGGCGGGAGACCCTAATTGCAAGCACAACAAGTAAGAATGCTATAGTCGAGTATACCCGACTACGAAACTCCCTGTACCCAGGTCTAAAACATTCAATCACATCTATGTCCACTTACACATACACACACACATACACAAAGACGCACGCACACAGGCGGCAAAAGCGACAGCGCAAGCCAGGCATTTTAATTGGTGGCTGTGCTTCCCCTTCCCCCCTCTCGGTGCATTTCTGAATATTATTTTGTGAATAACTTCCGTGTTTATTATCCGATCGACTTGAAATTTGGACAGTAGATCAAGAGAGACTAAAGTATTGTACATGCCAAATCTTAAAGCTGTATCTTGAAAAATGTTACTGTAAAACGGTTTTTATCGATTTGCGGGGGAACGGGGAGATATCTGAAATATGAAACAAACTTGATCTGCGTATGGTATACAGGAACCTACATTCCAAATTTGGTGTCTCTAGCTCTTGTAGTTGCTGAGATCGACGCGGTCATCCGGACAGACGGACAGACGGACAGACGGACGGACGGACAGACGGACAGACGGACAGACAGACGGACATGGCCAAATCGAAATCTCTTTTGACACTGATCAAGAATATATATACTTTATAGGGTCGGAGATGTCTCCTTCTGCCTGTTACATACTTTTGCACAAATCCAATACCCCATTTTTACCCATTTTATGGGTACAGGGAGTAAAAACTGGGGTAACGAACTTAACAACACAAAAGATAACATTTTGAAAGAATGTCTAGAAACCAACGAAAATGAGTTTAAATGCAAGATGTATTCCACTGCCGAAGCTTCTTATCCAAGTGCCGACTCATACTTCGACATATGTCTATCCAAAATAAACTTGACCTTTTCCCGCTATATACGAACCTATATTCCAAATTTGGTATCTCTAGCTCTTATAGTTGCTGAGATCCTTGCGATCATACATACGGACGGACAGACGGACAGACAGACGGACAAGGCCAAATCCAAAGGCGAAATCTCTTTTGATACTGATTAAGAATATATGTATAAATTAATTCCTTTATAAGGAAACGAGTGAGAGTTAGAATTTATAAACTTTATTTAGCGGGCGGTACACCTCGCTTTGTCGAATCAAAAACTAAAACTAAATATTACAATTCTTCAAGCTTAAAGCTAGCCCTCAACCATGCAGATAGCGCTGCCGCCAGGCTGCCGTCGCTGCCAGAAAACTGCAGCGTTAGCGCCTCGTGTACTGTGTTGTATTACCGTCGCGGCGCGCAACATTGTCGCGGCACATCCGCCGCGCTCATGACTCCAGTCATTGTCTTCCCCAAAGCGCTGGGTCAGCCAATTTCGAGCGTCAGTGGTTAACTACTCCCCCTCTCGAAGACCGACCGTCCTCGGTCGTGTTGTAGCTTTTTATCAGTTCGGCGATCTTCTGGGCATCTCGTCGTTTCTTCACGAGCAGGCGAAAAAAGTAGAGCCCCATTCCCGTAGCACATACTAGCAGACCTATGCTTAGAGAGATTGTCGACGTAGTTCCGGTTTTGACTTTGTTTCTAATCTCGTTGATGAAGTTTAGGTTGTCCTCATTTGGCATACAGACTAATCTTAACTTTCTGGACAAATCTGTATCAAGAAAATGTTGACCCCTCCACCCCTCCCCCGCAAATGAGAAAAATCTATATCTCCCACACCGTACAGGTAGAGTCACCCAATTTGATATACATACTAATGTTGACCCCTTGGACAAATCTGCATCAAAATTGTTGGACCCCCCCACCCCCTCCCCCACAAAGGAGCAAAATCTATATCTCCCACACCTGTGCAGTTTTTTCGCGTCTCTTTCTGAACACACAAATAACCAAATTATATAGGACTGGGAACATAGTATTCTGCAGACGGGTGCGTCCGACTGCAAAGTTCTTACTTGTTTTTTCCTGATTTCGAGAGTTTATTAAAATTTGCCTATTGCTTGCAGTGACCAGCTGCGCCTGTGTCAGTTCTATCTGTCTCAGATCGTCCGCGTCAGGGGCGCCTGCCACAGCCTTAAGGGCTGTCCCCAGAAAGTCTAAACTTCTTACCCTACGGTGGTGTATGTCGAGGGCCGACAGCATGTCCTGTACGTGCCCTGTGTCTATTGTCAACAGCTTCCTCATATGAGACTGCGGGAACATGACCGTCAACCTCATCGCATCGTCAGCCATTCTTCTGTATTCCGTCAGATTGGTTATGTGGCGTAGGTACCCGTACTGGTTCCACAATGAAATGTCGCCGTCCGTAATGGGAATGTAGTCCGCGTGAGTGTAGTCCGTTATTCGTGCTGCCGTCATGGTCAGTATTGAAAGCATCACCAAGGTAATCCTAGAGCGTTGATTAATTTTAAACGTAAGTACTAGTAGAAAAATGTCTCCTTCAACGGAGGTTGTCCTTGTGGACCACCCTCCCCGCAATCAGGACCGTTGTCCCCAAGTCCGCTTCAACCTTTTTTTCAATACAGTGGACTACTAAGACTTTTTCGCCTACCTCGAACATCCTATTCTGACGTTTCTTGTTCAGCCTAGCATTCTGTTCGACCTGAGCCCCTTCTATCTTTTCCCTAACGTCGCGGATGCATCCCTGCGAAGCATCATGCAATATTTCATTCGGCTTTTTGTCGATCACCGAATGAATGGACCCGTTGTAAGCTATGGTTGCCTGTAAGATCAGGTTAACCGTGCCGACAATTTTCCTTTGGCGCCTCAGGCATCTGGCTATTTCCAGCAGGGTGCCATGGAACCGTTCAACTTGTCCATTCGACGTGCTGTGGAGCGGTGGTGCATTCACAATGCTTACACCGTAATTGTTCATTAGCAGGGACCTAATAGCCTCTGACTTGAACGCGAGCTCGTTGTCGCAATATATTTGCTTTGCCAGTGGGAAGATGTTCATCAGCACCAGCAAAGGGGGCATTGTGTCTTCTATTGTACGGGATGCGATGGGCTGCACGACCGCAAATTTAGAGAACTTGTCCAAGCAGGTAAGGAAGTATTTCTTGTCGGTGGAGAAAATGTCGATATGCAACATTTCTCCAGCTTGTGATGGAATTGGCGTCTGGCCGAGTTCCTGTTTCTTGGGGCGCCTATCGTACTTTTCACTGGCGCAAATTGTACAGTTAAGGACCACCTCGTTTGCCAATCTTGTCATTTTCGGGAAGTAGTATTCCCGCATGACCTGCTTTATGTTCTCTTGAGCGGCCCTATGGGCTCTATTGTGCTCATTATTAATTATTTCCCTTCTATCATTGACGTCGAAGACGTCGGCTACAAAATTCTTACAAAACCAGAATTTTGTGGAAGGGAAGGTCTTTACGAGATCATGTTGGATTTTAGCCAAGGCTGGCAAACTGCAATGGATAGCGTTCACTACGTTTGGGTTGACGACGGTTTTGACTGTCTCGAACAGTGTTTCTTTATCACTGTAGCTTATCAAATGTCGAGTTTTTTCAGCGAATATGATGAAATTTCTCTTTAAAGGAAAACGAGCTTCCTCTAGAACAATTTGATCTCGGAAACAGTTCAACGGCTTGTCAGTCGACTCCAGAGTATAAGTCAGTGACAATTCACTATGGATCGTGGCTGCGTCAGATTCTGGCTCATTGTTGATGACTTGCAAGGCATTCAAATTTTGGCGCGATAGCGCGTCGGCCACATGATTCTCTTTGCCTGGATTATAAAAAAGTTTAGCTCCTGTTTCGTCAATCCGTGATTTCCAACGCTTGATTTTGGCATTGGGATTGCTCTCGGATACAGTGAACGTAAGTGGCTGGTGGTCGGTGAATATGTTAATATCCCTGACCCCGTAGAGAAAATGCCGAAGCTTTGCCAAGGCCCAGACGATAGCAAGCAATTCCCGCTCGTTAGTAGCGTAGTTTGCTTCCCTGTCTTTCAACGTGCGGGATATCATAGTAATAGGTCGGCCATTCTGAGAAAGGACTGCTCCTATGCCGTAGGCGGAGGCGTCCGTGGTCAAATCAAATGGCTCTTTGGGGTACATTAATATCACGTCTTCCGACGCCAATATATTTCTTAATTTTTCGAACGCGTTGCGTTGAAAATCGTTAAGATGTACCGGAATTTTTTTCGACCTATACTTGCTCACTGAGCCATTTTCCCCCTTGAGGATGTCAGAGAGAGGTTTTGCGATTGCCGCAAAATCCTTGATGAAGCAACGATAATAGCTTGCTAGGCCCATGAAAGACCTTACGCTAAATACCGTTTTCGGCTCCTCGAAGTGCTGAATGGTTTTCACCTTTTCAGGGTCTGTTTTCGCGCCGTTATTAGTCACTATAAAGCCGAGATACTCGACACTTTCTTTGAAAAATTGTGACTTTTCATGTGCCACACGCATGTTTGCATCCATTAGGCTCTTCAAATCCCAATCAACGTGCTTGACATGGTCCTTTTCGTTTTCCGAGAAGACGATGACGTCATCTACGTAAACATAGCAGGACTTTCCGATTTGTTCTCGCAGAACATCATCGATAGCCCGCTGAAATATGCTACCAGCATTTTTCAAACCAAACCGTTAACTGAAAAAGCCGTTTTTTCACGATCTCGCTCTGCCAGAGTGATCTGGTGATAACCTGATTTCAGGTCGAGTGTCGTAAAAAATTTGGCTCTACCCAAGTTTGCCAATATCATTGCGATGCTCGGCATAGGGTATTTGTCGGCAATCGTTTTAAGATTGAGCTTCCTAGAGTCTATTACTAGACGTTTATTTTTATTGCCCATCTCGTCCGAACCTTTCTTATCCACCACCCATAACGGATTATTGTATGGCGATTTTGATTTTCTGATAATGCCATTTTTTAGGAGGTCGTTTACCTCGGCTGCGACAAAATCTTCTACACCTTTCGGGTAGGGGTACAACTTCGAATAGACCTCGGTCTCGTCTGTTGTACGAATCGTGGACACGACGGCCGTGTTATAAGGCAGCGCCTCGTTAGAGTCCGCAAAAGCCTTTTTATTCCGGTGAAGCATTCGCAGAAAATCTGCCTTCACCGCAGGAGGTGCCTCGATTTCCCTATTTTTCGTATGGTTGACGTCCGTGCATTCATAGTACTGCAACGCCTCCGAAACCGCACCAATTTTTATTTTGCTCTCCTTTAAGCATAGGACCGCGCCTACTTGTTTTAGCAGGTCAAGACCGATGAGTCCATCAAAGGTGGACAAGGAATCCAGTAAGAAAAACAAGTAAGAATGCTCTAGTCGAGTATACCCGACTACGAAACTCCCTGTACCCAGGTCTAAAACATTCAATCACATCTAAGTCCACTTACACATACACACACACATACACAAAGACGCACGCACATAGGCGGCAAAAACGACAGCGCAAGCGAGGCATTTTAATTGGTGGCTGTGCTTCGTCTTCCCCCTCTCGCTGCATCACTGAATCTTCTTTCGTGAATAACTTCCGTGTTTATTATCCGATCGACTTGAAATTTGGACAGTAGATTAAGAGAGACTAAAGCATTGTACATGCTAAATCTTAAAGCTATATCTTGAAAATTGTTCCTGTAAAACGGTTTTAATCGATTTGCGGGAGAACGGGGGAGATATCTGAAATATGAAACAAACTTGATCTGCGTATGCTATACAGGAACCTACATTTCAAATTTGGTGTCTCTAGCTCTTGTAGTTGCTGAGATCGACGCGTTCATACGGACAGACGGACAGACGGACAGACGGACAGACGGACAGACGGACAGACAGACGGACATGGCCAAATCGAAATCTCTTTTGATACTGATCAAGAATATATATACTTTATAGGGTCGGAGATGTCTCCTTCTGTCTGTTACATACATTTGCACAGATGTAATACCCCCTTTTTACCCATTTTATGGGTACAGGGAGTAAAAATGTGTCGCAACCAAACATGGACAACTTGCATTTTTCGGCAACGTTTTTGGAACCGTGAATGGAGTGAACGACGAAAGGGGATTCGACCGGGGTGACGCCTTTTAGTCGCTTGTGCGGCTTGATGTAATTCTTTGACGCACCCGTGTCGATTAAAAATGTCATTACTGTCCCTGCCACTGTCCGACGGATGAACGGCAGCCAGGACGTTCCCCTAAAAAATTAGCGCTATCGCTATCATAGTCAAGTTCATTACTGGATCTATCTCGGCTGACGCTTCTTGTGCCGCGTCGGCGTAACCTGACCCCTCCTCCGCGCTTGCCTTTAAGTGGTCCACTCTTTGCCGCCTTTGACCTGTCATACGGTCGGACCCGGCAGGGCGTTTATTTGTCTGGCCCTGGTTAGCGTTTAGCCTCCCCGAGCCCTGGCCTCTCTGAAAATTGGTCGACTGCCTTAACTTTGAAGAAGACGGGTCAACGTCCATTGGCTCCGTGGCATTCTCGGCTCCCAGTGCTGGCTTGGGTCCTATCTGACGATTGACCATTCTGCCTTTTAAAATGCGGGTTCTTACCCTGATTACCCTGAGGACCGCCCCTTTTTTCCTGTGGTTGCTGCTGCTGGCGTCCTTGTGAGCGTTGCTCCGAGCGGTAAATCCGACGGGTGAGCCGCAAACAACACGTCGGTTAAGCTGTGTTTTAGCCCAGAGATGAACACACGAAGTGCGTCACCCCTAAATTTTTCACACGTACCCGTTGCCAGACTTCTGTCGTATGTCATATGGGCCTTGTTAGTGAGTAACCACCTCATCATAATATTGTAAAATCGACAAACTGCCTTGCCTAAGCGTACCCATCTCTTGCTCAATCACATGAATGGGTCGGTTGTCACTGTAAGTGAAGTCAAGCCTTGCTATAACGGCTTCGAAATTCAGTGGTGTATTGAATGACGCGAGAACCGCATCAGCGGGACCCCTAATTTTGCTTCTGATAATTATGATAGCCTGGTAATGGCGAGAACTGCCATCATATTTCTCGAAAATTTTGTATGAGGCGTGCAGTGGAACTCAGGCAGGCATTTAACAGCGTCGAGGGGCTCATCACATTTGACCCCGTCTCTAATTTCGACATCCCTATACACTTTCACCTCTGGTACCGACAACTGAGTGTTCTTTAACCTAGAAGACACCTGTGAAATTTGTTGTTCCAACTCTTGCCTAAGGCTCGCCTCTCTTGCAAGGTATTGTTGGTCTCGCGCCGCTACGGCTTGCTGCACCGCGGCATCAATTATTGCGCGCAATTGTTCAGATTCCATTTTTAAATTTATATCTGTCTTCGAAACACACGAATCAACGCTCCCGGATACCTGCAACGTATCAAATTCCTTAAGTAATTGATCAAAAATACTATCGTTGCTGTCGTAGTGTGCCCGTCTGTTTTGGTACCCGTAATTATCACTGTCACTCATTCGACTGAAAACGTACTGCACAAATGACCCTGTTCTGGCCGGAAAATAGGTTCCCTGTGCTTGCTGATTTTTATTTTATTAACAAAATAATCACAAATCTCACTTTGCAAATCACTTACATGCTTCTCCTTATTTTTTATCGTAAATAAAATATTAACAAGTAAGAACGTTGCAGTCGGACGCACCAGACTGCAGAATACTATGTTCCTAGTCCTATATAATTTGGTTATTTGTCGGTAGAAAAATGACGCGAAAAAACAGTGGTCTGTATGTCAAATTTGGTGACTCTAACTGTACAGGTGTGAGAGATATAGATTTTGCTTCTTTATGGGGAGGAGGTGGGGGCGTCCAAAAATATTTGATGCAGATTTGTCCAAGGGGTCAACGTTAGTCTGTATGCCAAATTTGGTGACTCTAGCTATTAAACTGTAGGACACCATAAATTTTATACCATGTTCCCGAATGGAAAATAGTATATTGAGTTTGCGAAATTTTCGTCTGTCCGTCTGGCCGTCTGTCCGTCTGTCCGTACGAACGCTATTTTTTTTGCCTTTATCTTTGCACTAGAGCAACCAAACTTGGTACACATGTTGGTGTTTATCGTCAATTTATGAAGTGTCGTGATCGACCACCCACCCCCACCCCCACAATTTGGGGAAAACCTGTATCTTCCTCATTTTTAAAGATATAGTCACCAAATTTGACATACAGACTAATGTTGAGATTCATGACAGATATGCATCAAAAAATTTGAGCCCCCCACCCCCACCCCCACAAATCAGCATATGATATCCCCAAAACACATTTTTCAAGGGGTATAACTCCTACAGTTTCAAAGATAGAGTTACCTAATTTGGCATACAGACTAATGTTGAGCACCTGGGAAAATCTGCATCAAAAATTTTTGGACCCCCCAACCCCCTCCTCCACAAAGGAGAAAAATCTATATCTCCCACACCTTTACAGGTAGAGTCACAAAATTTGGCATACAGACTAATCTTAACTTTCTGGACAAATCTGCATCAAAAAATTTTGACCCCCCTACCCCCTTCCTTGCAAATGAGAAAAATCTAGATCTCCCACACCTGTACAGGTAGAGTCACCAAATTTGATATACATACTAATGTTGACCCCTGGACAAATCTGCGTCAACAATTTTTGACCCCCCACCCCTCCCGCACAAAGGAGCAAAATCTATATCTCAAACACCTGTGCAGTTTTTTTCGCGTCTCTTTCTGAACACACAAATAACCAAATTATTATTATTATTATTATTATACACAGTTTACTTATAATGTAAATTTATAAATAAACTAAAGGCTATGGCTGCCAAGGCCTTGAGCTATTGTGGTGCAAATTTAGGATTAACTTATCTAGTTTGTTTATTAAATTATAATTAATGACTAATATTAACAGAGAATTTACAGAGATTCAAAAATCTTGTGAGTCTTTAGGAAGTGTATGATTTTTTTTAAATTTTCAGAGGATGGGTTAAAGATGGAGAGGAGTGGATTGAAGTTAGAATTGTGAGTAATTTTGACGCAGTCAGTAAGGATATGAGTGACTGAGGTTGGACTCAGATTGCAGAGTTGGCAAATGTTTGAGCTGTTGTTGAATAAGTGGGAGTGTGTAATGAGTGTGTCGCCCAAACGGAGTCGGGTAAATAACCAAATTATATAGGACTGGGAACATAGTATTCTGCAGTCGGGTGCGTCCGACTGCAACGTTCTTACTTGTTTATAAAAGAATAAGCGCACACAAAACCGTTGTTATGCACTACTGTGGTTTTACTTAAACCGAGTTGGGCGCAATTAATTCGTTTACAAGGAAACGAGTGAGAGTTAGAATTTATAAATTTTATTTAGCGGGCGGTACACCTCGCTTTGTCGAATCAAAAACTAAAACTAAATATTACAATTCTTCAAGCTTAAAGCTAGCCCTCAACCATGCAGATAGCGCTGCCGCCAGGCTGCCGTCGCTGCCCGAAAACTGCAGCGTTAGCGCCTCGTGTACGGTGTTGTATTACCGTCGCGGCGCGCAACATTGTCGCGGCACATCCGCCGCGCTCATGACTCCAGTCATTGACTTCCCCAAAGCGCTGGGTCAGCCAATTTCGAGCGTCAGTGGTTAACTTATATACTTTATAGGGTCGGAGATGTCTAATTCTGCCTATTACATACATTGGCACAGATTTAGTACCCCTTTTTTACTTATTTTATGGGAACAGGGAGTAAAAAGCAAGAAGAGCCTTTCAAATTTACCGAAAACTATTTTATTCCAAACACGTCACACCGAAAGTAAAAACTATAATGTACCAAACAAAGCCCCATATTAACGAATGGATTTCCAATTGGGTTTAACATCTTGCCAGCGTATATGGAGAAGTTGAGAAGCTTTGAAAGAAACTGCCTGAGATCTTGCATCGCTGCAAAGCACACCTGAAAGCAACTATTTAAACTTATACTACCAACAAATGTATGACGAAGCCAATATAAGCCGAATAGACAACGTTATTATTAACCTTATCAGGAGACACATACACTGAGAAAAAAAGACCAGGGTCTTAAAATCAAGAATATTCATCTTAAATATTTTGTTCTTAAAATAAGACCATTTTAAGACCAATTAACTAAAACTAAGAACATTACTCTTAGTAATACCTTAAATTCGTAATATAAGAACAAAAATCTTAAAATTGTAAAAAAATACGTACATGTACATACATGAATTTCCCTACAATATGCTGGCAAGATTTTCAAAATCGGACTGGAATTACAGCCAAACGAGCCGATAAACTAAAAAAAGTCAGTGATTTTCGAACAAGTTCAAAAGCTCGCACTGAATTCCATGACTTGTGACGTCACAGGTTTGGTCGCCGAATAACGGCGACTAACGGACATGCGCATGGCGTAACCTACTGTCTCTCAATCGTGCCACAGAGTAATTCGGCAAAAACCGAACTTCCAGCACCCCAGTCGTACATATATTGCCGACCTACTAACGCCCCTGCTCCAAACAAACAATTCAATTCAATGATTTAGTTCAATCGTTCATTTCTCACTGAACGAACTAATCTTTCATTTGAGTCATTTGAGTCATCGAATCCCATTATCGTTCATTCGAGTCATTTGAGTCCCATTCTCGTTCAGTTGCTTATCGTTCATTCTAGTCATTTGAGTCCCATTCTCGTTCAATCTGCTTTGAATCCCAAATCGTTCAGTCGATCATTTAAGTCACATTTCGTTCCATTGTTTTGAATGTACAAACTGTTATAAACTGATAACTAATTCTGTATTTTGTTAAAAAATAATAAATAATAGTTCATTACATTCAAATTCTTATGATCTATGAGATTTTGTTGAAAGAAAATTTTCTTATGTATATACATATGTAAAACGAACAAATTTAGTCAGGTATGCATCATATCTAGATAAAAGAAGTAAAATATCAGTAATAAATACTTCATAACATTGAATGACAGTACTTACCATTTTACATATTATTATGAAAGAATGTAAGCTGGTTGACCTTTTCTGGGTGCAACAAGGTTCGCCTATCGCGAATGATTTGGCCAGCCACAGAGAAAATTCTCTCGCAGGGCACTGATGTTGCAACAATGCAAAGACGTTTTTGCATGTATACAAATAGCCGAGTGTATTGCTCCTTTCGGAGTAGCCACCACGCGATCGGGTCTTCTGTGCGGTCAACATACTCTTCATTTAAATATTTGTCGAGTTGTCGGGTTGCAGCAGCAAATGCATTTGTCGACTTTGTGACAGTTCGAAACTCTTTGTCGTAAGCTTCCCAAATTCGCGACCTTTTGCTGATATTTTCAGGCTCTGGTTCCTGATTTTCAGTCGATTTTCGTTTTTAAATCCGCGCGATTTGAATCGCGGATCTAAAATTGTCTCTCAGCATACAATTCATATTTTTCCACATCTCCAAGTCGTGAATTAATTTCATTGCTTAGCGTGCTCACAAGCAGCTGCAATTCAGATGGAACAGCATCTAATTTTGGCAATAATGATTGCAAAATCTTGGTAAGTATGATGACCTAATTGAACAAACTCATGTAAGTTTCAATAGTAAATAAAATTAGAGAGTTAAATACCTTTGAGAGTGTTACGTGCTTCTCCGCAGACACTTCGACCGTGACATCATAAAATGGCTCAAGTATGGGTACTATTTTGCCTATAAGCACCCATTCGGACGGTAATAGACAAAGATCTGGCCTTATGTTCGGCAATACGATGGCTAAAGCATCCTTTACTTTTGCTAGCCGCTGAAGCATTTCGTATGTCGAATTCCATCGAGTCACCACGTCATTTTTCAGTTTCAGCTCTGGAAGTTCGAGCTGCCTTTTAGCTTCCTTTAGCTTATTTGAGGCAGTTGCACTTCGGTGGAAGTATTCGATTAACAATTTGCACTTCTGTTGCAGTTCACTTATGGTCGCCAAGCCATTCTGTACGATCAAATTTAATGTATGCGCAAAGCATGCAATTGATCGCCATTGCCCATGTTTAATGGCGCCGACAATATTTCGCGCATTATCCGACACAATGGCTGTTATTTTATTTGAAATTTCACACTCAGAAAAAATGGTTTGCAAAAATGTGCAAAGATTTTCCTTTGTGTGACGCTCTGCGTTCTCAACACAAGTAAGCGTATATGATTTGCGGCAAACATTTTCTGGCTCTATAAAATGCGCGGTTATCGCTATGTACTTTTGTTGTGTGCTTGACATCCAAGCATCGGTGGTAATGCAGACTTGCCGACTGGAGCTCTTGCTGCACTTTAGCTCTAATTTCGCAGTATATTTTCAGCAACATCACATTAGAAAGTGAGTTCCTAGTCGGGAGCTTGTATCCCGGGCACCGACTCACTTGGTCAATAGCTTTTTAAACGCGGGTTCTTCCACCATTCGCAATGCGTGGTTCCCCTTCGCAATCATTTTTACGACCTGTCGGTCAATTTGATCCACTTTCCAGTTTGCAGGTGGGCGGTCAATAAAGCTGGAAATTATTTGTTGGCCTGCGATTCGTTTATAATAGATTATACCATTAATTACTGAATACACATAGATACGTCAAAGTGCGATTTTTCTGAGGCCAAATGTTTTGCTGACCGCACAACCCCCAGACTCGTCGGCAAAAAAGCCCAACTCCCAAAACCCCAGTCGGGTTGCCAGCTCGGCAAAAAAAAAGCCGAGCTACTTACGCCTCTGCTCCGAACAAATATTTAGTCTTAGATCGACACCAGAACGATGAGCACGGCTTATGTCGCTTGCGCTCTCATTTCGTTTCTATGTGTGGGTCCAAGTACGCATAAGCGCTTGCTTCTTAGTATGCGTGAGCAATGAAAAAATGCAACAGCGCATGGCAATATGAAATCTGAATTCAGAAATGGAAATGGAAGCGACCAAGCGCACAAGACATGCCCTGTTATATGCACATAGGTTGATTTTGTCGGCGATAGAATTCATGATGCGGTGGCGGTGTGGATAAAGTGCTTGTTTGATAATCGGCTGTTTTGCAGGTTCGATCCCCAGTTGAATCATTTTTTTGATAATGGGAAGCAATATTTATTTTTTATTTTCTTTTGATTTTCTAATTTTTTTAATTTTTATTATAATTTTTATAGTGCAAGTGTTTCAGCATCAACATGGAAACGGACGAAGACAACATTTTGGCGCTTATTAAAACCTTCGAAATGGAGCAGTTTAGTGCAACTAATTATTTTATTGTTTAAGTTATTGTTTTTAACATATGCATACATATGTATGTAAAATATGTTTATGGACAGGCACACCGACATTTTTGCGCTCGTTTTTACTCCCTGTACCCATAAAATGGGTAAAAAAGGGGTATTGGATTTGTGCAAAAGTATGTAACAGGCAGAAGGAGACATCTCCGACCCTATAAAGTATATATATTCTTGATCAGTATCAAAAGAGATTTCGATTTGGCCATGTCCGTCTGTCTGTCCGTCTGTCCGTCTGTCTGTCTGTCCGGATGAACGCGTCGATCTCAGCAACTATAATAGCTAGAGACACCAAATTTGGAATGTAGGTTCCTGTATAGCATACGCAGATCAAGTTTGTTTCATATTTCAGATATCAAAAACCGTTTTACAGTAACAATTTTCAAGATATAGCTTTAAGATTTGGCATGTACAATACTTTAGTCTCTCTTAATCTACTGTCCAAATTTCAAGTCGATCGGATAATAAACACGGAAATAATTCACGAAAGAAGATTCAGTAATGCAGCGAGAGGGGGAAGAAGAAGCACAGCCACTTTTGCCGCCTGTGTGCGTGCGTCTTTGTGTATGTGTGTGTGTATGGGTAAGTGGACTTAGATGTGATTGGATGTTTTAGACCTGGGTACAGGAGTTTCGTAGTCGGGTATACTCGACTATAGCATTCTTACTTGTTTTTTACTCCATGTACCCATAAAATGGGTAAAAAGGGGTATTGGATTTGTGCAAAAGTATGTAACAGGCAGAAGGAGACATCTCCGACCCTATAAAGTATATATATTCTTGATCAGTATCAAAAGAGATTTCGATTTGGCCATGTCCGTCTGTCTGTCTGTCTGTCCGGATGAACGCGTCGATCTCAGCAACTATAATAGCTAGAGACACCAAATTTGGAATGTAGGTTCCTGTATAGCATACGCAGATCAAGTTTGTTTCATATTTCAGATATCAAAAACCGTTTTACAGTAACAATTTTCAAGATATAGCTTTAAGATTTGGCATGTACAATACTTTAGTCACTCTTAATCTACTCTTCGAATTTCAAGTCGATCGGATAACAAACACGGAAGTTATTCACGAAAGAAGATACAGAGATGTAGCGAGAGGGGGGAAGAAGAAGCACAGCCATCATTTAAAATGCCTCGCTTGCGCTGTCGCTAGCGCTATGGCTCGTTCGTGTGCATCCTTGTGTATGTGTGTGTGTATGTGTAAGTGTACGCAGATGCGATCAGAAATTTGTGACCTGGGTACAGGAAGTTTTGTAGTCGGGTATACTCAACTATAGCATTCTTACTTGTTTTCGTTGTTTCTTGTGCAAATTTGTGTGTACATACATATATATGTATGTGCATCTGTACATATGTATTATAATAGTTCCCATTGTTAAGTAACAGTTCGTTGATTACTATGACGAGAAGACGTCAGTCTTTCTGATGGTTATTTATTGAATGAATCTTAGAGTTAGAGCTGTCCACCGTGAAGCAGTGAGCAGCCGTTTTACATAATTGGTTTTAAGGCTTATTATATACAGCAAGAGAGTCACAGCGACGGTCAAGCGTGAGAACGCTGACTTAGCTATTTGGGCGGTCATTGTTATCAAGTGCGGATCATATTTCGTCTGCACTTGAATATGCGCAGAGGGCACTTAGCGTTAGGCGCGCTGCGACAAAGTCGCCGCTTATGCTTACATTCTGTTGGCATAACAACAAAGTGTTGCAGCCTTATTCATATGTATGTATATACATATGTACGCATGCTACATCTCCCTCCTTTTAAAAAATAACGTAATTTATGTAGTTATTTTAAGTATTAATGTTAATTATTTTTGTTTGTGTGTTTTTTTTTTTTTTAATTTTTTGTTTATATTATTTTAATATTAAAATTTTTGTTAATATGTATGTGTAAATGTTTATGTTTAAAACTATGTGTATTTAAAAAAATGTATGTATGTGTTAGTATTTTATTTTAAATGTTGTCTCATTTTATAAAAGAAAATAATTTTTCTTTCTTTTTGAGTTTCCTTTTCTTAAATTCCATTTTCCTTTTTTATTGTTTTGTATTATTTTGTTCGAACAATTTTCTTTGTTTATATTAGAGTTTTCAATTCAATTATTATAAATTTTTAATCTGTCCTTATGTACTTTTTGTTTTTTCTTTTTAGTATCCCTAATTATTATATTATCGTTATCTTCTAACTTTTCTACTGTATAGGGTCCTAAATAAGTTGGATCTAACTTATGTCCTGTTTCATTCTTAAGTTGGACTTTATCTCCTACCGATATATCTATGTTTATTACTTTTTTATCATATAATTCCTTATTATTTCTCTTATTTTCTTCTAACATAATTCTAGCTCTTTTATATGCTATTTCTAATCTATATTTACTTTCCTTAGCATAATCATCTATATTATATAAAGGTTCTATGGTGTCTGTGCTATTAAAATGTTTTAATAAATTGTTTGTTTTACCGAAAACAAGTTCATATGGACAATAGTCATGTGCCATAGATGGGGTTGTGTTGAAACAGTAAACGAAATATTGGATCCATACGTCCCAATCAGTTTTATCAACCGATATATATGAACGTATGTATTCATTAAAAGTTCTGTGACTTCTTTCGACTGTTCCAACTGTCTGCTGGTGGTGTGCAGTTGATGTTATGTTATTTATTTGTAAATACTTGCACAAATCATTTATTATAGAATTTTTGTATTCTGTTCCCATGTCCGTAATGAACGTCTTCATTGGACCGTACTTTAGAATAAAATTCTCAAAAATCGCTTTTGCTACTGTGTTAGCACTTTTGTTTGGAATTGGAATCGCGACTAGATATTTAGTCAGATCACAAATTAATGTGACTGCGTATTCATTTCCATTTTCAGACTTGGGTAGTGGACCAATGGTGTCTACTATAACCCTGTCGAAAGCGTGTATTGGCGTATCAGTTATTGTTAAAGGAGTTTTTATTTTTCATTTTCGTATGTATTCAGTAATATCTGGAGTCATACCTTTCCAATAATAATGTCTTTTGACCTTGGCCAAGGTTTTTGAGATGCCTGTGTGACCTCCTTGTATTGGATCATCATGGAACGTAGACAATAGAGCTTCTTTTTCTTTTATTGTTTCTATTTGGGTCACCGGGTTGAGTAGCGCTACTCTCAATGAAATTAATATTTTATTGCCCATATTTTTGAAATTATCGATTGAAACGTGTTCAAAGATATTTTCCCACGGTGCCACTTTGAGTTGGCTGATTTTATTTATACCGGCTTGCGTTTCAAGCCTTTGGAAAAATTGACCTAAATCAAGAGTTCCATTGGTATATAAATCGCTAACATCATATCTTGCAGTAATTTTCTTACCATGTTTAAAAAGACATAGCATATTTTTTACATGCAAGGTCACTACTTTACGTACTTCGTCATTGTTAATGACTTTATATACGTTGGGCTTTGAAGCTTTTTCTATAGATTGCCATGGCAATTCTATTTTTTCTTTTCCTGCGCAGGAATTTTGTCTACTTTGATATCTTGTAGTGACTTTCTTTATTGATCCATTTATTTGTTGTAGCTGTTGAATGGTTATTCTTGATAACGCATCCGCTACAAAATTGTCTTTACCCTTCAGATATTCGACTGTAAAATTATACTCCTCTAGTTCAAGTCTCATACGCGTTAGCTTTGAGCTTGGATTTACCATTGAGAACAAGTATGTTAATGGTCTGTGATCTGTTTTGACATTGAAGTGTCTACCATAAATATATGGTCTGAAATAAGTTATTGCCCAATGAATTGCTGCCAATTCTTGTTCTGTTGTACTTTTATTACTTTCACCCTTAGTAAACGATCTTGATGCATAAGCAACTGGAAGTTGGAGTCCATTTTTGTTTTGAGTTAAAACTGCTCCACATGCTTGTTTACTTGCATCTGTTATTATGCAAAATTCTTTGCTGTAATCTGGGTATTGTAATAAATTCGGATTTATTAGTGCCGATTTGAGATGTTCGAAAGCATGCTGACAATCAGCTGTCCATTCGAATTCTACATCTTTTTTACATAATCTTGTTATGTGACGAGCATAGTCGGCAAAATTTTTGATAAAACGTCTATAGTAGTTGCAGAATGCAACGAATCGTCTGGCGCTGTCCGCATCATGTGGAACTGGGTAATTTTTAATGACGTCGTATTTTTTGTCGTCAGGCAAGATTCCTTTATCCGTGCATTTGTGTCCCAAAAATGTGACTTCATGCATGAAAAATGAGCATATGTGTTTCGGAACAACCAATGACTATTAAATCATCCATATAAAGGAAAGCTTGAGAAGGTTCTAATCCGGAAAATGCTATAGTCATCATTCTCTGGAAAGAATTTGGCGCTATTTTTAAACCGAATGGCAATCGCGTGAAGCGATACGAGCCATTGCTTGTTGAGAAAGACGTTATATCTCTTGAACTTTTTGCGAGCTCAATTTGATGAAATCCTGACATTAAATCAAGGCATGAAAAGTATTTTGCTCTTCCTAGTTGATCCAAAATGTCATCAATTCTAGGCAGCGGGAATTTATCCGACAACAGTTTTTTATTAATTTGACGATAGTCAATTACTAATCGCCATTTTTTCTTGTCAGAACCTGGAAGAGATTTCTTCGGAACTAACAAAAGTGGGCTGTTATAAGGGGATACAGACGGTTCGACTATTTTATTGTCGATTAATTTTTGTACTTGTACTTGTATCTCATTTATTTGACTTTGAGGGTTTCTATAATTTTTTATGTAGACTGGTTCATCATCCTTCAATCTTAGCTTTTGTTTGTAGAAGTTATTGGTAGTGATCGATTCGGTTTCGAGTCCGAATACGTCACTAAACTGGGTGCATAAGTTAGTCAATTCGTTTTTGAATTGTGGTGGAAAATTTTTAGCTAATTGAGATAAGACAGTTTTTTCTCTATTTTCTGGATTGTTTTGAACTATGTCGTAGTTCGAAAGTGGTTCATATGACAAATTTTTAATATCTACTACTTGATCGATACTGGTCGTATTCAGTAATCGGACAAATGCATTTTTGGTTGTTGCAACTGTGTTTGCAACATAAATGCCTTGTTTAATTTCCTGGTTTGGAATTAGTACACTATCTTCATCTGATGATAGGTGAATTTTTCTGACTACTTGGGATCTTGCTGGTAGAACAATGGAATTATTACCAGGACTGTATGTTATTGGAACATAAATTGGGAAATTTAGATTATTTGGTCTCATTATGAGCCAATCTTCATTTGGTTTGAAATCTAACTGGCAATTGAATTTCTTAATGAAGTCAATGCCTATTATTCCATCACAAGGTATTGCGAAATGCAAATCTACTAAGTGAAAATCGTGTGGAATTATGTATTTACTTGTCTGTATCTCTATTGAAATCAGTCCTTTGGACTGCATTATGTCTTGGCCTATGCCTTGAATATTGATCTTCTTATTTATTTGGATATCATGAAAGATATCAGAACTTTCCTTTAACAGAGATATGTCTGCACCAGTATCTATTAAAAATACAAGTTTTTTATTTGTCTTCACATTGAAAAAGTTTACAAATATATTCAAACTAAGATTGATGGTATGAACCGCATAATTTCCTACTGCTGAATATCTGAGGGTTGTTGAGAGTTTCCCTGATTGTTCTGGGTTACTCTAACATTGTTTGTATTATTATTATTTTAGTTGTTTCGGCCTCGGTTGGAATTGTTGTTTCCATTTCCTCGGCCTCTACGGTAATTGTTGTTTTGATTACCGTAGTTATTATTTCCTCTGTTTTGGTAGTTACCATTGCCTCTACCACGATAGTTACCACGATTGTTACTACCGCGGTAGTTGTTATTCCCTCTTTTAGAGTACAATACTGTATTCACACTACCAGTAAGTCTTGTACTAGTACGGATGTATGCACTAACGGCAGCATCCATGGTAGTGAAAATACCAGACTCCATAACGGTTTTAACACTTTCGTGACTAGTTTTACTAATCATTGTGTTAACGGCTTCTGTAGTGCTGAGCGTGTCAGCATTTTCAGATGGTATGCCTTGGTCAATATAAGCAGCTTCAAGAAGCTGTCGCAGATTTTCTAGTTCAGTTGTGAACTGAGTGGCTGTTTTGCCTTTCTGCGTTAAAGTGTCCATTTTTGCCTTTATGTTGGCGGGTGTTTCACCGACAACTACGGCTTTTAATTTTGCAATAATTCCATCTATTGTGGTTTCATTTTTTATTTTATTGAGGGTTGTGCCCGTTATTTTTGATTTAATCAACTCTATGGCAATTTCCTCATAAGTTCCCTTTGTTAAGTTGACAAGTCTTAATGCCGTTAAGAATTTTTCAAGACGGGTTTTCTTTCCGTCAAATTCTGGGACTGCTTGTGCAATTTCCCTAATATATGCCCTCTGGGCAGCGGCTGTGTCAACCATTATACGGCTATTATCAGCACTTTCTTCACTTTCGGATAAAATATCTTTGGAATCCAGTGTGATAACAGCAGGGATTGTTAGATTTGTTAAATCTTCTTCTTCTAATTGAATATCCTCAGTCCGAACTTCAAGGTTTTCACCGAGTTCCAACTTTGCAGGTGTATTCAAAATAGAAGGTAGTATTAAATTTAAATTATGCTTGTCTTTAACTGTTTGTATATTATTTCTCAGTCTTATTAGGAACCTTGACGTTTCTGACCAATGTTCATTGGTTAATACATCTTTATGTTGATATATCAATAATCGAGCTTCGTTAAAGCTGTCGATCAATGTTATGGAGTGCCTATTAACTGTATCTATATGCTTTTGTCTATTTTGTCTTAGACATTTATACGCTTTTTCAAATGTCGTTTTAATATTTTGGATCCGCTCAGAAAGTTCTGGCCATTCCATAATATTGACAAGCTACTTTGTTTTTCAAGATTATTCTGGGATATTCTTACTATTCATCATACTGTGTGTTCATTATTATTTATTTTATTTTTTTTTTATTTATTTAGTTTAATTGGTATCTTATAGTTATTATGATATTGTCAATTATGATTAATCATTGTTGTTTGTGCTGTGCAAATTTAAATTTTGTCCAAGTCATTTGCTCGGCTCATGAATCTTTTCTTTAGGCATTTGTTATGCAGTTTATATATTTTATAAAAACAATTTGCACACATTATAACAACTATGATTACCAGTAATATATTTGTTAATTCTAAATCTGTGTTGTTTGATTCAACTTTATTTATAACGTTAGCAGTGGAATCCACTGACTTAACGTCTACTAATCCCATTTTGGAGTTCTGTTCAGAATTATGATTTGATTCAATTAGAAAATCTTCGGAAAACCTACTTATTGCATTACTATTCATAAATAGAACATTTTTCCTGCCTATGGCTTTAATTTGATTCAATTTGTTTTTTTTTTTTATTTCTGATTAAACTGACTGAACTGAAAACTTATTATTTTCTTTCATTTTAAAATTTCAAATTTATTTGTAATTTAAGATTTGGAATAATTTGTTTGCTACTGGGTAATTTACCCAGTGCCTGAGACGTGTAAAAATTTTTTTTTTTACATAGCAACCTGCAAATGAAATATTTAGCAGGCTCGACGTCAACAATTCAGGGTGAATATAGAAAGGTAGATATTTGAAAAGTATTGGCTGGTCATATAGCGCTATTTCGGATGCTGCCAAGCATCCTCATCAGTGACCTTATTGTTAGAAATTTTTGTCCAAACTTGTCCGTATATGAGAAGTAGTCGGCTAGATTCGAACCCGAGTGCTCCCGTCTGTAAGGCGGATGCCTTAACCTCTGACCCACTTGCTGTCCGATCCCGGCTTGAACTAATTACTGTCATCAACAGGTCCATTTGAAATTCTAAGTCCGCACCAAAGCTTAATCCCTTTATCTAAGTTTCTAACCCTTACAGTTCTATTTTATTATTATTAGAACCACTTGTATTGAACTTTTTAATCACTTTGTAAAAGCTTCGCTTTAATATCCCAGTGTAAGTTCGGTACTAGCTGATCTATGCAGATCAGTCAGTTGGTTTTTGTTTCAATATGAGGTTGATACAATGAAGTTAGTTTGTCATAATGAATGGGCGTGCCGTCCCTTATTGATAGAATGTGTGTTTAGCGACGTATAATTTGTAAATGAAATATTTAGCAGGCTCGACGTCAACAATTCAGGGTGAATATAGAAAGGTAGATATTTGAAAAGTATTGGCTGGTCATATAGCGCTATTTCGGATGCTGCCAAGCATCCTCATCAGTGACCTTATTGTTAGAAATTTTTGTCCAAACTTGTCCGTATATGAGAAGTAGTCGGCTAGATTCGAACCCGAGTGCTCCCGTCTGTAAGGCGGATGCCTTAACCTCTGACCCACTTGCTGTCCGATCCCGGCTTGAACTAATTACTGTCATCAACAGGTCCATTTGAAATTCTAAGTCCGCACCAAAGCTTAATCCCTTTATCTAAGTTTCTAACCCTTACAGTTCTATTTTATTATTATTAGAACCACTTGTATTGAACTTTTTAATCACTTTGTAAAAGCTTCGCTTTAATATCCCAGTGTAGGTTCGGTACTAGCTGATCTATGCAGATCAGTCAGTTGGTTTTTGTTTCAATATGAGGTTGATACAATGAAGTTAGTTTGTCATAATGAATGGGCGTGCCGTCCCTTATTGATAGAATGTGTGTTTAGCGACGTATAATTTGTAAATGAAATATTTAGCAGGCTCGACGTCAACAATTCAGGGTGAATATAGAAAGGTAGATATTTGAAAAGTATTGGCTGGTCATATAGCGCTATTTCGGATGCTGCCAAGCATCCTCATCAGTGACCTTATTGTTAGAAATTTTTGTCCAAACTTGTCCGTATATGAGAAGTAGTCGGCTAGATTTGCCTGCCTAATTTTGTAGTTTGGCTTTATGGGCCTCACTTCTGATTGGGCAAAAGATTTTCTGCTCAATTTTCCATAAATTGTTTCGATAATATAATATATAGTATATATATTTTAAAATTATTGCTGGTGTCTGCTGTTCCTGTTCTTCCGCGTCAGCTGGTCATCACCAGTATGGTTGCGCTGACGCTCCCTTCGAAGGCGCAAGGGGCGGGGATGCCTCTCGCTCTTGTTGATTTCTCAGCTGCTGTTGTCCTGGGCCTATGGGCTCAGGCGGAACCGGTGCCGGTCTTCGCACAGGTTACTGCCTTACCAGGCAAGTCGATCTGCAGTGTGGGCTGTCCAGAGGTCCAGGGCAATCTGCTGGGCATTGCTTGACGTACTGAGGCACTTTGCTTTTGGGAGGTGGTGTGGTTATAGTTTTGTCATTAACAACTTTAATATTTTTGATATTCACTGAGTGAGTATGTGGTGTAGGGTTTTCTTTTATCTGTTTCAGCTGTTGCTGATAAAAGTCAAGCATGGCCTGTAGCCTTGCTGTTGCCTTCCACGGTGTGTTGGCCTTGGGTGAATATAATTGCCACATAATGTGAGCAATTTCTTTATTCAATTTTTCTCCGACCCTATAAAGTATATATATTCTTGATCAGTATCAAAAGAGATTTCGATTTGGCCATGTCCGTCTGTCTGTCCGTCTGTCCGTCTGTCCGTATGAACGCGTCGATCTCAGCAACTACAAGAGCTAGAGACACCAAATTTGAAATGTAGGTACCTGTATACCATATGCAGATCAAGTTTGTTTCATATTTCAGATATCTCCCCCGTTCCCCCGCAAATCGATTAAAACCGTTTTACAGTAACAATTTTCAAGATACAGCTTTAAGATTTGGCATGTACAATACTTTAGTCTCTCTTAATCTACTGTCCAAATTTCAAGTTGATCAGATAATAAACACGGAAGTTATTCACGAAAAAAGATTCAATGATGCAGCGAGAGGGGGAAGGAGAAAGCACAGCCACCAATTAAAATGCCTCGCTTGCGCTGTCGTTTTTGCCGCCAGTGTGTGCGTGCGTCTTTGTGTATGTGTGTGTGAATGTGTAAGTGGACGTAGATGTGATTGAATGTTTTAGACCTGGGTACAGGAATTTCGTAGTCGGGTATACTCGACTATAACATTCTTACTTGTTTTCATAAAGATTTGTCTAAATTTTAGCCATTTATTACTCCCTGTACCCATAAAATGGGTAAAAGGGGTATTACATCTGTGCAAATGTATGTAACAGACAGAAGGAGACATCTCCGACCCTATAAAGATATATATTCTTGATCAGTATCAAAAGAGATTTCGATTTGGCCATGTCCGTCTGTCGTCCGTCTGTCCGTCTGTCCGTATGAACGCGTCGATCTCAGCAACTACAAGAGCTAGAGACACCAAATTTGGAATGTGGTTCCTGTATACCATACGCAGATCAAGTTTGTTTCATATTTCAGATATCTCCCCCCGTTCCCCCGCAAATCGATTAAAACCGTTTTACAGTAACAATTTTCAAGATACAGCTTTAAGATTTGGCATGTACAATACTTTAGTCTCTCTTAATCTACTGTCCAAATTTCAAGTCGATCGGATAATAAACACGGAAGTTATTCACGAAAGAAGATTCAGAAATGCAACGAGAGGGGGAAGGAGAAGCACAGCCACCAATTAAAATGCCTCGCCTGCGCTGTCGCTGTTGCCGCCTGTGTGCGTGCGTCTTTGTGTATGTGTGTGTGTATGTGTAAGTGGACGTAGATGTGATTGAATGTTTTAGACCTGGGTACAGGGAGTTTCGTAGTCGGGTATACTCGACTATAGCATTCTTACTTGTTTAAATTGTTATTTGGAGAAAATTGGGTACCAAGCAACAAACATGATTCTGTTTGTTATAATTATTATTATTATACACAGTTTACTTATAATGTAAAATTATATCAGGTAGTCTAACGAGAGTAGAGTATCTGATATCGAGTTACCCTTTCGGAATCCGGTTTGTCGACTTTCAATAGATTTGTTGTGGGAAACAAACCACCACAGTCGATTTGCGATAATTTTGTCCAACGTCTTGGCGAAGCAGGAGTTTAGAGAGATGGGTCTGTATGAGTTGAGGTTGGTTTTATCGGAGTTGGGTTTGAGGATAGGGATAATTTTGCTAAGTTTGTAGTTTTGGGGTATGAAGGAGTGGAATATATTGTTGTAGTGGGCAAGTAGCCTGGATTTAACGGAGGGGTGAAGGTGTTTTATCATGGGGTAAGAAACCCTGTCGAGTCCAGGAGTTTTTCCCTTTAACTGGGAAAGGGCACTCTCCAGTTCGATAGCTGTTATGGGGCACTCAATCTGTAGGGCAGACGGGGATAGTTGGCAGGGGCTTGAGGGGTTGGAAGAACTGTATTTATTTGTTCTGAAGGTTTGGGAGAAGTTTGAGTCGTGAGATTCAGAAGAAAGATGGGAGCAGAATTCTTCTGCTATTAGTTTGTTGTTTGTTAAGTTTGTTGAATTGGGAAGGGATATGCAGTGTACAGGGATTTTTGTTTAAGGCCGCAGAAGGTGCGGATGTTCGACCAAATTTTATTGGTGGGAGTGCTTGGGCTGATTTCGGCTGTGAAGGCCTCGAGAGATGTTCGCTTAGCTATCTTTAACTCACGTCTGTAGAGAGCATTTGCTTTTTTGAAGTTTAAGATATATTCGGTGTTAATATTGTTTCTTAGCTGGTATTCGAACTGCATTTTTATTTGTTTGAGGGAGTTGAGATTGTGATTCCACCAAGGTACTCGACGTCTATTTCTGTAGGCCGTAGAGGTTTGTGGGATATGGAAGTTGGCGCTTTCTCTAATTATTTTGATTAGGTTAGCAGATTCCTTATTAAGGTTGTGGCTGACAGGGCGTTGGGAGTGCTGGAGATATGTTGAGGCTGTGTAATTGGGCCAGTCTGCTGAGTTGAGGTTGAATTTTGGGATAAGTTTTGGGGAAGGAGAGCGGTCAAAAAGATTAATAATTATTGGAAAGTGATCACTGCCATATCTGTCGGTGTCGGTTTTCCATGTTGACTGAAGAGCGATTTGTGGAGATGCGAGTGTAAGGTCGATGTGGGTATATGTATTGTGGGTACTGAAATGGGTGGGAGAGCCGTCGTTTAATAGTATGAGAGGAGACTGGTAAATGAATTTATTGATAATATTTCCTTTGCGGTTGTTGCTAGGAGAGCCCCATGAGTTGTGCCAACCATTAAGGTCGCCAGTTATTAGGGTAGGTTCAGTAAGGGTGTTGAATGCATTGTGTAGGTGGTTGGTAGTGAACGGCTTGGTCGGAGCTATGTAGGTAGAGTAAATATTTAATTTAATTTTTGAGTGGACTGTTACTGCGATTAGCTCAATATTGTTAGAGTTGTTAAGACTTAATTGCTGGTGTTGTAGTGAATTGTGTATGAGAAGTGCAACACCTCCATACGCATTAGGTGATGTATTGTTGTGGTACAGGGAGTAGTTTATTGGGGTGGGGAATATGTGGTGTTTGTGTATATGTGTTTCTTGGAGTGATATAATGTTGGGAGAGAAATCTTTTATTAAAATTTGTAACTGATCGTAATTGTTACGGTAACCATTTATATTCCATTGGAGGACTTTGATAGACATAAGATGATGAGAATATTAAAGGTTTTATTGAGTGTGTAGTGTTAAAAGTGGGGGTTGATCAGTTTGGGTGAGTGTGAGTAACGCCTTAATGCCGACATAGCGTCGGCAGTAAAGAGTTACATGTTGTGAGGAAATGTGTGCGCTCGAATGGGGGGTACTTCCATTAACAAGCACACACATTTATATTAATGTGCCCGCGCGTACCGGGATCATCCCACAGACCCCATCACTGTGGAGTGAGTCTGTGAGATGACCCCGGCACACGCGGGCTGTAGAGAATACTAGTAAGGTGATTATGTCAAATCTTTATATGAGGAATCTGAGGTGTCGGGTGAGGAGTTTCTTTTTAATTTTCTTTGTGAGCCAGTACTAAGAGCAGGCTTGATTTTTTTTGCTAATTGTCTAGCTCTAGCGCTAGTTTTTTTTGGCAAAATTATTGGACGCTTTTTTGATGATTTGGTAGCGTGTTCAGCTGGGGGCTTGCAGTCGTCAAATATTGAGACTATCTCGGAATAGTCTATCGGCGAGCGGGCTTCTTCTTCAATGGTGTCCATGCTGTTGTTGTTTGATGATGCGTGTGGTAAGGGAGTGGTCTCGTTGTTGTCAGGTGTTGAAGTCGGCTTCTGTGTAGTTTTGACTACATTGGCATACGACATGCCGTTTGTTGGGTGTCTGGTTGAGTAGAGCTCCTTTGCTTTCTTCCGGTCGACTTTTTCAATTGTAATAATAGCTTGTACTTCTTTTTCCCTTAATAGGATTGGGCAAGATTTGTCGAAAGCGGCATGGCTACAATTATCCAGTTTGTGGTAATTGCAATTGACACAAGATTTTGGGAGTGTGCATATTTCGTTGTTGTCTTTGTTGATGTGGGAGGTCTTTGAGCAATTTGGACAGATTTTGTTATTTTTGCATGATTTTGAAGTGTGTCCATATTGGAAGCAGTTGTTGCATCTAAGTGGTTGTGGTATGTAGGGACGAAGACGGATTGTTTCGTAGCCAATATTCAATGTGGTTGGGGTTGTAGGTGTGGCAAAAGTGAGAATGATCAAACCAGTCTCAATAAGATTGTCACCAACTTTCCTTAGAATTTTCTTGACGTCGCTTACTTTTTGGTCTTGCAGCTCGGAGAGAATTTCGTGTTCTTCAATTCCGCGTAGATCGTTTGAATACAGAACAGCCTTAGAAAAATTGATTTATGTTCGGTGAGCTCAACTTCGATAGACGGAGAGAGTGCGCGCAGGGACAAAAGCTTTTTCGCTTGGATTACGTTTTTTGTTTTTATCAAAATTGTTCCATTCTTTAATTTTTTACACATTTCGAGTTCACTTCCACAAGTGTAGTCCACAACTTTTTTAATCAGGAAGGGGGAAACATTAGCTAATGTTTCGGAACTGTTTAAGCGGTTCATAATTAAATATTTAAGACCAGGTATAGCCATTAACTGAATGTTAGGTTGATTTAGCGGTGTTATTTCGGGCCCATGGCCATCAAGGTCAGGGGGTTTAGGATCCCCCATCCTAGAGTTTCGACGACACTGGTTTGTTTACGATTTAGTTCAGCTGCTATAACAGACACGAAGTATCGAGTAGTATCGGTACTAGCTGAATAGCACGACGAAGATGACGGTGATTCACAACACTGGTTTTGACGTGACGGTGCAAAACCAAACTATGAATGTGTTAGTGGAGCACCAATTGTATATGTATATAGCGCATATGCGCTGAGGGCTTTTAACTGAAATCACTCCCGATTCCTGTTATTTTCGAATAGTTGTTAGAGCACTGGTAACAAGTAACACTGATTTGTGCCACTAAATTGTGGACTTGTCTATGAAATTGCTAATTTTAGCATTCATTTTTGGCACAGCGAGAAAAACACGACCGCACTTTGACAGCCAGGGTTGCCGTGTGTGATTCTGTTTGTTATTTGGTCCTATCATTTTCATTTCTCTCGTGAATTATTAATGACTATTTATGTATGTTATGATTGCACTCTTCTTATGGAATCATTGTACCAATATCTAATAAACAAAAAAAAACAAGAAAGAATGCTATAGTCGAGTATACCCGACTACGAAACTCCCTGTACCCAGGTCTAAAACCATTAACAAAGCAATTACATAGATATGTCAAACTACGATTTTTCTGAGGCCAAATGTTATGCTGACATCACAACCCCAGACTCTTCGGCAAAAAAGCCGAACTACCACAACCATAGTCGTGTGTTGCCGAGCTACTGAAACCCCAGGTCCCGAATAAACAATTAGTCTTGGATCGACACCAGAACGATGAACACGGCTTATGTCGCTTGCGCTCGCATTTCGTTTCTATGTGTGGGTCCAAGTACGCATATGCGCTTGCTTCTTAGTATGCGTGAGCAATGAAAAAATGCAACAGCGCATGGCAATATGAAATCTGAATTCAGAAATGGAAATGGAAGCGACCAAGCGCACAACACATGCCCTGTTATATGCACATAGGTTGATTTTGTCGGCGTTAGAATTCATGATGCGGTGGCGGTGTGAATAGAGTGCTTGTTGGATAAGCCGCTTTTTGCAGGTTCGATCCCCAGTTGATTCATTTTTTTGATAATGGGAAGCAATATTTATTTTTTATTTTCTTTTGATTTTCTAATATTTTTTAAATGTTATTATTATTTTCTTAGACCAGTTATTATCTAATAAATTACATTGGCTAATTATAATAAGTTTATCTTCTTCGGTGGCAGCTCACAGCTGACCGAAAGTATGGAAGATGTATTTAACTACCATTTTATATTTGTATATATATGTATACAAATAGATTAAATATACATATATATAGTGATATATCCATCTCCCGTCACTTACACACTTAGCAACGGCATACCACTTAGCAACCACATACAGTCATAAGCTACCCAAATTATTGTAAACAGATCCGTTGATAACTTCGACACTGGTGGATATCGTTCAGACATAAACAAAAGACCCTAAATCTAAGAACCCCAAGCCACTTGTCGTAGTTAGCATCAGGCCACCACTTTTCCACACGAAAATGCAGACGCTGCACAAATCTCGGCTGACGCAACGCCGCTACTTCTCTCGCGAGACTACTCTTTAAGAGAGCCAAAAGCTCGCTCTCAACATAAACGTTTTTCAATCTAAAGCTTCCTAAAAGCTTCGGTCCGAGGTTTGATCAGCGCCCACGCACTTAGATTAATTGAGTTCATTTTTGTATTCCATTTGATTCGGTCAAATTTATTCAATGAATAAATGATATATTTTTTATACACTAAAAAATACCGTTTCTTAATTGGCGCAGCCAGTAGGATACTCTCAAGTTGTAAAATACGCAACCTCTGTCAGTAATCCTGGATACGATTCCTACGTAGGATCGTCAAGTAAATCTCAACAAGTATTAGTCTTTGGGTAATCGAGATTACTTGGTAGTGTTTAAGCACTACAATAACAGTGAACACGTCTGGGTGTTACAAATCAAATTTTTGATCCCTGTAGCCCGTGTTTCACTGGGAGGAATTTGCATATGCAAATAAACTCAATAATAACAATTGGTGACGCGAAAATTTGTGTGCCGCCAACATTTGTGCGCGAAAATTTGTGTGCAAAAACTTAAACAATCTAAGCCCAGTAACAACAAATTGGTGACGCGAAAATTTGTGTGCCACCTATATCTGCGCGAAAATTTGTGTGCAGAACTATACAATCAAAATCAAAACAACACAATCTATAACAAAATTATTTAAATCAACAACAACAAAGATCATTAAGTGCAAAATTGCAACGTTTAAAAAATTAACTAAAAGCCCAACAACCAACACATCAAAAATGACTCTGGAATTATCAGAACAACATCTAAATCAGGCATTGTCTCAATTGAGACAGGGTCACCGGAACACCTAGCAGCCTTCATTAGACGAATCGACTTCATATTACAATTGTATCCAACGAGGGATGTTCGTCAACATAGCGTCCTATTCGAACTACAAGTATCTGGAGAAGCTCAACGGATATCACAGTTACACCAATCTAATACGTGGCCGGAATTAAAACAGGCTCTCATCGATGCCTTCAAAGTGCAGACGCCATATGAGGAACTTTTGAGACGATTATACAACACCAACTTTAACGGAAGTCTACGTAAGAACATAAGTCCTTCATGATTATAAACAAATTAGCATTAGAAAACATTCCAAACAATACCATCTTGTATACCAATGCAATGCAAAACACCATTAAAGACGTAATTAACAAAAAATTACCTGATAGGCTTTTCATGACACTTGCTCGTTATGACATAAGCACTATACAAAATTTACAACAAATTGCTCAGAGAGAGGGATTATACGATAGTTTCATAAAAACTTACACTAACACACAAAACAATTCAAATCGTAGGAATGGGGGAAACAATTCTCAAAATTCAAACCAACTGCCTGCCACTTCAAGTAAGCCAACTATAAATTATCAACAAAACAATAATTCACAAAATAGACACCAAATCTAAGAAGACCCAAAACAATTACAGAACGAATTCCGACATAAACTAACTCAAGGTAGGACTCAGAATACAATGAACTATCAACAGAACCAACCTTTTGCATCTAATGCACCAAATGCATCCACAAAGAGACAGAGACAAAGTACATCTGGGCATATGAAAATGGATACTTCCGAAAATTTTCATCAACATGCCTCGGATCAGGAAGAGACGGACGAAGTAACGCCAACTCATTCATACGAATAACTATGAATGACAAGCCGTTGCAATTTATAATTGATACAGGTTCAACTATAAATATAATGAGGGAAAACTTTTTAAAATTCCCAAGCGAAAGTATAAAATTAGGACCCAGTAAGATTTGTCCATCACACCAAACATTTTATATTCATAATTTCTCAGAAAACTACGACGCCTTGTTAGGTAGGAATTTCCTCGCAGCGTGTCAAGCGCAAATTGACTAGACGAATGAAACAATAACATAAGGCGAATACAAATTCTCATTCAGATATAATGATGAGAAAACAGAAGAGGACTTGACCGCACCAGAATGCCTCGATCCTCCGTCCTCAGAGGACAGATTCTTTAACTTTGCCATTAACAATGAGCTAAAAGAATCCAATGAATTTAGGTTAGATCATTTGAATCAAGAAGAATGCGAAAAGCTCAAAAAGGTTTTATTCGAATTCCGTGATCTACAGTACAAAGAAGGTGAAAAGACCTTTACAAGTTCCATAAAACACGCAATACAAACAAAACACGACGACCCGGTCTATAAAAGACCTTATAAATACCCTCAGACTTACGATGTCAAGGTAAACAAACAAATAAACGAAATGATTGAGCAAGGGATTATTAGAAAATCTAACAGCCCATATTGCTCCCCGATTTGGATCGTGCCAAAAAGAGCGATGCCTCGGGAAAACCAAAATTTAGGGTAGTCATTGACTATCGCGGACTCAACGAAATAACTGTTGACGACAAGTACCCAATACCGATCATGGACGAAATATTGGACAAATTAGGAAAGTGCCAATACTTCACAACCATCGATCTAGGATTTCGATTTGGACTTAAAAATGCTCCTGCAACGTTTCAGCGTTGTATGAACAACCTTTTAGAAGATTTAATCTATAAGGATTGTCTCGTATACCTTGATGATATCATCATCTACTCCACTTCATTGGAAGAGCATCTATCATCACTCAGAAAGGTATTCAGGAAATTGAGGGAAGCCAACCTAAAGCTTCAACTTGACAAATGTGAGTTTCTGAAAAAAGAAACTGAATTCTTGGGTCATATTGTGACCACAAATGGGATAAAACCAAACCCGAATAAGATAGAAGCAATCATAAAATTCCCCATACCTTAAACTCCAAAACAAATCAAATCATTTTTAGGCATGTGCGGCTTCTATAGAAAGTTCATACCGAACTTTGCCAGTATAGTTAAGCCAATGACATTGAAACTCAAAAAGGGAGCAACTATTAACATTCAAGAAAAAGAATACATTTCGGCATTCGAAAAGATGAAATTGCTGATCACGTCTGACCCTATATTGGTCTACCCAAATTGCGATAAACCATTTCTTTTAACTACTGACGCAAGCAATAAAGCGATTGGCGCTGTTCTGTCACAAGAACATAAGCCCATTTGTTTCGCAAGTAGAACTCTCAATGAGCATGAGTTAAATTACTCTGCTATTGAAAAAGAGTTGTTAACTATTGTCTGGGCTACGAAATATTTTCGATCTTACCATTTCGGTAGAAAGTTTAAGTTAAAGTGATCACAGACCATTATCCTGGTTAAACAATATCAAAGAGCCTAACATGAAACTCCAACGGTGGAATACCAGACTAAATGAGTTTGATTTTCATATCAAATATCTCCCAGGAAAAGAAAATAAGGTAGCCGACGCTCTGTCCAGAGTAAAGCTAGAACAAAACTTATTAGGAGAATCAGCAGATAGTAATGTAGCCACAATATACAGCGCACATGAAGATAACTCGAGCCTTATCCAAATTACAGAAAGGTCCATCAATTATTATAGTAGGCAATTAGAATTCATCAAAGGGGGTGAAAATAAAGTGGAAGTTATCCACTACTTTCACAAAACTATTGTAACAATCACATTCAAAAATATGAACAATGCATACGCAAAAGAGATAATTAAAGAATATCTCTGTACAAAAAATAGTGTAATCTATTTCCACAACGAAACAGACTTCCCTACATTTCCAAAAACCAGAAATCATAAACCAGAAATCATAAACCCAGATCAAATAACAAAAGTTATGCGATCCACTAGTATGCTAACCAATATCCAAACATATGCTGAATTTAAAGTACTCACGTTAAAAACTCATAAAGATTTGCTACATCCAGGCATAGAGAAAACTATAAACTGGTTCAAGGAAAAATACTACTATCCAGACTACCAACGTCTAATCCAAAACATTCTGAACGAATGTGAAATCTGTAACATAGCTAAAACAGAACATAGGGACACAAAACTAACCTTTGAATAAACTCTACATGATAGACAATGTACAATTCCTATCATGCATTGACATTTATTCAAAATTTGCAGCACTCATTGAAGTAAAAAGCAGAGATTGGCTAGAAACTTAAAGAGCCATCATTAAAAAATTCAATGAAATGGGAAAACCCCAAGAAATAAAAGCCGACAAAGATTCAGCTTTCATATGCGCAGCATTGCAGGCATGGTTGAAATCTGAAGGCGTTATAATAAACATCACATCCAGCAAAAATGACATTGCAGATGTGGAAAGATTCCATAAAACAGTTAACGAAAAATTAAGAATAGTTAATAATGAAGCAGACATAGAAAATAAGATGACTAAGTTCGAAACCATATTATACACGTATAATCACAAAACAAACACACAATAATCATTTATGCAGGAACTCCAGAATACGGCGTCCAAGAAAATAAAAGAAGACAAATAGAAGCACTTAATAAAAAACGTAATAATTTTGAAATAGATACTAGATTCAGGCAAGCCCCACTAGTTAAGTCAAAAACTACAAACCCTTTTAAGAAAACAGGACAGTTAAAACAATTGACGAAAAACATATCGAAGAAACAAACAGAGGTAGAAAAGTTACACATTACAGAAGCAAATTTAACAAGTAAGAATGCTATAGTCGAGTATACCCGACTACGAAACTCCCTGTACCCAGGTCTAAAACATTCAATCACATCTAAGTCCACTTACCCATACACACACACATACACAAAGACGCACACACACACTGTGCGGCAAAAGCGACAGCGCAAGCGAGGCAATTTAATTGGTGGCTGTGCTTCTCCTTCCCCCTCTCGCAGCATTACTGAATCTTCTTTCGTGAATAACTTCCGTGTTTATTATCCGATCGACTTGAAATTTGGACAGTAGATTAAGAGAGACTAAAGTATTGTACATGTCAAATCTTAAAGCTGTATCTTGAAAATTGTTACTGTAAAACGGTTTTAATCGATTTGCGGGGGAACGGGGGAGATATCTGAAATATGAAACAAACTTGATCTGCATATGGATACAGGTACCTACATTTCAAATTTGGTGTCTCTAGCTCTTGCAGTTGCTGAGATCGACGCGTTCATACGGACAGACGGACAGACAGACGGACGTGGCCAAATTGAAATCTCTTTGATACTGATCAAGAATATATATACTTTATAGGGTCGGAGATGTCTCCTTCTGCCTGTTACATACATTTGCCCAGATGTAATACCCCCTTTTTACCCATTTTATGGGTACAGGGAGTAAAAAGAACAAGTAAGAATGCTATAGTCGAGTAAGCCCGACTACAAATCTCCCTGTACCCAGGTCAATAATTTCCGATCACATCTACGTACACTTACACACTCACATGCACAAAAGACGCACACACACGAGCGACAGCTCAAGCGCTGTGCAAGCGAGGCATTTTAAGTGGTGGCTGTGCTTCCTCTTCCCTTTGCGCTCCAGCACTGAATCTTCTTTCGGTTATAACTTCCGTGTTTATTATCCGAACGACTTGAAATTTGGACAGTAGATTAGGAGTTACCAAAGAATTGCACAAGCCAAATCCCAAAGCTATATTTTAAAAATTGTTCCTGTAAAGCGGTTCTTATCGAATTGCGTGGGAATGGGGGAGATATCTCAAATCTAAAATAAACTTGACCTGCTCCCGCTATACACAAACCTAGATTCCAAATTTGGTGTCTCTAGCTCTTATAGTTGCTGAGATCCTTGCGTTCATACATACGGACGGACAGACGGAGAGACGGACAGACGGACGGAAGGACAGACGGACGGAAGGACAGACGGACAGACAGACGGACAGACAGACGGACATGGCCAGATCCAAATCTCTTTTGATACTGATCAAGAATATATATACTTTATAGGGCCGGAGATGTCTCCTTCTGCCTGTTACATACATTTGCACAGATGTAATACCCCCTTTTTACCCATTTTATGGGTAGAGGGAGTAAAAAGAAAATTAATAAGCGCAAATATTTACAGGATGCCGACACTTTCAATTGTACAAATCCACCATAACAGCAATCACGATAATGACAATGATAAATCTGATAACAGCAGGATCAATTGAAATCAACCCCATTGAAAATAATCAAGGATTCATTTTGTTTGAATCAGGAACAATACAAATACCTATTAAGTTTGAAAACCATTGTTTTACCGTAAATATAAACCACATAGAGTACACATTCAACAACATAATAAGACAAAGCCAAGAATTTAACGATAAACCACAGATAAAATATTTAATTGACAAACTACAACGACAAATGAGTGGCATTCGTATTACAAAACGTAACAAACGAGGACTTATAAACTTTGTGGGTTCCACATACAAATACCTTTTCGGCACACTCGACGAAAACGATAAATTAGAAATTGAACAACAAATTACAAACCTTGCACAAAATTCTATACAAACTAGTAGCTTGAACAATGTCATCGACACTATTAATGACAGTATTAACATGATAAATTAGCAAAATTATGCTATGCTAACCGAACAGAAACTCAACTTATTAATTTTTTATATTGAACACTTCACCGAACACTATTGAAGACATTGAAATGGGTACACAACTAACACGTCTAGGAATTTTTAACCCCAAATTACTTAAACACGACAGACTTGAAAATATTGACCACAAAAATATAATTGACATAAAAACTTCCGGTTGGTACAGCACAGCAACTAACGAAATATTTCTGATTTCACATATCCCCATTAACACAATAGAAACACCAACATTCTTGATTACACCATACCCAGATAATAACGGGCAAATTATTAACGAAAACATTGCAAGTAAATTTTATATACACAACAATAATGTAATAAACACCTTGACAAAAGAAATCGTCAAAGATCATTGTATTGCCAATATTATAAAACATGAAACACCAACTTGTACTTTTAATAAATTTCGTAAAGAAAATTTAATTCAATATATTGAACCAAATATATTTGAATATATATTTGAATTACATGGAATATGACCCGAAATAAATTATATCAAAATTGTAACAACCAAGAAATTTACATTGAAAATAATAAAATCAGAAAAATATACAATTGTACTGCAGAGCTGAACAATACTACAATTACAAACAATATTCAGCAATATACCAATTTAATATTTACTGAACATAACGTAACTAAGCTTGAACCACTATCGCACGTAGAAATTAAGGAAATGATCTTATTTAATAATAAGCAAAACACAATTTATAAAGCTATAGCCATAACCACTTTAGTTTTAATGGCCATAATTGGCATATCTTATCTTTATATCAAATGCAAAAGAGCATCACATAATATTGTAATGAAATACATAAAAACCAAATCAAATCAAGAAACTAAGAAAGAAGAAATCAAAGATATTAACGAAGAAAGAGTTGTAATTAAAGATTCGACACCCCACTTGTACCCTAACATCCAAGATTAGCCGCCTGAGGACAGGCAAATTTCTAATGGTTAGGGGAGTGATATATCCATATCCCGTCACTTACACACTTAGCAACCGCATACCACTTAGCAACCACATACAGTCATAAGCTACCCAAATTATTGTAAACAAATCCGTTGATAACTTCGACACTGGCGGATATCGTTCAGACATAAACAAAAGACCCTAAATCTAAAACCCCAAGCCACTTGTCGTAGTTAGCATCAGGCCACCACTTTTCCACACGAAAATGCAGACGCTGCACAAATCTCGGCTGACGCAACGTCGCTACTTCTCTCGCGAGACTACTCTTTACGAGAGCCAAAAGCTCGCTCTCAACATAAACGTTTTTCAATCTTAAGCTTCCTAAAAGCTTCGGTCCGAGGTTTGATCAGCGCCCACGCGCTTAGATTAATTGAGTTCATTACTCCCTGTACCCATAAAATGGGTAAAAGGAGGTATTACATCTGTGCAAATGTATGTAACAGGCAGAAGGAGACATCTCCGACCCTATAAAGTATATATATTCTTGATCAGTATCAAAAGAGATTTCGATTTGGCCATGTCCGTCTGTCTGTCCGTCTGTCCGTCTGTCCGTATGAACGCGTCGATCTCAGCAACTACAAGAGCTAGAGACACCAAATTTGAAATGTAGGTTCCTGTATAGCATACGCAGATCAAGTTTGTTTCATATTTCAAATATCTCCCCCGTTCCCCCGCAAATCGATTAAAACCGTTTTACAGTAACAATTTTCAAGATACAGCTTTAAGATTTGACATGTACAATACTTTAGTCTCTCTTAATCTACTGTCCAAATTTCAAGTCGATCGGATATTGAACACGGAAGTTATTCACGAAAGAAGATTCAGTAATGCAGCGAGAGGGGGAAGAAGAAGCACAGCCACTTTTGCCGCCTGTGTGCGTGCGTCTTTGTGTATGTGTGTGTGTATGGGTAAGTGGACTTAGATGTGATTGGATGTTTTAGACCTGGGTACAGGGAGTTTCGTAGTCGGGTATACTCGACTATAGCATTCTTACTTGTTTTTGTATTCCATTTGATTCGGTCAAATTTATTCAATGAATAAATGATATATTTTTTATACACTAAAAAATACCGTTTCTTAATTATATGTACATAGATATATATTTATACATTATTAAGCAAAACAAGTCGCCGCTCGAATTCGCTTCCGATTATAACGCACAATGTGTGAATCGGTATCCAGGGAACACCACGGGGAGGCCATTGCAACAGCAATGGGGTCATTAGAGAATGACCTTCGAGTCGACTTTAGATGTTTAAATGCTTATCATTTATCAAATCAAATTATCTAAAGATGTAAAAAAAGAAAAACAAAAGATAAAAATTTGCGACAAAAAGATAAGGCAGCTGAAAAAATTATTGAAAAATGAGAGAGAGTAAAAAAGTTTAAATATTTAAGAGAAACAAGTAAGAATGCTATAGTCGAGTATACCCGACTACGAAACTCCTGTACCCAGGTCTAAAACATCCAATCACATCTACGTCCACTTACACATACATACTTACATACACAAAGACGCACGCACATAGGCGGCAAAAACGACAGCGCAAGCGAGGCATTTTAATTGCTGGCTGTGCTTCTTCTTCCCCCTCTCGCTGCATTACTGAATCTTCTTTCGTGAATAACTTCCGTGTTTATTATCCGATCGACTTGAAATTTGAACAGTAGATTAAGAGAGACTAAAGTATTGTACATGCTAAATCTTAAAGCTATATCTTGAAAATTGTTACTGTAAAACGGTTTTAATCGATTTGCGGGGGAACGGGAGGAGATACCTGAAATATGAAACAAACTTGATCTTCGTATGGTATACAGGAACCTACATTTCAAATTTGGTGTCTCTAGCTCTTGTAGTTGCTGAGATCGACGTGTTCATACGGACAGACAGACGGACATGGCCAAATCGAAATCTCTTTTGATACTGATCAAGAATATATATACCTTATATGGTCGGAGATGTCTCCTTTTGCCTGTTACATACATTTGCACAGATGTAATACCCTTTTTTACCCATTTTATGGGGAGTAAAAATGAGACACCATATATTTCTGTTGATGATCACAAAATTTATGGCTTATATGATGTCCCCCACCTTATTAAATCGATTAGAAATATTTTTATGCGAAAATTTATTGACACGCCTGATGGTAGAGTCTCATGGCATGTGATTGAAAAATTTTTTAATATTGATACAACCAACACCTCTGCCCGAATGTGCCCAAAATTAACAAGGAAACACATATGCCCCAGTTCATTTGAAAAAATGAAGGTTAAGTATGCAACGCAGGTATTTAGCCAAACGGTAGCTGCAGCACTTAAGACATTGGTTCAAAATGGCACTTTTATTTACTGCGAAGATGTGGCCATTGCTACATATAAATTTATTGAAAAGATTAATAAAATGTTTGATTGCCTTAATAGCAATAATATAAAAGATAAAAATCCCTTTAAATCAGCCATGCAGAATAAAAGTGACATAGAAAAATACTTGATAGAAATGAAAGACTATTTTGAAAAATGTCTATATTCCAATCGAGTTTATTGTATGGATGGTATAATTCTATCAATAAACTCAATCCTAATGCTTTCGCAAGATATATGGAGTGAAGGGATAGGTATATATTTTCTAATATTGTCACGGCTGAATCAAGACCCGCTAGAACACCTGTTTTACTTAACAAGAAGCAGAGGTGGCCCAAACAATAATCCAATGCTATTTGAATTTAATTATTTCGAAAATGCTGTCAATGAAAGTTATTTCTTCAAAAACAACAGCTGGAAATTGCGAGCCAGATGAAGATGAACTAATAAATTTGATTGAAGAGGCAAAAAAAGAACTGGCAATGATAATGTAAGTGACCAAGAATAGGTGTATTACGAAAATTTGAACATTAATTTTGAAACTCATGAGTATGATATGGAAATAGCCGAGGGGGATGAAACACCACCCACTGCCATGAGTATAGCTAGTGAAAATGCATTACGATATTTCACAGGACTTGTGCTCTATAAATCACAAAAGTTTAATTGTGATAATTGTAAAGGGCTAGCGAAAGAAGAAATTGCAGATTTCGAGCAATCAGAATTCTTTATGTTTAATAAAAACTTTAACAATTTAAATAATAGCTTAAAACTGAAAGCCCCACAAGACGATTTCTTTAAAATGATACAAATTAATTACAACATATTTCACAAGAATTTTAAAAAATTCCCACATGTTCGAAAAATAAAGAAAAAATGATTAATGAATGTATTTCGCATACGAAGAGCGACCCAAATTATAAAGATTGGTTTTCTGAAACTCATGGCTGCAGTGAGCATCGAAAACATATATTGAATTATTTTCTGCTCGTCCTGCTTAGAAAAAATAGTATATGGCTCACGGAGAAGTTATGTGGTGCATCTCAGAAGGTGAAAAATTTACGGAAAATAGAAATTTTAAAATCTTAAACACGGAAGTTATTCACGAAAGAAGATTCAGTAATGCAGCGAGAGGGGGAAGAAGAAGCACAGCCGCCAATTAAAATGCCTCGCTTGCGCTGTCGCTTTGCCGAATGTGTGCGTGCGTCTTTGCGTATGTGTGTGTGTAGTAGAGTGATTGGATGTTTTAGACCTGGGTACAGGGAGTTTCGTAGTCGGGTATACTCGACTATAGCATTCTTACTTGTTTTTTTTTGTTTATTAGATACTGGTACAATGATTCCATAAGAAGAGTGCAATCATAACATACATAAATAGTCAAATAGTCCGTCTGTCCGTCTGTCCGTCCGTCCGTCTGTCGGTCTGTCAGTATGAACTCGTCGATCTCAGGAACTACAATAGCTAGAGACACCAAATTTGGAATGTTGGTTCGTGTATATCATGCGCAGATCAAGTTTGTTTTATATTTCAGATATCTCCCCGTTCCCCCGCAAATCGATAAAAACCGTTTTACAGCAACAAATATCAAGATATAGATTTGGAATTTGGCATGTACAATACTTTAGTCACTTTTAATCTACTGTCCAAATTTAAAGTCGATCGGACAATAAACACGGAAGTTATTCAACAAACAAGATTCAGTGATGCAGCGCGGGGAGAAGAAGAGGCACAGCCACCACTTAAAATGCCTCGCTTGCGCTGCGCTCGAGCTGTCGCTCGTGTGTGTGCGTCTTTTGTGTATGTGTGTTTGTATGTGTAAGCGTACGTAGATGCGATCGGAAATTTTTGACCTTGGTACAGGAGTTTTGTAGTCGGGGTTACTCGACTATAGCATTCTTACTTGTTTTAATGCAAAGGCCAAATCCCATAGCTTTGACGTTTTCAGAATACTTAAGGAAAACCTGCGATCGCGAACGCTACAAAATATAGAAGTCTCGGTTGACAGTACCTGGAAAAATGAAAAAGTCTGCAAATTTAAATGACATATGTTATGGAAATTAATTTTAAACTATAAAGAAATAATGTAGCTTTCAATATTTTTTTAACATTTTTAAATAATTAGGGTATTTTTTTAAATTTTTTGCAACTATCGCGAACGTTACATTGCGTTCATACATATGGACGGACAGACGGACAGACAGACGGACATGGCCAAATCGAAATCTCTTTTGATACTGATCAAGAACATATATATTTTTTATGGGGTCGGATATGTCTCCTTCTGCCTGTTACATTTATTTGCACAGATTTAGTACCCCCTTTTTACCCATTTTATGGGTACAGGGAGTAACAAATAGCTTCCCCGAGAAACTTATAGACAATTTAATAACAAACGCGACAGCCCAAAACAAGAACACAGACAAAAACAAAGACATAGAAAAAGAGGATAAGCTATACATTAGTGTACCATACATAAATAATTTAACAAATCGGCAAACAATAACCAAAATAGTTCCAGACGCTCATTCCGCCATTTAAAATGCCTCGCTTGCGCTGTCGCTTTTGCCGCCTGTGTGTGTCTTCTTTGTGTATGTGTGTATGGGTATGTGTGAGTGGACGTAGATGTGATTGGATGTTTTAGACCTGGGTACAGGGAGTTTTGTAGTCGGGTATACTCAACCATAGCATTCTTACTTGTTTAATAATGTTTTTAATTTTATATATATTTCTGGTGTGTCTATTTCGTCACTAATCCTATATGCTTTGTGTATAATGTTTTCGCTGTATTTACTTTTTGACTTATCGGCTGGTTAGAATTAAAGTTCATTATACGTCCGGATGCAATCATTTTTGTGTACCATTTGAATAAAATCCTGCCTTTGTTGTTCTCCAGTTCTGTGTCCAAATATGCAATTTTGTTGTTATTTTCCTTTTCTATCGTGAATTGTATCCTTTTGTGTTGATTATTTAGCGTGTCCAAAATAATTTGTGCATCATTTTCTTTTATAATACACTAGCTGGTAAAACGCCAGCGTTGCCCGGCGAAATATTTAGACTCGCATTACGAAACACTAAAATGCATTATGTTGAATTTGACTACTTTTGTCAACCGTAAGAAATACACAAAACTAACGTATCACAGTTTTCCCCTCCCGTGGGGTTAGGAAGCTTATAGCTGACCCACGTGACTAGTGTTTTTTGCGTAGGGCTATGAAAATGTCTCAAAAAACCGATCTAACTAAACAAATAATCCCACTCATTTGTCCTTGACATCCATTTACCGACCGTGGCGACGCGGAGTAGGTTTTCCAAGATCATTTGTCATTTGAAAACCAATTCAACGTCAATTCAATCATTTGTCATTTGAAAACCAATTCCAAAAATCGAACAAAAAGCTTTCCAACTATTTTCCGCCGTTGTATTGCCCGCAAAGTGCCGAGGTATTTATACTATGTTCCCGAATGGTAAATAGTATATTGGGTTTGCGAAATGTCCGTCTGTCCGTATGAACGCAATTTTTTGCTTTTATCTTTGAGCTAGAGCAACCAAACTTGGTGCACCTGTTGGTGTATACCGTCAATTTATGAAGTGTCGAATTATTTAATGTGTAGAGCTTTGAAAATGAGTTTGAAGCCAATCGGACGATAATCAAAAAAGGATCACTCAACAGTTTTCTTCGAATTTTCCGACTTTGGAGGTAGATTTTCCAAAACCTTTGACCACCGCGCCTATTAAGTTTTTCTGTAGAACAATGAAAATGAGCTTGAAGCCAATCGCATGAAAATTAAAAATGTCGAATTCCAGAGATTTCCACCGATTTTCCGACCATGGGGCTGAATTCCCCAACATCGCTGATACACGTGTCCAATTATTTAATGTGTAGAGCTTTAAAAATAAATGTGAAGCCAATCAGACGATAATAAAAGTTTAATACAACAGTTTTCTTCGAATTTTCCGACTTTGGAGGTAGATTTTCAAAAACCTTTGACCACCGCGCCTATTAAGTTTTCTATAGAACAATGAAAATGAGTTTGAAGCCAATCGTATGAAAATTAAAAATGTCGAATTCCAGAGTTTTATACCAATTTCCCGACCGTAGGGCTGAATTTCCCAAAATCGCTGTACACGTGTCAAATTATTTTTCGTGAAGAGCTTTGAAATTGAATTTGTCGGTGATCGGACTAAAATTAGCCTTTCGCCCATACAACCTTGAGACCCACATTTTCCGCCCATGGCGGTGGATTATCCAAAATCAGTGAAATATGTGTCAAATTAATTTTTGTTTAGATCTTTGAAAATGACTTTGAAGCCGATTGGATGGTAAACACAAATGTTTTCTACAACAGTTTTATACGATTTTCCACGCTTCTGGGTGTAATTTTCCAAAATCTCGTCTTAGCGTGCACTTTCATCATAGGTGGAACCTACTGTGAAAATTTCAGCATCTTAGCTCTTACGGATTGGGTGCGATGGTTGCCAATCAGTCAGTCAGTCAGTCAGCATGAACTCTTTTATATATATAGATAATAGTCGTCCACATATTTTGATATATGGCTTATATGTATATTCTTCTTTGTCAGTTCGTCTGTGGCATTGTCAAGAATTTTGTCCAGTACTATATTGGCTATTGTTGGTGATATTGGGTTGCCCATTGGCATGCCAAATATTTGGTTATATAAGACGGCATTGTATGATAAGTAATTATTGTCAATAAGTATAAAGTCAAAATTTCCTTAAATTTTGGCTTAGGTATAGTTGTGTATTGCGTTATTTCAGTCCATCGTTCCATTATATTTTGTGTAGTTAGATTTATCGGTATATTTGTGGACAATGAGACTACATTAAAAGACACTAGAATCTCATCATCGTATATAGTGGTGTTTTCTAATTGGCTTTTAAGTTTGTTGCACTGTGGATGTTGTATTTTTCCGAAGTAATATTTTTGAGTCAGTTCCCTATTTATTTTGCTAGTTTAGCATGCACGTTTGTGGAGGCTGCTATCGGTCTCAGTGAGGTGTCATCCTTATGTATCTTTGGTAGTCCGTATATCCTTGGTGCGTGTCCTCCTAAGCAGTACAATTTTGATTTAAGTCGCCAGTCAATATGGTTCTGTTTATGAAGGTCGTTAATAATTGTATTGTTCTTTTTTATCAGTTGTTGTGTTGGGTCTTTTCTCATTGCTCGTATACGTTGCTTTGTCATTTAATAATTTTAACATCTTATCATGATAGTCTTTCTTGTCATAACCACTGTTTTGATTACCTTTATCTGCTTGTGTAATAATGACTTTGTCTTTGTACTCTTGTAGTGCAGAGAGCGCCTGTGACAAAAAAGATCAAAACCAATATTTTATTTTTCTGGTTTCGTCATTATCACTCAGGCCAGTGGATCACAACTGAACAGCGGAGCGGGACCCGTTAATATGGTAGCTCTAGCGGGATGGGGTGGGTTTTGCTGTCGTTCATGATCACCAGTACACAAAGGTTTATATAGAGTCCCTTCTGAATCTAAAAAAACTATATGTGCCGATCCTTATGGGAGTATCCTACACAACCCAATACAACCAAATAAGGTATTGCTGTATTGTATCGTTCTTAAAAAAATATGAAAACAACCATAAACAAAAGGCGTGCGTGCTCTATTAACTTCTCAAAAGCTAGCTGACGTGAGTGGGCACACTTATATTCGCTACCATCGCTCCCATAGCCTTCTATTTACTTGTTAATTGAAGATCCCAAATGCAGCTAACTATTTACTTTATTTACACTCCTACATGTCATAAGAATAAGAAAACTTTAGTAATTCATTTTATACTGATTTTCATGTTTTTAATTACTCCAATTTTTCATTATTTTTGTTTTTGCAGCTTTCACTGAAAAGTGACCACCTTTTATACTAACTAAAACTTCATATATATAGAACCGTCATTCCGTAGCCTCAGATATCTAGAATTATTGTACAGTACTAGAAGTAACATTTAACATTTTCTAAGGGTGACTAAATTACAATCACTGTTTTATTTTTTTGGTGCTATTTGTGGATTAGTTATGTTTGCTTTTGTCGGGTCAGTTTTAATTTAATTTAATTAATTAATTTTTTTGGCACGTGCTAAGGCTGCTAGTTACACTACTAGCTCAGCGTGCCTACGGCAGCCCAAAAACTTCGCTTGCTGCGACGAATAGGGGGAGGGGGGGGGGGGGGGCGTGGAGAAAATCCAACTGAAGATCACGTGTACTTTTCCACAATTGTGCGATTCAGCCAAGCCTTTGATAAAGAGAACTACGTGCACAGCTCGAACCACCTCCCCTGATCCAAGTGTTTTCTTTTGGGATGATGCAGCAACAGATTCCGCACTCTATCTTCTAAATTGGCTGACGCCTTGTCAGAAGCTAGTTAAAAATTGCATATTTTAAACCAATTTTAATTTATGGCAATTTTTAAATAATAATTACCTTGCCGTACAGGCACTCCTTTAGGCGACTCGGCAAGTTATTTATTTGGCGTAAATAACTGCAGATGTCCGCCAACAAAAACAAGTAAGAACGTTGCAGTCGGACGCACCCGAATACTATGTTCCCAGTCCTATATAATTTGGTTATTTGTGTGTTCAGAAAGAGACGCGAAAAAAACTGCACAGGTGTGGGAGATATAGATTTTGCTCCTTTGTAGGGGAGGAAGTGGGAGGGCCCAAAAATGTTTGGTGCAGATTTGTCCAGAATGTTGACATTAGTCTGTGTGCCAAATTTGGTGACTCTACCTGTAAAGGTGTGAGAGATATAGATTTTGCTCCTTTGTGGGGGAGGAGGTGGGGGTCTAAAAATTTTTGATACAGATTTGTCCAGGATATGAACAGTAGTATGTATATCAAATTTGGTGACTCTACCTGTACACAGTGTGTGGGAGATATAGATTTTCTCATTTGCTGGGGAGGGGGTGTGGGGGGTCAAAATTTTTGATGCAGATTTGTCCAGAAAGCTAAGATGAGTCTGTATGCCAAATTTTGTGCCTCTGCCTGTAAAGGTGTGATAGATATAAATTTTTCTCCTTTGCGGGGGGAGGGGTGGGGGCGTCAAAATTTTTTTGATGCAGATTTATCCAGGTGGTCAACATTATGCCATGTATGCCAAATTAGGTAACTCTATCTTTGAAACTGTAGGGGATATACCCTTGAAAAACGTGTTTTGGGGCTATCATATGCCGATTTGTGGGGGTGGGGGTCAGGGGATCAAAATTTTTGATGCAGATCTGTCGGGAATCTCAACATTAGTCTGTATGCCAAATTTGGTGACTATAGCTTTAAAAATGGGGAAGATAAAGGTTTTCCCCAAATTGTGGGGGAGGGGATGGGGGTGGGGGGTCGATCTCGACACTTCATAAATTGACGGTATACACCAACAGGTGTACCAAGTTTGGTTGCTCTAGCTCAAAGATAAAGGCAAAAAATTGCGTTCATACGGACAGACGGACATTTCGCAAACCCAATATACTATTTTCCCTTCGGGAACATAGTATAAAAATTAAATTTTTTAATTTTGGGTGTACCACGCGGTACTGTAACCAAAAATAAGTAAGACTTAATTTGCACGTCCGTGCAGTTTCGCTGCTCAAAAGAAAAGAATTTGGGTCGGATGCCGAGGGTCTCGAGAACCTTTAGGCTATCCGATCAGCATTGATACAGCGGTCTTATCGATAGTGTGGTGAGTATTTTGGCTATGCAAATTAGGCACGCAAATATGCAAATTTAAATATTTTAAAATTAAATGAAATTTAAAAAAATTTTAAATTATTAATATTTGCTAATATGGAGCCATTACAAGCCCAATTAATCTAACGAGCTTCACGACGCACAATTAGCTGGAATTAGAATCTGATATCCTTTGCATGATATTTTCCAATTTCTTTGCCTGTTAAAGTTTCTAGAAGATAATATCATTAATTGCTGAATTGTGGTCGCGGTGTGGATAGAGTGCTTGTTGGATACTCAGGTTAAAATTACTCTTGAACACCTCCTGACCTTCTTTGTACGAAACAGGTTTCGAACGAAGGTTATACTGCCTAACATTCCTTTCGTAGGCCTCACAGCTGTTTTCTTTAATATCTTGTCGCAACAAATTTAAACGATCTGTGTGGCTTAACATTGGCGTTTCTTCTAATAATGACAATTGTTTCAACAGTTTATAATCGTCTCCGTGATTAATCATATTGAAACCGAATAATGCCTTATACGGTGAACACCCAATTGATTGGTTGTAGAGGACAATCGCAATGCAAACGAAATACTCGGTAAATTAAGATCCCATTCTGTTTGGTCTGCTTTGAGGTAGGAGCGAATGGCAGCCAGTAAAGACTGATTTACTCTCTCAGCAGCATTACTTTGAGGCGAATATAATGCTGTACAAATGTGCCTAATTCCAAGTTTAGTCAAAAACGCTTCAAAATCGTTTGACTTGAACTACGAGCAGTTGTTACTAATTATGGACTCAGGTACTCCAAATTCAGCAAATATTCGTTGACCCAAAAACTCTTTAATAACGGACACAACCAGTGATACCGAGTAAAATGATCGAGGACAATTAGCAATCAGATGTGACCCTTTTTACTCCCTGGACACGGCCCTAATATGTCAATGTAGAGTTTTTGAAATGGTCTACATGACACACTTTGTTCGCCCATAGGTGGTCGTAAGGTTACATTAGGAGATTTGGTTTCTTTGCATATATCACATGCACGTACATACTAGCGAACTTGCTTGGACAACCCTGGCCAAAACAAGTATCTTCGCAAGCGCTCGATAGTTTTCTGCTTGGCGAATTACAGATTCTCGTAATTTTTCCGGCACCCACAGTTTCCAACAATTTGAATCTGAGCGTCATTGCCTGAAGGGTGCTCTGTTCGGATGTATACCAATCGATCAGCAGTTTTCAAATCATGAAATTTCTCGCTGTTTGATTCCACTAATGTCTTTAGATCAACATAGTCTTGATCTAAAAATGTGTTCGATTCTAAATCAATTTCGGAACCAATCAGTTCGATGCTATCAACCTCAGGTTCACATAATCTTGATAACGTATCTGGAACTATATGGTCCTTACCTTTTCGATGCGATATTGTAAACTTAAACGATTGTAAGTGAAATATCCATCTGGCTAAACGACCCGACACATTCTGTTGTCGCATAAGCCACAGTAAACTGGAGTGATCGGTGACTACTTCAATGGCTGTAACTCCAAGTAGCAATGAAATTTCTCCACTGCCAGTATTACCGCAAGACATTCGGCCTCCGTCATGCTATAATTTCTTTGGGACTTGGACAATTTTCTTGACATAAACGCGATCGGCTTCTCTGCATCCTTTTTCGACAATTGCACCAGCACAGCGCCAACGCCGTAGTCGCTTGCATCACAATGCAAAAAGAATTTTTGCGAAAAGTCTGGGTTTTGTAGAACTGGTGCCGTTGTAAGCAGAATTTTTAAATTTCCATAGCGACCTGAGCTTCTGGAGTCCACTTCAAACATTTTTTTGAGGACAGGACTTCCGTGATGGGAAACGTGACTTCAGAAAAATTTTGAATAAATCGCCTATACCACCCACATACCCTTAAGAAACCTCTGACTTGCTTCATGTTCTTGGGTGTTGGCCAGTTTTGTACGCATGCAATTTTTTCGGGATCCGTCGCAATACCTCCACTTCCAATGACGTAGCCTAAATAATTTACTTTTGTCACACAAAATTGACTTTTAGACACATAAGAGCTAGAGACACCAAAGTTTGGAATGTAGGTTCGTGTATAGCGGGAGCAGGTCAAGTTTATTTTAGACTTGAGATATCTCCCCCCCTTCCCACGCTATTCGATAAAAACCGTTTTGCAGTAACAATTATAAAGATATAGATTTGGGATTTGGCATGTACAATACTTTATTCACTCTTAATCTACTGTCCAAATTTCAAGTCGATCGGATAACAATCACGGAAGTTATTCAAGAAGCAGCACAGCCACAACTTAAAATGCCTCGCTTGCGCTGCGCTCGAGCTGTCGCTTGTGTGTGTGCGTCTTTTGTGTGTGTGTGTGTGTGCATGTGTAAGTGTACGTAGATGCGATCGGAAATTTTTGACCTGGGTCCAGGGAGTTTTGTAGTCGGGTATACTCGACTATAGCATTATTACTTGTTCTAGGTCTGGAATTATGAGTATCGGGTCTACGTTTTGGTTGTCTATTGGGAGGAGCACACTTTGGTCCCATAGATAAAAGCCATTGGCTTTCTTTCCGAAAATGCACGTCTGTTATTTATGAGCCACTCTGCGTTTAATTTGATGTCCAATTGGTGTGCTAACGTCGATTTCTGCGTTGTCAATTTTTCGGGTCAATGTCTTGGTCAGTAGTCGCCATAACTCTTTGGCACAATAACTTTTGGTCTAGCTCCGATTCTATAGCATCTCTCTTGACTACGTGTCTTTTGGATTTTCAAAGTTGTGTGTTTGGTATCTGTTTATAATGCTAATTACTCCTGTACTCATAAAATGGGTAAAAAAGGGGGTACTAAATCTGTGCAAACGGCGTGTCGACAGGCAGAAGGAGACATCTCCGACCCTATAAGTAGTATATATTCTTGATCAGTATCAAAAGAGAGATTTCGATTTGGCCATGTCCGTATGTATGAACGCAAGGATCTCAGCAACTATAAGAGCTAGAGACACCAAATTATGAATGTAGGTTCGTGTATGGCAGGAGGAGGTCAAGTTTATTTTAGATTTGAGATATCTCCGTTCCCCGCACCGATAAAAACCGTTTTACAGGAAACATTTTCAGGATATAGCTTTGGGATTTGGCATGTGCAATACTTTGGTCACTCCTAATCTACTGTCCAAATTTTAAGTCGTTCGGATAATAAACACGGAAGTTATTAACGAAAGAAGATTCAGTGCTTTCAGCGCAAGGGGGAAGAAGCACAGCCAACACTTAAAATGCCTCGCTTGCGATGCGCTCGAGCTGTCGCTCCGTGTGTGCGTCTTTTGTGTATGTGAGTGTGTAAGTGTACGTAGATGAGACTCGGAAATTTTTGACCTGGGTACAGGAGTTTTGTAGTCGGGTTTACTGACTATAGCATTCTTACTTGTTTGTTTTTGAGTTTCTCTAATTTCTAGCTTCATAATTTTAAGTAGAAAATTAGTCTCTATTTTAGCTAATTTTCTTTTGAGTCGTCTAGCGAAAAGTTGTGTCATAAAGATTTTGTTTTGTTGTTTTAATGTTTGGGTATGATGTTGTAGTCCTTAGCATTTAACTAAATATTTAAGTCGTCCTCTTTAGTTTTAGTAGCTTCTTTTGACACTTCGAATAATTCTCAACATACATTACTGTTTCTTCTCCATAAGCTTCGCGTATGCGTTGCATGTACCCCTGCATGTTTGTTGTTTTTTAAATTCCAGTGACATAGTTGTGCGTTTAGTGTTTGGGCCCTTTGTGCGCCAATATTTGTGTATCCTAAAGCGAGTTGAAAAGGCCGTTGTAGTTCATTTTGATCAGTATATTACATTCTCTTTATTAAAATTGTCCTCCTACCCATGTTTCGCCGTTGGCTTACCGCCTTCCTGTGAGCCTTCATTGCTACATGCACATAAAAGACATTTACATGCATATAAATATTTTAACAAACATTTCGATTTACATTAAAATACATAATACATTAAACTTATTGTAGTATTTCCTACAGTGTCGTCATTGTTCCTACGTCAAAATCTGCACTTTTGCTTATGTCTCTTCCATCGTCGTTTTATTTCTATCATCTTTGCGCATCAAGTTTAAGTTTGTCAACTGCTATTGCTGCCGCGCAAATAAAGTTTGTCTTTTCAACTCTTCTTTGTGGCTTACAGTGTTCTCCCCTCGCTGCTTGTATTCGTAGGCTCTCTAGCGTCAGCCTCGTTCGTTCTCTTCTCTCAATGTCTTAATATTTTGGCGCTGTCGAAATCAGCTGTGTGTCCTGTCGTGTGATATGCTGCGCAAGTGCTGTTGTCATTTTCCCTTTGTTTGCGTCTCCCTTTTATGTTGTGCAATTCTTGTGCCTAGCGCGCGTTTCGTTGTTCCTATATATACTCCGTTGCATCTTTCACCTTCTTTTCCATTGCACTTGATCTCATGTATGACGTGTTGTTGTTTGTCTTTTTGAATTTTGTCTTTCGTGTTCGTAAACAAATTTCTTGTGTTTGTGCGTGTGCTTTGTACGCGTACATTAGGTGTTTTGAATGTGCGTGTGGAATTTATTTTGGTTATTGCTGTTTCGCCGATTTACGGTGAACTACTTATGTATGGGTACACCAATGTATAGCTATGTCCTCTTTTTCTATGCCTTTGTTTTTGTCCGTGTTCTCGCTCTGGGCTGTCGCGTTTGCTATTAAATTGTCTCTAAGTTTCTCGGGGAAGCTATTTGAATACTCCCTGTACCCATAAAATGGGTAAAAAGGGGGTACTCTTAATCTGTGCAAAATGTACGTAACATGCAGAAGGAGACACCTCCGACCCTATAAAGTATATATATTCTTATGATCAGTATCAAAAGAGATTTCGATTTGGCCATGTCCGTCTGTCTGTCCGTCTGTCCGTCCATATGTATGAACGCGCGCGATCTCAGCAACTGCAAAAGCTAGAGACACCAAATTTGGCATCGTAGGCTTGTGTGCAGGCGGGAGCAGGTCGAGACTATTTTTAGATTTGTAGATATCTCTCCGCCGTTCCCTCGCTATATCTGATGAAAACCGTTTTACAGGAACAATTTTCGATGATATGGGCTTTAAGATTTGTGTAAGTGTACGTGTAGATGCGATCGGAAATTTTTGACCTGTCTACAGGGAGTTTTGTAGCTCGGGTATACTAGCCTATAAACATTCTTACTTATTTCTCATTTATATTTGAACAAATTTTTGCGAAGCTGAACTCCAGACTTCCACCCTTTTCGGACAGTGGGCGTGCATTTTTCAAAACCCGGAAGCACATATCCCCAATTATTTAATGTGAGGTGCTTGGAAAATTAGTTTCAAAATAATTGGATGATAAACAGAAAAGTTTGAAAACGAGTTTGAAGTCAATTAGACGATAATTAAAAAAGCTGCACATAACATTTTTCTGCGAATTTTCGGAACTTGGGGGTAGATTTACCTACCCCTACCCCACAGACTGGACAGATTACGAATGACTAAAGCATTGTACATGCCAAATCCCAAATCTATATCTTGAAAATTGTTACTGTAAAACGGAGTTAATCGAATAGCGGGGGAACGGGGGGAGATATCTCAAAATCTAAAAATAAACTTGACCTGCTCCCGCCATACGACAAACTCCACAGACCTAAAATTTGGTGTCTCTAGCTCTTATAGTTGCTGAGATCTCTTGCGTTCATACATACGGACGGACAGACGACAGACAGACGGACATGGCCACAAATCCGGAAATCTCTTTGATACTGATCAAGAATATATGACATTTTATAGGGTCGGAGATGTCTCCTTCTGCATGTGTTACATACATTTGCACAGATTTGTGTACCCCCTTTTTACCCATTTTGCGTAGGTGGAGCAAAAACTCCTTGATACTTTGAGGGCAACTACAACGGACGGAAAAATAGTTGGAAAGCTTCAGTCTGGATTTTTAGTATTATTCGTTGAATTGGTTTTCAAATGCCAAATGATTTTAGAAAATCTACCCGGTGTCGCCAACGCTGGCGTTTTACCAGCTAGTAGATTATATTTTCTGGGTTGCAATTTTTTTATTAAGGGTATTCCAATTTATTTTAGCATTTTGGATCAGTTCCAACTCTTTTATTCCAACATGGGACACGTGAAGGTTTTCTTGAACCGTCTGTGGTAGCGGTTTATTGGCGCTCTTCAGTACTCATTTCGTATTATTTGCTGCCTCTTTGTTTATACATACACTGGTGTGTTTTGAGTTGTATTCAACAGCAGACTAAACTTATTCCAGTTCACACTAATTGAAAACAAGTAAGAATGCTATAGTCGAGTATACCCGACTACGAAACTCCCTGTACCCAGGTCTAAAACATCCAATCACATCTAAGTCCACTAACCCATACACACACACATACACAAAGACGCACGCACACAGGCGGCAAAAGTGGCTGTGCTTCTTCTTCCCTCTCGCTGCATCACTGAATCTTCTTCGTGAATAACTTCCGTGTTTATTATCCGATCGACTTGAAATTTGGACAGTATATTAAGAGAGATCTAAAGTATTGTACATGCCAAATCCTAAAGCTATATCTTGAAAATTGTTACTGTAAAACGGTTTTAATCGATTTGCGGGGGAACGGGGAGATATCTGAAATATGAAACAAACTTGATCTGCGTATGCTATACAGGAACCTATATTTCAAATTTGGTGTCTCTAGCTCTTGTAGTTGCTGAGATCGACGCGTTCATACGGACAGACGGACAGACGGACAGACGGACAGACGGACAGACAGACGGACAGACAGACGGACATGGCCAAATCGAAATCTCTTTTGATACTGATCAAGAATATATATACTTTATAGGGGTCGGAGATGTCTCCTTCTGTCTGTTACATACATTTGCACAGATGTAATACCCCCTTTTTACCCATTTTATGGGTACAGGGAGTAAAAATTAGTGTTGTTGTTGTTTTTGGTATTGTTGAAGAGTGTTGTTATTATAGGTACATGGTTTAATAGTACATTATAGGTAAAGTTTAATTGTTTGTGTCATTGAGTTGTGTGTGGATAGGTGTGTGGGGTTGCCGTCATTGAGAAGTATATATTGGGATTGTACCAGGAATTTGTCCAGAATGTTACCGCGTTTATTATTTTTGGGAGAGCCCTAACTTTTATGCTAGCTGTTAAAGTCTCCAGTGACGATAGTATTGTTATGCATTCGTAAAACTGATTGAAGATTGGAAAGTGTAAAGTTTTTGTCAGGGGCTATGTAAGTAGAGATAATGTTGATTTTCTTTTTTGATTGTATTTGTAAACAAACGGCTTCAATGTCGATGTTTAGGATTATTTCTCTGTGTTGCACAGAGTTGTGTACCAGTATACCAGTATGCCAGTACCACCGTAAGATGATGCTGAAACCGTAAAAATGATATCAAAGAATAAGTCGATAGGGGTCGGTAGTATTTGGTCTGAAGATATGTGCATTTCCTGAAGCGTAAACATTTGTGGGTGATGTGTTTTAATTAGAATTTGTAAATCACTGTAGTTGTTTTTATATCCCTTTAATATTCCATTGAATAACTTTAAGGGTTATTATTATCATTATTGATTTAAATAGTTTAGGCATTCATGTGGAACTCTGAACGACAGCCATTCTGTTTGCGCATTAGCCAGTAAGTTAGCTAAGGGGTCTAATATAGAAGCGCGAGCGATAAGGACATCAGCTGTGACGGCAGCAATTTAAATATAGTCTCTTCGACATTCCCTGCACGATCGCAAATGTAGGGAGAGCCCCACGCAGATCTCAAATGACCAGCACCAACTAGAGTGAAAAATTGTAGCGCTAGGCACCACCGCGGCTGAACAAGGGGGAGCGGGACACGACGTACGCAGGTTTGAGAACTTCTGTTATCTGTTCCGCTCCCCCCAGCCAACCGCATAGACACGGAAAGGAATTTTAATTTTAATCTGCTGTTGCTCGTAATTGGGGAAACTTTTGATCTTGTTTTACCTTGCACCCATAAAATGGGCAAAAAGGGGCTACTAAATCTGTGCAAATGTATGTGGCAGGCAGAAGGAGACATCTCCGACCCTATAAAGTATATATATTCTTGATCAGTATCAGAAGAGATTTCTGATTTGGCCATGTCCGTCTGTCTGTCCGTCTGTCCGTCCGTATGTGCGAAACGCAAGGATCTCAGCAACTATAAGAGCTAGAGCGACCAAATTTGGCACGTAGGTTCGTGATATAGCGGGAGCAGGTCAAGTTTATTTTAGATTTGAGATCTCTCCCCCCGTTCCCCCGCAATCTCGATAAAAACCGTTTTACAGGTGCAGTTTCTAAGATATAGCGCTGGGATTTGGCATAAAGTGCAATACTTTAGTCACTCCTAATCTACTGTCCAAATTTCAAGTCGTTCGGACATGTAATGCACGGACGCTATTAACGAAAAGAAGATTCAGTGCTGGAGCGCAAAGGGAAGAGGAAGCACAGCCACCACTTAAAATGCCTCGCTTGCACAGCGCTTGAGCTGTCGCTCGTGTGTGTGCGTCTTTTGTGTATGTGAGTGTGTAAGTTTACGAAGATGCGATTGGAAATTTTTGACCTTGGCACATGTGGAGTTTCGTAGTCGGGTATACTCGACTATAACATTCTTACTTGTTTTAAGTGGCTGCTAAGTTTTCTTAATGTGTTTCTATAGGGTATATTTTTGTGGTGAGTGATGCCGTTTAGGTTTTTGGCACTTTGGATGCGGTTGCAGATAGAGTCTGAATCGGCATCAGGACAGTGATTTGTCTGGCGCATTTCAGTACTATTTTTGTCATTTAGTGTTACCATTGTGGTTTTCGTTATTATTTTCCAAATTGGGGCCATTGTTAAGTTCTGCGAAAGATGTGAGTGAGGTGTTTTGTTTTGTGACTGTGGAGTAGATTGAACCGTTGTGTTGGTGTCTCTCGTGGTATATTGTTACAGCTGTTTTGGCGTCTACTTTTCGTAGAAATTTTATGGCTTGAATCTCTTGTTGCTCGATGAAGATTGGACATTTTCGGTCCGACGATGGAGTGATCACATGGAGAGAGTTTCTTGGTCACGGCAATTGATGCAGTTCTTGTCAGTGGCACAGATCTTGCTTTCGTCTTCTTCTGGATGGTGTTCCAGCACAATTGCGGCAAATATTCTTGCCATGTCAAAGTCTTGACAAATGGCCAAAGCGGAAGCAGTTGTTGCAACGCAGAGGAAGCGGTATGTAGCGAACGACATTGATCTTTTCATATCCTACCACTCGGTGTGTAGGGGTGGTGTAGAGAGTCAAAAGTTACAACAACGACACCGATTTTTCTTCTTCTTCCTTCCACTTTCTTCATTATTTTTTTAACCTCCTCCACATGCTGGTGTTTGAGTTCATTGGCAATGACCTCCTTGCTTAGCATGCGCAGGTCATTTCCACAGATAACACCCTGGGAAGTGTTGAGTGTTTGGTGTTCGGAATACTTAATGCTATGGTGTTTCCAGCTCGGTAAGTTGAAGTAGTTTGTTGGCTTGAATTAAGCTTTCAAGTCTCTGATCAGTAATGTTCCTTCTTTGGGTGTCTTCGCAAATTCGACTTCACCGCTGCAGGCATGTGACTTTTTACTCCCTGTACCACAATGCGTATGTACTAACCAAAAAATGTGCATAAAATAGGCAGAAGGACACATCTTTCGACCCTATAAAGTATATATATATTCTTGATCAGCATCTCGTGAGATTTCGATTTGGCCATGTCCGTCTGTCCGTCCGTCCGTCTATCCGTCTGTCCGTATGTCCGCCCATCTCGTTATAAGAGCTAGAGACAAACAAATTTTGAATGTATACTCCCATATCACATGCAAGGATCAAGTTTATTTCATATTTAAGATATTTCCGTTCCCCCGCAAATCATCAAAACCCGCTTTACAGTAACAATTTTCAAGATATAGCTTTTAGATTTGGCATGTCAATTTCAGCCTACCTTCAGAATTTTCCGCCAAGTCGATCGGATAATAAACACGCGTTGACCACGAAAGAAGATTCAGTGCTCCAGCGAGAAGAAGCACCACCATTGAAAATGCCTCGCTCGAGCTGTCGCTTCCGCTGTGGCTCCGTGTGTATGCGTCCTTGAATAGTGATGTGTTATAGAACGATTCCTTATCGGTGCGTGAAATAACGTCACCTAAATTCAATGCTCTTTATCTGCCAATCCCATCCGCGAATAATGTGATCTTCCATCGCGTGTTTTTCGACAGCATGAATCAGACCATACATATTTATTGACAGTTCAAAGCGGTATCAAACGGAGCACACTTTTTTGCACAAAGAACCATAGCCGCGTTGTAAATTAAAGCCGACACACTCAAAAAGCGCAGACATGTAAAAAAATTTATTGTTTCAATCATCTCATAGCTAGATCATTGCACAGCTTTAGACCATTAGCATTACGCGCACAGGCATTGCCTTTTGAGCACATAGTGGACTCGTCCCAAGACATTTAATTTGTATGGCTGAATAAACAGAATTAATTGATCACAAAAACACACGCAAGCACGATCAATAGAGTTACCAGACTGCCAAATTGGTTTTAAATTGCGACTATATCTCAAACTGTGTATAGATATTTGAAAGTGAGTCGAGGCCGATCGGATGATAAGCAAATAAATCTAATTATAGTCCGGCCAGCTTGAAATCATTTTTACAACACGATATCAGCACAAACCCGGATATATCCCACCAATTTTGGAAAGATGTTTGTTCTTAGCTTTTCCGATTAAATGGGATGACTATAACTGATATTTCACAGAATATCATTCAAAGTTCAGCTTAAGTTTGTCTTTTGTATAAAAAACATTGGGCATTCCAAATTTAGCCGTTATTCTTGAACATTTCTGAATGTTTAAGGCTTTTGTAGTCTTTGATCTCTGTGTGTTTAAACGGACAGACGTACAGTCAATTGGACAGGTCTAGAACGACTCGGCTATTGGTTCTGAGCAGGAATATATGTATACTTTTTTGAGTCGGAAGTGTCTCTTCACTTATAACGCACATTTACACAGATTTATTAAACCCTTACTCATTTTTTTATGGGTTCACTACAGCAATTGATTTAGTATATTACCATTTTGAATTTTAAAATAACACTTTAACAAATACATTCTTCAACTTAATACAATTTCAACCGATATTTGTAACCTTTCTTCGTTCCGTCGTGTTTTTCGGAAATTAATACACTTCCAAGGAAAGTCTGCAGCTTATTACTCTAAAAATGTTTGTTTCGCCTGACGTTAGCTATTAAAATAATGTTTTTGTTGTAATTAATTGCGAGTTTTGTATTTCGACCTTTTCACTTGATTTGCCGCAGACTCACTTTATACTTTTTTATTGGGTATTTATTTTTTGTGCCTTTGTCGATATCAGCTAAAAGAGTCACTTGTTATTTTCTGATTAAGGTTTTTCACACACTTTCAGTGATAAAAATAAAAATGTTTTTTGACAATTTTATTGTTTTTAAAGGCTCAAGAAAGTTTATTAATATTGAATGTTTAATTTGGCTACGCACAGCTTAACTCAAACAATAAAGAGCCTTGTGAAATGGAAGAATCCCTTGTAGGAAGGTGTCGGCATGCCCATGTGGAATGGGTTTTTATTGTGTGGGCTTACTACATGTAATTACCAGCTTTACCCGATGAAATAAGTTGATTAAAAAATTAATTAAAATTGAATTTTTCCTACGCCAATCGTAAGAAAATACACAAAAAATGGGAAACCAAAATGTTCCCCAACCCTTTGAGCATATTTTTATAAATTTTTGAGCCACATACCATAAATGAGCAAAAGTGGATTTTAAATCTGAACAAACTTATGCAACAGGCAGAACTAGACATCTTCAGACCTCATATAGTGTATTAAGTTAAAATTTAAAAAAAATGTCTACAGAAAATAAGATCTACCGTGCTGAAGTTTCTAAAAACCCGTACTAAAAGAAACACAGTCTTCATACTCTGATTAAAAAAATTTTTTTTTAGAAGGGCATATTGTGTTTGTGCAATGTCAGCCTGTCTGTCCGTACGTATGAACGCAATTTTTCCATACCCTTGAAGCTGGAGCATCCAAGCTTGGTACAGATGTTGGTGTATGTTGCCGTCTCTTTACTCTTCTTTCACCCCACAAATAACCAAATTATTCGGGATTTGCATCAGAGTATTCTGCTGTCCGACTGCAACTTTTGAAGGAAAACAAGTAAGACTGCTAGAGTCGAATATACACGACTACAAAACTCCCTGTACCCAGTTCAATTATTTCCGATCGCTTCTTCGTACACTTACACATGCACACACACTGCGGCATTCTCGAACCTACATTTCAACACCTGATGTCTCTAGCTTTTGAGAAGGCGAGATCGACGCGTTCATACAGACGTGACGACAGACAGACGGACATGGCCAAATCGAATTCCTCGATACTGATCAGTACATATATACTTTATAGGCTGGAGATGTTCCATTTCGCCTGCCATATTGCAGCGATTTAAAAATTCCTTTTACAACTGGGTACAGGAAGTTTTCGGTAGTCGTGGCATGCCTGACTATAGCATTCTTACTTGTTTTTACTCCCTGTATTGTCCAGAATTAGAGGTGTTCCCTTTTTACCCATTTTATGTATGGTGGAAAAAATCGATATTTATACTATGTTCGAAGGAAAATGCATATTGGTTACAAGTGTCCATCTGTCCGCCTGTCCGTATGAACGCAATTTTTTTGTTTTTTATTATACTATGTTCCCGAAGGGAAAATAGTATATTGGGTTTGCGAAATGTCCGTCTGTCCGGATGAACGCAATTTTTTTGCCTTTATCTTTTGGAGCTAGAGGCACCACGGTACACCTGTTGGTGTATACCGCCTGGACCATAGTGCGTCGAGATCGACCCCCCACCCCCATCCCCTCCCCCACAATTTGGGAAAAAAAAAAACTTCCATTTTTAAAGTTTTATAGTCACCAAATTTACACAGACTATGTTAAGATCTGCTTCAAAAAATTTTGATCCCCTGACCCCCACTCCCACAAATCTGCATATGATGTCCAAAACACGTTTTTCAAGGGGTATATCCCTACAGTTTCAAAGAGGATACTAATTTGGCATACAGACTAATGTTGACCACGTGGATAAATCTGCATCAAACAAATTTTGACCGCCCCACCCCCTCCCCCACAAAGGAGAAAAATGTATATCTCTCACACCTTTACAGGCAGAGTCACCAAATTTGGCATACAGACTAATCTTAACTTTCTGGACAAATCGGCATCAAATAAATTGACCTACACACCCTCTTCCCGCAAATGAGAAAATCTATATCTCCACACCTGTGCAGTTTTTTTTTTCGCGTCTTCTTTCATTTCAATAAATAACCAGGAATTATATAGGACTGGGAATAGAGACTTGCAGTCGGAAAAGTGCCTGACTGCAACGACTACTTGATTTATTTTTGTAACAACCTCGATCCCGATTGCTGGCAACTGACAACCAAGAAGAAAAAAGGAAATCCTGCGCCTCACGTTTTCATTTCATTCCGAAAACGGAATCACCTTTGTAGGTGCCTCCAGTATCACGTGACTTTTTAAAAGCCACGTGCAATCCCAAATTACGTCCTATCCACAGCCAACAGACCAACATGGCGCTCAATCCCCCTAGTGCCCCTCATATGGTCGGCCTCTGGGAGGCAGAGTGAAGAGCCTTAAAACGCTCTTCTACAAGCCCACTGGGGGCATCAATGATACGTTCGAAGAGCTCTCTACTCTTCTCTGTCGTATCGAAGCCTGCCTCCGTTCACGCCCCATCTCTACCATGTCGGAACACCCCACTGAGCTGCTCGAATTGACCCCTGGCCATTTCCTAGTTAGCGGGCCGTTGCTATCCTCGG